>PVJD01002398.1:0-204677 GCA_004026545.1 Mormoops blainvillei | reverse complement strand
GGCCTACAGGAAGCCTTCACTCTCAGTACATCAGTTCAGTTGCCCATTAGGCATTACTCTGGAAATAAAATGTTAAAGAAAGCATAAGAAAATTTAATTTGACACTGATGTAATAAAATCCAATTTGTTTTCATATATAATTTACCAAAATATTTATATCAAGCTTAATATAGTAAATAAAATTATAGCTAGGAAACAGCACTGAAATACTTGGTCTAAGTGCCCAGATACAAATTGCAAATAATGGTAAGTCCTAAAATACCATGTTAAACAGATAGTTCCTCACTGGTGTTCAGATTTCAAAGCCAGAGAAGTCATATGTGCTCAATATCAATAAGGAATTATGTCCACATTACTGCTAAGGCAAGAGCTAGGGGCTTTCACATTGATGGATCAGACTTCCTACCCAAATACACGAACATTAGGGGTAGGATAGTTTTCACATGAAGGCTTAGGAGAAAACATTATCTAAAGCAAGGGTTTGCCCCTCCATCAACGGGTAGAGTCAAGAAAAGATGAGTTTAAGGCTCTATACAGTAAGCAAAGCTCTTGCCAAAGCTTTATAAATACAATTTTTACTCCTCTTTCATAAGCTAATCATGGCTCTGTTCCAAGAAATTGTTGGGGGCCCGGGGTCCTTCCATCTTATTATTTCACCATCTCTGGGGTGTTGCTCTTGTCTGCTTTGTGGACCGCTATGTCTCCATTTTCCAACCAGCGGGAAAAGAGAAAGAGGAAAGGGTTACACATCAATTTGGCCAGAGCTTTAAAATATTTTTTTTTCATAGCAGCATTATTCACAATAGCCAAAAGGTAGAAGTAACTCAAGTGTCCATTGATGCGGATAAGCAAAATGTGAGGTATATATATATATATGTTATATGTATCTACGATTCATCCTTAAAAAGGAATGAAATTCTGACACATGCTAAAATACAGATAAGCCTTTAGGACATTATGCTAAGTGATATAAACCAGTAGCAAAAGCACAAATTGTGTGATTTTGTTGATACGAGGTTTTTAGAGTAGTCAAATTCATAAAATATGGTAGAAAAAAGGTAATGGCAGTTGCCAGGAGCTAGGGGGAGTGGGGAATGGAGAGGTGTTTAACGAGTACAGTTTCAGTTTTGCAAGATGAAACAGTTCTGGAGATGCCTGGTGGTAATGGTTGCACAACAATGTGGGTGTACTTGATGCCCCTGAACTGCACGGTTAAAAATAAGTAAGATGGTAAATTTTATATGATTATGTTTTTAAATTTTTAAAAACACCTAAATTAAAAAAAGAAACTTTTATAGTCTGGATTGGGATCCAAATACAGTTCGTACATTTGATGGTTTGAGATAGCTGTTTTCTCCCTCCCTCTCTCTTTTTCTCCCTGTCTCTGTCTCTGTCTCTCTCTCATTGTTTTAAAAACTAGATTGTTGTCCTGTACAGTTTTGTACATTCTGGATTTTACTAGTTGCATTCCCAGGGTGTCATTTATGATGTTTCTCCTTTCCCTTTATTTCTTACAAATAGGTAATTAGATCTCAAGGCATAATCAAACTCAGGTCTGATTTGGGTGGAGGTAAAACTATTTATTACATATGTGTTCTTGAGCACTTCCAGCATGAGATACATCATGTCTGGTTTTCTTTCTTTTTCTGGTTTTGGCATTAATTGATCATTATTTCATAGGCCCAGTAATTCATTAGGGATTACAAAACTGTTATATTCAAATTCTGTCATTCCTTTTTTGGGAAAGCTTTCCTAACATTATTCCCATGAGCTAGAAGATAAAAACTTGATTCTGGCATAATGTGGAGTGAAGGTAGTATGAGGTTTTAATCATATAAAGGCTGGGTAGATGGCCAATGAGTATTTGAATTCAAACCTACATTTTGAACACAGGAAGAGTATCCCGGGGAGATCAGCTCCCAATCCACTGCCAATATTGTGATTCCCAGGCTCACATCTTCTTTATATCTCAACCCCAAAGCCATAGTCTTCTTTGCTTTATTTTCCCCACTATACCCTTTGATCATCCATTAAGAAGAGCTTCTATAGCCCATTAAAATTGGGGCCCCAAAATTTGCAATTGGCTGATGGCCTAATTGTTTTTATTCCCTAGTATAAAAGATTTCTACAGCATTTACCTATCAGACATCCAGAAAGAAAGGCACTATCTTTCTACTGTGATTGCTAAACTAAGAATCAAGCGCCAGGTAACCCCACTCAGTTTGCATACAAGTTCTGCTCCTGAACATCAATAACTCATTGGGTGGCCACCAAGTGGGGATAAACTGGACTGGCTCATGGGTCTTTGCCCTATAACTAGTTGCCCCATGTGGACACATCTCTGTAATGCCTCAAGACCAATAAACTCAAATTATACTTGTAGGACAGAACTGATAGAAATGGAGTAACTCTTGATAGGAGACAGTAGTAGTCAGTGACATTTCTGCTCCATTGCAATTTGTTTCTCTGGCTTCAAGACCCATATTCAACTATGGCAGAAGAGAAAGCCAATAGCAGTTACTTATTTTATTTTATATATTTTTTATTCCTAGGTACCTCTCATTAATGAGAATCAGAATTTGCTTATTTCCTTAAATCATTATATAAAAAAATCTTTATGTAAACAACATTTTGAAATTGATTGCATTATATTGATTCTTTTGCAATTGCTTTTAGCTTTCAGAGAACTTGAGTGATGAATCTTTTGTTGTAAAAGGGATGTTAATTACTTTTCTTGGGGTCAAACATCCTCTTTGTAAATCATGAATCCAATAGCCACTAATAGACTAGATGAAAAATTGACCATTAGGCCTATGACAATTATAATTGAGTGTTTTTTATTTAACTTTAATGCAAATTTGTTTTTAGTAGATTTCCCCTCTCTTTGCCTAACACCTTCTAAATAAAATTATTACTGTGAATCTTTATACTCAGCTTATTCATTATGTTGCTTAACTATAACAGGCTTTGTTCCCAGAATCTCTTCTCTCAATGACTAAAATGTCTCTCTCTTTGTTCAGCATGAAACATGGGTCACGGATGATTTCAAAGTGCACCTTACAGTCCTGATTTTCTGTATTGGTTGTGGTGGTGGTGGGTTGACAGTTGGTAGAGAGACAAATGCTAGGATAAAAATTTCTCTCCATATGAAGATTGATTTAACCAATATCCTCTTGTGTGAAGAGGCAGAGACTAGAGCAAATATGTTGCACCTGTCACAGTACTATTTTGATTGAGATAACTTTCTATGTATTATTTAAATTCCATCAGGCAAGAAAAATGAAAAGTATAATATTTATATTGAGAAAATGCTAGAACAAGCTATTATTGTTACTGCCTATCTTCTTAGGTAATTCTGTCTCCTACCATTGACTACGGTCCTAGGTGGTTTTAAAATATATCCTAATCCTTTGATACTCCTTTTTAAAAAATGTGGTGAAAGTTATGTGATTTCCAGGGGCAGATGGTAACAAGGATAGCCTGCCATCTGTTCTCATATTCTCTCTCTCTCTGTCCCTCTCTCTCAACCCCCCTCTATGATTTTATTAAGGCTATTGTAATAGAGGGAACACCCTAGATCTGAAGATCAGAGTGTCTCAGCAGGGTGGTTTTTGTCTTAGACTTTTGTAGAGAGGAGATAAGTTACAGAGGGGGCAATTTACAGCTTGCATTCTTTCGCAAACAGAAGTCTTAACAGTGATATGAAGAGAAAATATTTTCTTTGTGGTGAGCTGGTTTCAGGGAGACAAATAGTCAAATCAATCATGTGACAAAGAACAGGAAGTTGAAGAATCATGTTGGAAGGTCTGTCTTGTCAGGAGGTTCAGGAAAAAGGGGAAAGGTCTGTGTTTGTCATTGTCAGCTCACTCATTCTGGGGGATGCCAACCACCACATCGACAACCCAACAGCCCTGTGAAGATGTCACTGTGTAGAGATATTCATCTATAGAGAGGGCTCTGTAGAGAGGAACCAACTTGCCAGCCCCGAGTAGCTAGCTATATGAGTCGCTTAGAGTATCTCCTCCTGCCTCAGTCAAACCTTCAGATGGTTTCAGTCCTCTGGTCCCTGAATCCTCCAGCTGAAGCCCCAGCTATCACAGAGCAGAAACAAGTGGCAATAGATAACTAACACACACTCCTCTCAGCATGTAGATGTACTCAGGCTGGTAGAGTTCCACTGTAATGGGGCCCAGCCAGGGTCCCCTGAAAGGGGGATTTGTAATGGTGTCCAGAACTTGGGGTGTCCAAGAAAAATATAGGATATTCTCCCACCCTACCCCTAACCCACTAGGTGGGCCACCATGGGGGATGGGAGACATGGAGCAGGGTCATTGAGAGTCATTTTGCATGTCAATAACAGCAGGATAGCTTCGTAGCTTCATACCTCATATGCAAAGATGGTCATTTTGCATATCAGCAAGGCTAACCGGGAAGGTTGGATAACTTTAACCGAGGAAGTAACTGGGAGGCACCATCCCCAGTTTACAGGGAGGGAGGGAGAGGGAGAGAGAGAGAGAGATAGAAGAGAATAGAAGAGGGAAGGGAAGGGAAGAGAGGAGAGAGAAAGAGAGAATGAGAATGAGGGCTACACATGGGGGAAAAATGCAAAGACCATGATGGAAGGAAAGGGGAGAGAGGACTCTTGCTAGTGGGCCATGAGCAGGTGCCACGTGGTTTTGGATTAAGAGCTGGAGATCATGTCACCACAGCTGATGGTGCTGGGAACCACAGGAGGCCTGCCTAGCCGAGCTTGGGACTTGTTCTTTTTCTTCTGAAGGACGGTGCCCCTGACTGGGCTGACGGGGCAAAGGGGGGAAAGGCAGGGCTGTGTGTGTTGGTGGGTGTTTTGAAGGGATTTTGAGATTTAATGGCGGCATTTGGCCGTTATTCAAAACCTGTGTAACTTCTGAATAAATAGTTTCTTTCCTTTTCACCAAACTCTGCCATTGAGAGCCAGAATTTCTAAGGGCAGCAGGCAAAGAATCTAGAAGAGAGGGACCCTGGGGAAGGGTGGGTCCTATTTCAGTAACAGTATCTTTGCCCCCACAAACAGGTCCACATTCGGTAACACTACCACCTCCATGCTCCTTCAAAAATCTCTTCTTAAAATTCAAGGGGCAAATAGGATAGCATCTAGGAAGATAACTGTGCTTCCTCTAGGGATGTCCACCTAGAGAGATCTGAATCTGCTAAAATTTTGTCGTATATGAAAGATACGACAATTTCATAAATGAACACAGATTTAAAACTCTTGTTTTAGGACATACAGATGACTGACAGATATATGAAAAGGTACTCAACATCAGTAATTATCAGGAAAGCGCAAATTAAAACCACAACGTGATATCACCTTGTACTTATCAGAGTGGCTGTTAGCAGCAAATTAACAAGCAATAAGTGTTAGCAAGGACGTGGAGAAGAGGAAGCCCACGGGCACTGTCGGTGGGAATGCAGATTAGTGCAGCCACTACGGAAAACAGTATAGATGCTCCTCAAAAACTAAAAATAGAACTGTTGTATAACGCAGCAATTCTATTTCTGGGTATTTATCGGAAGAAATCAAAACACTAATTTGAAAGATATATGCACCCCTTTGTTCATTGCAGTGTTATTTACAATTGCCAAGGTATGGAAACAGTCTAAGTGTTCATTGATGTGTAAAGAAGGTGTGGTACACACAATGGATTATTTACTCAGCCATAAACAAAAAGAAAAAAGAAATCTTGCCATTGTGACAACATGAATGGACCTAAAGGATATTATACTAAGTGAAGTAAGTCAGAGAAAGACAAATATATGATTTCATTTATATGTGGAATCTAAAAAAACCCAAAATAAATGGATAAACAAAAGAGAAACAAACTCTTAGATATAGAGAACCAATTAATGGTCCACAGATTGTAGAGGTTTTGGAGGATGGGTGAAAAATGTGAAAGGAATTAAGTAGTACAAATTGTCAGTTATAAAAATAGTCACAGGGATGTAAAGTACAGCACAGGGAATATAGTCAATAATATTGCAATACCTATGTATGATGTCAGATGGGTACTAGAATTATCAGGTGATTACTTCATAATTTATATAAATATCTAATCACTATTTGGTATGCCTGAAACTATATAATATTCTTTGTCAACTGTAATTTAAAAATAAAATTAAAATACTAAGAAAAAAAAAGAAAAGCCTCTTAACGATGCCTCTTTGCAACTAGATAAACCAGTTTATTTAGTGTACAGTCCCTAAATACTCATTTGTAATGCCAATTATAGCATAGCCTAATTTTAATGTAGGGCCAATTATAGCATAGTCTAATTTTAAAATTGCTAGTATAATGAATAAAATAAAATAGCCACTTCCATAGGAAAATTTTTTTGTGTTTTTAAGTTTGAAATAAGTATTTTGAAATTTGTGATTTAGAAACTTGCTATTCAAAATTTGGTCCCCAGACCAACAATATCTGATCACTGTAGAGCTTTGTTAGAAATGCAGAATTAGACCTGTTCCCTAGACGTACTGAATCAGAATCTGTTTTTTTTTAATTATTTTTTATCCTCACTCAAGGACATGTTCACTGATTTTGAGAGAGAGAGAGAGAGACACGCTGTCTCCCATATGTGCCCCAGTGGGGAATTCAAGCCAGCTGAACCACCCTGGCAGGACCAGAACCTTCATTTTAAGAACCTCCCCAGGTGATTCATATGCACAGAAAGCACTGAAAATGGAGGTGGAAGTGGGATGGTTAATTAATATATTCATTTATTCAATAGATATTCCTCGAACATTCATTGCAGTGAACAAAACAAATCAGAAACGTTCAATTCCCTCCCAGTTGTAAAGTTTTATATTTTTTAAATGAAATTCCTTGACAGGTAGAATTATTTTTCCCTGGCTTTTCTCCTACCATCACGTAATGATAGTTACAGTATCAGGCAAGTGCATAGGAAGACGGGTGCCAGAGAAAGTGGAGGGAAAACTCCCTCAAGCTTAGAACCCTACTTACCTAAAATTGGAATAGAAGTGTGTGCGCCTACATTAAAACACCCACTGCTGCCCCTGACAGCTTGCTACAAATTGTCTCTATAAGGATTCCAAGGTTCTGTAACTTGACTGTTCAAAATTGCTCCACAAATCACTGTGAAATTTCACAGTATTTTGGAAACAGTGATATTCTGACAGCATGTCAAACATCCACTATTGTGTCTTCTGAAGTAATAACCCTAACTATGACCCATGGGGCATGCCAAAAAAGTGGTAAAATTTCATTTACGATGAGAAAGCGGAAACTTGCTTATATTCGCCACCAGCCACGGACTAGAAACCTTTTCATCTTTTAAATTCCATTAGTAGGCCCTTAGGCAGGCAAAACAAAACTGGGGAGGAGAATAAAAGGGTAGAAAAAAGGAAAGTAAGATGAAAGTGGAGAGTACAACACCGTCGAAACTACCCTCCAGTCCTATTCAGTTCCTAGGTACCGCGGGCCGCCTGCCTTCAGTCTGTGTCCTTCACTTAGCAGCCAGTAAAGAAAAAGCTAAAGGTATTATTTAAAAATATCATTTCCTTTCCCTTAGAGGTCAGATTTCCAAAGCTATTATTTTTATTTTTTATTTTTTAATCATCACCCCAGGTTATGTTTATAGATTTGAGAGAGAGACAGAGACAGAGACAGAGAAACATTGATGTGAGAGAGAAACATGGATGGGTTGTCTCCTGTAGGTGACCCAACCAGGGATCAAACCCGCAACCTAGGTATGCGCCCTGACCGGGAATGGAACCAGCAGTCTTTTGGTGCACCAGACGATGCTCCAACCAACTGAGCCACCTGGCCAAAGGATTCCTTTTAAAGATTGAAAACTGACTTGTGAGATAAGATACTTTGTCAGTTTTATGAAGTTGCTCCTTTTTTGCCCCTTGTAAATGGTATTACTCTTCTTATGCATATGAGAAACAAGGTACTATACTGCTGTAACATCTCTAGTCCTGCAAAGTTACATAAATGTGATTAAACAATATGGTTCTGACTGTTGGAGTAATTTTGCTAAACTACTTATGCCACTGTATAGCAGTACTTTTAAATCTTAAAGTGCACCTGATACTTATTCATGTCAAGAACACATCAATAAATGTTTGTTAGATAAATAAATGAAACAGAGTTCAGAAAGGCAACAAAAATGCAAATCCCTATCTCTCAGGGACTCAGCAATTGGTTATATGACCAACCAGTCACCACCTGCTACCCCAGCAAAGCTATTTTAATGAAAAGAAATAACATTGATTTATAGCCTTTAGTTTCAGTTTGACTCCAGGGTTATGCAATATTATGGTCTTTTGGGAGATAAGATTGTTAAAATGCAGGATGAGGCAAACATATAATGGTCAATTACCTATGTAACTGAAAAATCCTACCAAACCAAACACTCACATAATGAGGTCGGTTTGTGAGTTTAGAATTATAATGAAGAAAGGGCAGTGTTTGAAGTCCTAAAGACTGTGTGTGTGTGTGTGTGTGTGTGTGTGTGTGTTTGTGTGTGTGTGTGTGTGTGTAAGCAAGCTTGGATTCTGAAGCATGTTTTATAAAAGTATATGCTTCAAAGAAGCTAGCTGAATGTTTTGTTCACTGCATGTTCATTAGTAGATGCTTTCATTTCTTCTGCTTCCTTCTTTTCTTACTGATCTTAAGGATGCAATTAAAATCCCAGAGATGTGTGGTTTCTCCCAGAGAAACAAACAGTACCTGACCCCATGTGATCTGCTGCATAAATAGAGACCAGGATTTCATCTTCCCGCATTTGCGGTGGTTGCTAAGGAGACTATTTGTATCTCTGGGTCCTAGGTGCCATATTGCTTGGAAAGAATTACAGCGGCTTCACCTGTCACTTTTCTGGAAAGAACACCTGAAAACTCATTAGGGTTGCTAACATTTAAAGGTTTTATTGGTCTCTTTCATGTTTTGAGTGCCTCTGGATTTCGAGTGTAACGTGCGCACGTTGGCATCCTCAGAAACGGCAGTGCAGTTTTGTTAGAAAACAGAGGCCTGACTATTCAGACTCGGGGCACCAAACTCTCTGACCAGGCCTTCCTTTCTTTTAATTTTTTCCCAGACCTACTCACCCTACTAAAGGCTAAAGTCTAGAGTCCATGATTAAATTCCAGCCTTGTTCCTTGCCCTGGGCAAGTACTCTTCCTGACCCTCAGTTTTCTTATCCTTAAAGTAAAACAATAGTGATCCCTCACAATGTTGTTCATGAAGATTAAAGAAGATATTGAGACCATGTGGTCAAAACCTACTTGCAAATTGCAAAGCAGGTGTAAGATCCTGTTGCGGGGAGGTTCTCCTGGCTAACCTGAGTTCAGCCACTAGCATGTTTATTAAGGAGCTCTTAGGATCAGCAGCTGTGGAAGGGAGCCGGCTGAGCAGAGGGAGAAGTTGAGTTGTGAATGGATTATCTCAAACAGGGCTAAGATGGCCAGACCTTTTTCTCCTTGTTATGAACTAAATGTCTGTGTCTCCCCAAATTCATATGAGGAAGCCCTAACCCCCAATGTGCTGGTATTTGGAAGTGAGGCCTTTGAGCCGTGATTAGGTTTAGATGTGGTCATGAGGGTGGACCCCATGATAAAATTAGTGTGTCCTTGTAAAAAGAAGAAAAAAACGTGAGCTCTTTCTCCTCACCATGTGAGGACAAAGTGAAAAGGTGGCCATTTGCAAGTTGGAAAGCCAGCCCCAAACCCCAGCCATGCTGATATCCTGATCTTGGACTTCCAGCTTTCAGGACTTTAAGAAAATAAATGTCTGTTGCTGAAGTTACCCAGTCGAGACACTCATTATCAGTGATTTGGCTATGTTTGCCCAGGGAGGAGTAGGATCTTCGTGTGCGCAACTCAGCTAGAGCTCAAAGGGGCTGATGTGCTGAAGGCTGTCTGTGGGTAACTTGTCACAGTGGACATCACAATAAGTATTATTATGTTTCACTCCTCCCTAACAAGAAATCTTACTCTGTCCAGATGGTTTCTGTCAGGCAGAAAGAGCAAGCTTATTATTGACTTCATGTTTCACTCATTCACCTCTGTTTGGCTCCACGCCTTTCCCCTTTTGCACAAATCTCTTTAAACAGTGATTCTTAATTACCTTTTCATCTTTGAGACACCCAGGGATACCACACACATCAACTATCAATGGTGGCTTTTTGTACCTGTGATCTTCCCCAGGCAGGGATGGTGAGATGAGGAGCTCATTCTTCCTCTCAGGACAATATATTAGGATCTTGGAACAAATAGATAATCACATCCATTCCCTGTGGAGTTTAACTCTTACTTTCAAGTGTGGGGAAAACTCCTTGTTACTCTTATGTAACAAAAACAAATGAATTTATGCAGATGAGTACCATGGTAAGATTTGCAACTTAGAGAGATTTCTCAGACTAGAATGTGGACCAGGTGGGGAAGACTAAGAGCAGGGAGGTTATTGAAAAATTTCCAGTCAAACACTGTAGCTTAACTGCACATTTATTTCCTATTGCTTCTGCCCCCAAATTCCCACTAAAATCAAGCTTATGTGTATTTTTTAAAAGTACAAATAGTGGAGGAATCAACAAGTGAAGAAAGAGTTCGGTACCACTTGGAAGCTAAAGAATAACAGAAAGAGTGAAAACCGACTCAACTGCATTGAGAAAGGCACAGTCTCCGTGCCTGGGCAAAAAGAGCTCTGCATCAGCTGCAAGTAGCAGGATACATAGCCGGCACGGGCTGCAAATGTACTGGGGTTTATTTTTCTCATATCACAAGAGGTCCCGAAGAAAGTGGTTGCCAGCACTGGTTTGTAACCGAAAGCAGGTCTGGCTGCCTGCTGCTACCAAAGCCAATACTCGAGAGGCAGGTGCTCATGTAACGGAAAGTGGTTTATTTTCAGGTTCTGGGAACCTGGGGGATGGGGGACACGTGTCTCAAAGCCCATGAACAAAGAGACCAAGGGATGGGGTTGAAAAGTTCCTACGTGCAGACGAGCACAGTTCATTCTGATAAGGCAAGTGTGGTCCGGTATTTGTCATGCTGGTTTAGTCATCCTGGCTTTACATCATCCTGTCTATGTGGTCAAAGGTCAACAAATGTTTCAGAGCTGGAATGCCCGAAGGTTGGAGTCTGTATCTTTTGAAGTTAGTTCCTAGGATTCTTACACAAATATGCTGTTGATCCACAAGCCACACATTAGTCAGAGTTCATACTTACAGAAACAATGTCAAAAGAATGGTGAGGCGGGTTACAGTTCCCCACCATTACAATTTTCCACTGTTACAGTTTCAGCTATTCACCTATACCAGGCTCTATCTTCCTATTCAGCAATCCTTAGCTTGTTAACTTTTGTTTGCCTCATGATCACAAGTTGGTCCCCGCAGCTTCGGACATTATGTCTGCCTCAAGGAAGGAATAGATAAAGGGGAAGGCACATGGCAGGCATTTTCTGTCCCTTTTTATTAAGAAAACACTCTTCTAAGTCACTCGGCAGATTTCTGCCAACAACAGAAGTGGTCGTATGTGGTCTCTTGTGTCTACGAGGGAGGCTGGAAAAGTAAGTACCTCACCTGAGGCCAGCCACCGGGTTTTCTAAAAGGTTTTTGATGTCCCGTTAGCAAGGAACAAGAAGGCGCTAGGTATCGAGTAGGTATAGGATGGTTTTGGCCGCAGATACCCACATAGGTGAGCGATTTGCCTACAAGGCATCAGCTCCTGTGGAAGGAATGATGAGCAGGCTGAAACTCTTGAAATGTGTTAAAAACCTGTTGACAAACCAGATGGAAATCTATGCAGATTGTCTCCTACACCCATCCGGCCAGCACTCGAACTCACACCCTCTCTCCCTTCTGGGGACAGGAACTATTCTCTAGAAACTGAAAAGGAAGAGGCTCTGGATTAGAGGACACTGGGCTCAGCAGAGGGCAGGAGCGAAGATTCGAACCAAAAAAAGGGAGACTTAGGGAAAGTTTGCATGTGGCATGGCAGTACCCCAATGCGACTGTTGCATTTTCAGATGCCAGCAGCTCTGTATACCATCCAAGCAGGAGTCCAAAGTTTCCATCCTGGAAAAAGAATCATCCTCAGAGAATAGACCTTCTGACACTGCCGGTTGCTGTTACTTTTATGTCTTAAGTGTTAACGAAAAAGAAAAGTTGCCATTTTATTTTTTTAATTGTGGTAAAAAACACATACCCTCTAACAAAATTTTAAATCTACTGACTTAAAAACTTAAGTATACAGTACGGTACTGTTAACTACGTGCACAGTGTTGTAAGGCAGATCTCTAGTTTTTCATCATGTGTGACTGAAACAATCCCATTAAATGACTCCCAGTTTCTCCTTCTCTCCCAGCCCCTGGCAACGAGCATTCTACTTTCTGCTTCTCTGAGTTTTATGAAACAGTTTGACCGAAGGCTTAAGATGCAAACAAACCAAATCAGGCCCTACTTCAAAACAAGCAGTTGTGAAATATGCTATTTAGACTGTGTTCTAGAAATGATATGCAGGACAAGCACTTCCAAAATAAGACAAGGACTGAAGAAATCAAAACCTCTGCTTGGTCAAGGCCAATCAGTAAAATTCCCAATTTAAAGGCCTATAATAAGAGAACTAGCTGACTGGGTGACAGACTCAAAGAATCATGCTGGTGGAGGCTCCCACACATTGTGTTCCCAGCCCTGAAATGTCAATGATCAACCTGAATCCACAAGCTTGGCGTATCTGAGAGTAAACATGGTGCCTCTGGGTTAAATAATTAAAACTGTGCCCCTGGGAAGGCATAAAAATAAAAAATAGGTTGTAGGTATGGAGAAAGATAAATAAACATAGATGAATAAACAGGCATAATGAAAAAGTAAATTTAAAGTCTTAGTACCCCTTCATTTTGCTTATGATTGAAATATTATACAAATATTTTGCTTGCCTTTAAAGTAATTATTGCATTTAAAGACATCTAAGGTATTAACTTGGAAAGAATTTAATTGACTAAATTTGCAGGCTGATATTTGCATACCTGGGAAGACTCATTTACAAAATTATGACTTTAACTTATTAGTTGTATAAGAAGTTTCTAAATATTTAAAGGAACATCTATTATTGAAATAATAATAAATTTGGGGTTAAACAAGGTACAACTAATGGAGTATTCTCCAGGAGGAAAACTCCTAGAGATCGTTCAACACAGTGTATCTTTGAATCAACTTGCACATGGGGAGAACCCACCCAACTTTTTATTTTATTGTTTAAAAGATTTTGTTTATTTTATTTTTAGACAGAGGGGAAGGGGGGGAGAGAGAGAGGGAGAGAAACATCAATGTGTGGTTGCCTCTCGCGTGCCCCTTACTGGGGACCTGACCTGCAACCCAGGCATGTGCCCTGACTGGGGAATTGAACCTGCAACCCTTTGGTTCGCAGGCTGATGCTCAATCCTATGAGCTTCACCAGCCAGAGCAACTTTTTAAAAAACTGTTTTATTAAGGTATAATTAATATACAATAAATTGCACTCATTTCAATGTACAATTTAGTTTTTTTCATATGTATACACTTGTAAAACCAAGCCCACTCTCAAGAAAATGAACAATTTGATCATCTTCAATGTTTCCTCCTGCTCCTTTGTGATCCAGTCTTCCCTGTCCCCACCCCAGTGGCCTGGCAAAATTGGTCTGCATTCTGTCCCTACAGATTAATTTATACTTTCTATAATTTTATATAAATGGAATCACACGTGTGTACTTTTTTTGTCTTGTTTCTTTCACCCACTATAATTATTTTGAGATTCATCCACATTGTATATATTAATAATTTACTCTGTAATATTGCTGAGTAGTGGTGTTCCGTTCATATGCATGTACCACAATTTCTTGACCCACTCACTGACTGATATTAGAAATAAAGTACTGCAAACATTGGTGTACCAATCTTTATGTGAACATACACTTTCATTTCTCTTGGATAAATAACTAGGATTGAAATGGCTGGGTTATATGGTAGATGTATGTTTAACTTTTTAAGAAACTGTCAAACTGTTTTCCAATGTGGTTGTTACATTTTATATTTCTACCAACATTGTTTGGGAGTTCCAATTGATTTATATCTTTGCAACATCCTTGGTACGGTCCATCTTTAAGGCATTCTAGTGAGTGTGATGATGATGATATGTCATTGTGGTTTTAATTTGTATTTTCCTAATGACTAATGATGTTGAGCATCTTTTCATGTACATATTTGCTATCCATAAAGCATCTTTTGTGAAACATCTGTTTAAATATTTTGAACATTTTTAATTGGGTTGTTTGTCTTGCATTGCTGAGTTCTAAGAGTTCTTGGTATATTCTAGATAAACTCCATCAGATATGTAAATATTATCTTTCAGTCTGAGGCTTTCTTTTCTTTTTCTTAACCATGTCTTTTGAAGAGCAAAAGTCATTAACTTTGATGAAGTCCATTTAACAAATTTTTCTCTTATAATTCATGCTTTTTGTTCCTTACTCAAGAAATCTTTGCATATGCAAGGTCATTAAGAGTTTCTCTCTCATGATTTCTTTTAGAAGCTTTATTGTTTTAATTATCACACTAGGTATATGATTAATTTTAGTCAATTTATTTAGGGTGTTAGGTAAGGGTAAAAGTATTATTTGTTTGTTTGTTTATTGTTTATTCTATTACAGTTGTCCCAATTTTTTCCCCCTTTGTGCCCTCCACCCAGCCCACCCCTCTCTCCCACAGTCAATTTCTTCTCAGTTGTCCGTGTCCATGAGTCATTCATGCATATTCTTTGACTAACCCCTTCTCCTTCCTCCCACCATTCCCCCCCTTCCCTTCTTGCAGCTTTCAGTCTGTTCCATGTTTCCATATCTCTGTATTTTCTTGTTAGTTTATTTTGTTAAGTTTTTTGTTTTGCCTATGACAATCCAATTATCCCGGGATCATTAATTGAAAAGATTACCTATAGATTTTCTAAGATTAGCCATTTAACTGCCATGACAACGTGTCAAAAGTCAATTGACCATATATGACCATATCTCTATTCTGTTCCATCGAACTACATGTTTATCTTACTCTAATACCTGACTGTCTTGATAATGGTAGTTTATTTTAAGGCTTGAAAATAGGTACTGTAAGTCCTCCAACATTGTTCTTTTACAAAATTACTTTGGCTATTGTAGGTCCTTTGTATATTGCCATTTCAATGAGAGAAACATTTTGTCAATTTCTGCAAAAATATCCTGCTGGGGCTTTGATTGAGATTACTTTGACTCTATAGATCAACTTGAAAAAAATTGCCTTCTTGATAATGTTGAGCTTTCTGATTAATGAACATAGTGTATTTCTCCATTTATGTATGTCTTTAATGTCTCTCGCCAATGTTTTGAGTTTTCAGTATACAGGTATTGCACATCCTTTGACAAATTTATTCCTAAGTATTTCATATTTGTGGCATGATGATAAATGGTACTGTTTTAAATTTCAACTTCTGAGTTTATTTAGTATATATAAGTACAATTGATTATTAGTACTGAGCTTGTGACCTGCAACCTTGCTATACTGAGGAGGCTGGGGTATTTGAAGGGCTTGTGTAATGTGTTTTTCCTGTTCTCAGGAATGCTGCCTAATGCTGAATGTCTAAAAACTTGTTTTATATATTTTTTCTGTTTTTGTTTGTTTGTTTGTTTGTTTCAAATAGAAGAGTAAACCTAGTCACTGTTATTCTATTGTGGCTGGAAGTAGAGGAAGCCAATCAGATTTTTAGTACCTTGCTTTTTAATGTGATTGGACAGCCTGGCATCACTAAGTATTTGATTAAGGCCCCCAACACAAAAGACAGAGACCTAAACAAATATTTACAAAAAAGAAGTATTTAAGGGAAACTAAATATTTTAATTAATATTCTCAGGCTACCCAGAAAAATAAATATGAAAAGGTACAGACTGAGAGTAAATTCTAAGAGATTCTAGGGCAGGGCAGAGGGTGGAAACATGCCTCAGATAAAACATAAGAAATAAAAATGTTCTCTCATTCTTTAACAACCACTTTGGAAGCCAAAGACAATGGAGCATTGTCTTCAACATTTTTCAAGGACACAATTTTCAACCCACAGTTCTATTTCCAGCCAAATTATCAATAAGATTTGATAATAAAATAAAAAAATTTTCAGCCATGTAAAATCTCAGAAAGTAACCTTTCTTGTGCTTTTTCTCAGGAAGTGATTGGAGAATATTCTCCCAAGTTGTCTAGTACTACAACAATTAAGAGGAAACACATGAGATCAGGTAAGAGGGACCCCAAGTGGGAGAGAGGACACACAAGGACTGCTCCGGAGCCTGCCTCGCCATCTCCTGGTTGTCTTTACTGCCTCTTTCTCATGTCCCTTTCTACACTAGGTTGAAGTGTAATGGCGGGCAAACGTGTTTAAGAATTTATATAATTTTTTGTGTGTTTAATTAAGTTTAGGCCATAGTTTATTTCTATTTTTTGAAGTTCTGTTAGAGATTTCTTCACATTTTGTAAGGCTGAATTTTAATTTTAAAGTAGAACATCAACTTTGCCACCTCAAAATTTCACAAAGCAACAAAACCTCCAAAACCACGTGGAGTATGACAATCATTTGCAATCCATGCATAATAAAGTATAGAAGAAGTATGAAGAAGAGAAGAAAGTGGTGGACAAAACAGAACATATTTCATGCTCACTAGTCAAGCAAATGATACTGTCCACTGAAAAATTTCTACTTGTAAGATGTAAGGAAAAAATTTTCTCAAGTGATTGAAGCTGAAAGTACATGCTAAAGTGTTAGCAACGGAAGAGCACAAATCACTACTACAGTCTTCAATCTACTTGTAAAGATATGCAGAAAGCATTTCCAAGTGGTTACACAGAGCTTCAGTCCGTGAGGCTGTTTCAGTGAAACTGCCTTTTCATGATCTATTGATCTTCAAGACCAGCAGTTGAAGGTAAGTTTTACTTTAGTCAGTTGTGATTAGAGAAGAAGGAAACCTTTATGTTGCAGTGGTAATTTCCCCATCAGCTAAAGGCTATTGGCAGAGCTAGAAAAAAGTCTTGCTACTCTTTCAAGTTCAGTTGAAAGTTGGGAGTAACTTAGTATTCCTAATGTGCAGTGTTGTGACCAGGGGCTGAGAATATTGTTCTGAACTATAACCTTTAAGTAGGCCACCAAAATTTATAAAAATAATTTAAACATTATAATAACATTTCAGATTCTTTCATATATCCTAAAAATCCATTCCTTGATGGTCATATTTATCTTTGGTCTTGCCTTTGTCAAAATATTTGACATATGGCCACTGAGCACTTAGCCAGTACTATCTGTTAACTATTTCTGTTAGGTAATATTTTTACATGTATTAACATGGTTTTACCCCTCCTGCCCAGCCCTACTTTCTCTCTACTTGCCAATTTTCCCTCTTATTTTACACATGTTTTGGTTTGGGTTAAATTTTAATTTGGTTCACAGGCTACAGGATATCAAGAAAGGATGTAATTAATCTAGAAGATGAATAAAAATCCCCTGGAGATAGATTCGAGGATTCATGTGGCTTTGGGTTTCTCATTTTAGGGGGAAGGAGAGATATTTGGGGTAAGTAGGTATTTTGCTGCTCAGGGTGGAGGGATTGAGCAAAAAGGAAAAAGGACTCATGGACATAAACAATAGTACGGTGATTACTGGGCGGGGTTGGGGTATAAGGGAAATAGTAACAGAAAAATACAATAAATATTAAATAAAAAAGAGTATATTATAAAAAAAGAAATTTAATTATACAAAGATTAAGAGGTTCAGTAGCTACAGTTGTGGACTGTCTGGAGATATTGACACCCCGCACCCCTTCCGCCCGCCTGCTGGCATAACCATTGGCACCAAAAAGCCCGGGGAACTAAAGGCTTCCTTCCCAGAGTCCTTTGTAGCCAGGATCTACAGGTGACCCTACCCTTGAACAGCTTGAGGTTTAGGGGCACTGACCTCTCATGCAGCGGAAAATTCCTGCAACCAGTGGATATATTTTAATCTTCCCTGATTAGATGAACACACATGAAATGTTGACTTGGAATGAAGACTGTGGAGAGAGAGGCAAGCTATGAATTATCTCTTGGCTGGTTTCAATGATAATGGAGGCAGTACAGTCAGGCAGCAGCTTCGCTTGCGGCTTCTTGAGTCTTCAGTTTCTTAGCAGCGGTGGGGTAGCAGCCATCTTCACAGACCAATTCTTTGGTTAGTGTGGTTTTGGTTTGTAAATCTAGGTTTTTTAGTTTTTTGTTTTTTTTTCTTTTTTGCCCTCTCAGTAGTCTTGTGAGCTCCTTATAGCCCTTAATAAACCTATTTGTACTTACCTAGCTGGAGAGAATTCTATTCTCAACTATTTTGGAAGTTGACAGTTGAATTTTTGTTTTGTAACATGCTAAACCCTTTACCTATGTTTAATTTAATCACCCTACATCCAAGAGATAAAAGTACTACTATTTATTCCTGTTAGCAGATGAGGAAGCAACTTTTCCAGTCTCTTCTGAAAGTAGAGAAGGGATTTTGGAGGTAATTTTTTACTGCAGAAAGTTGCAAGAATAACATAAGGAACTCTTTTGTTCTCTTTACCCAGATTCTCCCATTGTTAATATTTTACACATTTGCTTTATCTCCTCTCTCCCTCTTTCTCCACACACACGGTATTTTTTTTCTTCTGAACTATTTAAGAGGAAGTTGTAGACATGATGACCCTTCAGTGTGTATTTTCTAAGAACAAGGACATTCACTTACATAACAACAGTACAATAATCAAAATCAGGAACTTAACACTGATATCATGCTATCTTCTGATCTGTAGACTTCATATTTTGCCTATTATTCCAATTATGTCCTTTAAAGCAAAAATAAAAATAATATGTATATTTTTCTGGTCCAGGATGCAATTTCAACTCACAAATTGCATTTAGTTGTCAAGCCAATTTAGTTTCCCTCACTGGAACACTTCCTCAGTCTGTCTTTGTCTTCTGTAACCTCAACATTTTTGAAATATACAAGCCAAGATTTACCTGAGTGTTTCTTGAGGGTAAAGTTTTAAATTTCTATAGTACATGTTTTGGAAAGAATTAAAACGGACAAATGTGTAAAGTAGAAGGCAAAAATTGCCTCTCCTTCAATCCCTTCACCATAAATAACTATTGTTAATAATTTGACTTTTAGAACTTCAAAATGTAGTTTTAAAAATTTCTTTGTTTATTTCAGTATGCATTGCTAAACATTTAGGAATATTTTCCTACATGGCTGAAATAATCGGTACCTTAAAATTAATAATAATTCCTTCATATTATCTAATACCAGTTGACATTCAGTTTTCCCCCAGTTGTCCCAGAAATGTTCTTTACAGTTTAATTTGTCCATTCCAAGATTCAATTCAGAAGTAGACATTTGTATTGTAACTGGTTGCTATATCCCCTAACTCTCTTTTAATTCCAAAGAATCTATAATGTTGAATGGAAAAAGAACAAACAAAAACACACAGAACATACACACACAAAAACCGCCACTAGTGTAAGAAAGAACCAGCCCTGACTGGTGTGGCTTAGTGGGTGGGTGTGGTCCTGCAAATGAAAGTTCACCAGTTCAGTTCCCAGTCAGGGAACATGCCTGAGTTGCAGGCCAGGTCTCCTGTTGGAGGAGTGGGAGAGGCAACTGATTGATGTTTCTCTTGCGCATCATTGGCTCTGTCCCTCTCTTTCTCCCTCCTTTCCCCGTCTCTAAAAATAAATAAATAAAATCTTTTAAAAAAATAAGAAAGGACCAATCTTTAACATTGATCTTGGGAGTCTATTCCTCCAGCCAGATCACTCTAGACAAATTCTAACCAAGGCACAACACGTCTCTATGCTTTGATTTTCTCTTTTGCGATGCAAATCAGAAAGTAGCTGGCCTCCAGGGCTTGTAAGAAATAGCTCATCATTGATCAAATATAAAGAATACAAATATACTTGCCATAAAAATTACATCTAAAGCAAACAAGAGGAAAACCTCAAACCACAATTAGATAATGAATACTGAACTCAAACAAAGGAACAAACGTCTACAGTCTGGAAATGCTTTGTCTTTTGATTTATTTTTCAATTTAGCTTCCAATCTTTTCTTTTTATATCACAACCACAATAGGTGAGAGTTCCTTAGGCCATATATGTTAATAGGACCCAATGGAATAACATTTATAGATTTGAGTGTAGTGGGAGTGAATTTACAGCTGTGACACAGGAGAACAAACACTAAATGTTTTGTAGAGATTCTTTTATGTCAGCAAAATACTATGGTCATTACTTCTAATGGAGAGTTTAGTTTCTTTTGAGGTTTATTCCAGGATTTATTATCTCCTATCATGTCACAGGTGCTGGGTCTAGAGAAAGGAGTCCTTTGTTTATTGCTGCTTTGTCTGTAAGCATATTAATGAGCCTACAGTGGTATATTTAATGATGATTTATGGACATATTTAATGATATTTAGACACAAACATACTAGGAGTATACCATGTGGTGAAGAAGTAGAGGTTGGGGTGGTTCATCTTTAAGCCAGAGAACACCGAGCATTGCTGGCAACCACCAAGAGTTACGGAGAGGCAAGAAAGGATCCTTCCTTAGAGCCTTCAGAGACAGCATGTCCTTGCTGACACCTTGATTTTAGAGTTCTAACCTCCAGAACTGTGAGAGAATAAATATTCTTTTTTAAAATAATTTTTTTTTGCCCTGGCTGGTGTGGCTCATAGAGATGAGCAGTGGTCTGTGAACCTAAAGATCACCGGTATGATTCCCAGTCAGGGCACATGCCAGGGTTGTGGGCCAGGTCCCCAGTTGGGGGTGTGGGGGAGACAACTAATTGATGTTTCCCTCACACATTAATGTTTCTCTCCCTCTCTTTCTCCCTCCCTTCCCCTCTAAAAAGTAAATAAAATCTTAAAAATTATTTTTTATTGATTGACTTTGAGAGAGAGATTTGTTTTTCCACTTATCCATGCAACATCAGTTGTTTCTTGTATTGTGCCTTGACTGGGGATCGAACCCACAATTTTGGTGTATGAGAAACAGTGCTCCAACTAGCTGAGCCACCTGGCCAGGGAGAATAAATGTTCTAAGCCATCCAAGTTTGTAGTAATTTGTTACAATGGCCCCAGGAATGTAATTCAACACTGCAATGTCCTCTGGCTTTAGAAGTTAACTCATTCTAATAAAAATTCACCAACTCCTTTATAAACTCAAAGTTTAATTTATTAATCTACATTGGGAAAGAACTGGAAGGACAGCAGGCATCCCCTGAGGGCGTACCACCTGGCATGTAGGCCTAAATTATAAATCAGGCAGGAGAAGGGGAAACTAATATTCATCAAGCCTATTATATGTTTCTGGTACCATATGTGTCACAAATAAATATAAATTTACAACGGTGATAAGAGATTTGAGGAGGGATATCCTGTGGCATGTAATCAGGAGACTTGGGAACACCAGGGAGATTAAGGAGGGCGAACCCGATGAAAGCGCCTGGAGGAGCGACAGAAGTTGACAAGGGAAGGGATGTGGGGGGATGGCAGGCACAAAAGTCTGCACATTCAAAGGGCTGAAAGAAAGGCCATGTGCATTGGGGTGGGGTGGGGTTGTATAGGATGAAACAGGACAGAAGGTGAGGGGTAACGCTGCTAGGGCTCCTAGATGAAGTTCAGGTTTGTGTCTTTTTCCTAAGGTCAGTGAGGAGGTGTTAAGGTTTGTTTTACAAAGGAGTAACATGATTAAATCACATTTTTATAAAGACCACTCTGGCTGCAATGAGGGTGCTGACTGGAAGAAAGTGGAGAGTATGGTGCCAATAGAGGGCTCACGGATTAGGACTGGACACGCCACACTGCAGCACATACCCTGTGAACTCCCACTAGGACGAGCAGGAGGCCAAGCCCTTTTCCTCCAGTGCCCGAGGTCCCTCAAACCACATCTCCCCTCCATTCCCCACCCCTTAGGCCCAGACCATCTCTTGGAGAGAACTAAGCCAAAGCATTTCCTGAGTTCTCCAAAGACAAAAAGAGTAACTTGGACTAAATTTTTACCCCGAATGATGAGAATTCGTAAGGTCAGATCAGCACAGGATATAATAGCATACCATTCTATTTATACACCCCGGTGGCATGTGAATATATTCGCAATCCTAACTCAGGAGAAAAATAAACACTCAATAGTGTGTATAAAAACCCTTTTGGGTCAGAATATATACATCTAAGGCATTCTTTGGAATGGTTGTGGCACTCTTTGTGTGAATGTACTGTTATTTATTTAACTATTTTCTTAATAATTGGTAAATAATTATCTCTCTGGTATTTTGCTATCACACCAGTATCTTTTAAGTATATCCAAGTACACTCCTGAGAGATATTTTTCCTGGTATAGAGCCTTAGGAGGAGGATTTCCAGGTCTAAGAGAAAGTATATTCAAACACTGATAGATCTTAGCAAACTTCTTAAAAGATTGTTCTGGTACAATAATTTTATCAACAGTCAGGTTATGTCTTAACAACACATTTCTTTCTGGGTATGACATACATTCCACTTTCACACACATTGTCTAATTTTTTGAAAAGGTGTTTTTTTTTTCCTAATTATAAATTTATATAAGTTCCTGGAGATGGAGAAAATATTTTTAATTTGACCTATTGGGAAGAGCCCTGCACATGTTTGAATGAAATACATGAATGAGCTGCTTGGCGTGGGAGCAGTTCTCACCTGAGGAACTCCCCAGGGAGGGTGGGTTTTGCTGAACTTGCGTTTGGAAATAAACCCTGAGACAGAACTGAACCTTCTTCATCACAGAGGGGAGAATTTGAAGCCGACATACAGGATGGGTACTCTGAGAAGAAGGTCTCAGAAGCCAATGACAATGAGCCTGGGCTGGGGACAGAGAGGAAGGTAAATCCAGACGCAACGCAAGTAGAAAGGGATTTTGGAAGCAAATGTACCATTTCCTAGAGTTCATGAAATTCCCTTCTGTTTGCGTCAGATGTGCCTCAAATTACGTATTTAACCTCTGATTAGAGATTTTGTGAGTTGATTAGTCCTGGCCTTTCTCCCAGGAAGGCAGCAGAACAGCTTTCATGAATTGTTTCAACACAGTGAAGAGAAGCTAAGAAAGCCAGTTTCTGATGGCAAGAGCAGAAGAAGGTGCAAGTGAGGTGGCCACTGATGGATGAGAAAGCACCTCAGAAGGCTGGCTCTTGGTGCTGTTTTAGGTGACAAATCTAAATCTGTTTTTAGCCTCACTTCAAAACCCATGCGAGCAGGTAAAGGGGAGTGAGGGGCTCACTTAAACGTGAGGCTGAGTCCCAAGGTTTCAGTTGCATCTTTGAAAAGGGGTCTCGGAATTCCTGCAGACAGTCCCTGAAGCGTTGAGTCACTGTGCAACTGTGCTGAAGAGAAGACCAAGGACAGCCAGAGAATGAAGCAAGACCAGTGGGAGAAACAGTGTGGGAATTGTGACGGCCACCGTGAAAGCCTTGGCAAGCTGAGAGCGGGAAGGCCTGGCTCTCCCTGGGCTGGTCAGGGGACTTTGAAAGATGAATAGTAGACCATCACGAAGACCAGACTGTGGACGGGCGTTTCTGCTTCCCAGCGCTGCTGTAACAAACGACACAAACCAAGTGGCCTATAACAACAAAAATTTATTCTGTCAGTCTAGAGACCAAGAGGACTGAAATCAAGGCATTGGGAGGGCCACACTTTGGAGGTTCTGGGGGAAGAGTCCAGTCCTTGCTTCTCCCACACTTAGGTGGTTGCCAGCTTTTTCGGATATCACTGGGAATCTCCGCCTCCCTATTCACATGGCTTTCTGTTTCTTTGTCACGTATAAAGACACTTGTCATGGGATTTAGGGCCCACCTGGATAAGCCAGCATGACTTCATCTCAAGATCCTTGAATCAATTACATCAGCGAAGACCCTCTTTTCAAATAAGGTATCATTCACAGATTCCAGGGTTTAGGATGTAGACATATTTTGGGAAGGGTCACCATTCAACTCATAACAGAGGGCACTCCATTCAGAGGAACCCCAGGAGAGAACACGAACCTTGACAAAAAAAGCCTTTGATGACCATGTCTCCACTCTCTCTCGAGTCCCATAACTCCACTATTCCTCTGACCTCAAGCTGAGCTGAATTACCTTTATTTCCACAAATGAAAGGTTTTTACATGCCTCCATGCTTTGCATATGTGGTTCTCCCTTTTGGTTTTAATTAACCAAGTTGTTTGTTGGGCTGAGAATCGATAGGATGAATGGTTGTGGAAACAGGTTTAGGGGTTGAGACAAATAGGCTCTCTGGTTCCAAATGTTCACACTTCATCAATAAAAGTTGTTCTGGACTATTTGGCTATGTCCTGGAGGTCTCTCTACCATTTTGTCTGGCTTTATGTAAGTAGCAGTTAGAAGGTTTCTTTGTGTGAAATGGAAGAAGTTCCTCCCTGAAATTTGATTCCATGTTTACGAATGGGAGCTGCTTGCAAAAGTCTTTTTCTTTTGGGTAAATTATAAGTTGCCTCTGAGCACATAAATATCCTAGAGGTTTGTTTTGTTTTGTGTCTCAGGAGAAGTGGGAGAGAATGAGTTAGATATTCATAAGGCTGCAGATAACTTGTTTTGGATGCAGTCAGTAGACTAAGAAACAGCAGCTGAGAAGGAGAAGGGCTTGAATTTCAATGACAAAAGTCAACATGCAGCGAATGACAAAGATGACAGCCACAAGATCAATGCATTCATCTTTCCTTTATTGGTTCATTGTAATTAAAGCCTAAAGTGGATTATGAAAATATACAAACAAACATCAAACATCTTGCACTTTGGATTTATGCCTGGCATGCTGTGCAATTGTAGTGGGATATGATTGCTTATACATTATGCATATTACACTATAACAGAGGGATTTTAATATGTAATATGGAATTCCCATGTGATAAAAATGTAAGTCTATCAACACGAAGGCAGTGAAAAGGGTATTGCTTATTAAAGATCATAGATAAACTAGGAGAAATTAAGGGGCAAGGAGGAAAAAGAGGCCACTGTGGCCAGGCACAGAGAAGGTATAGACTACCTGGTGCATAGTGATGGAGTGATTTGAAAGCAGATAAAAGGGGGAGCCTAATCTATTGCTATTCACCTACAAATTAATTTTTACTTAAATAAAACATGATCACTATCTTTCACAGAGATTCCCAGGACTCTTGCCTTTCTGTGGTCTGGACACCATTGTTCACAGCCAATTCCCACCAGAGTGAGAGGCACAGCTTACTAAGCCTCTGAAAGGGTGGGGGGAGTGAAAATGCATGGCTCAGCTGCCTTCCCATCTCCATACTGGGAGAGTATTGGAGCAGAGAGAACCTACTGGTGCCAAGGTCTAGACATGGACTTAAAGGCAAAACCTCCAGGTAGGAGCAAGCTGATCCTCACTCTCATTCAGTGTTCAGAAGCCCTGGCTTAGCTGGGATGGACATCTAGACCCTGTTGGGTGGTCCCGTGCCTGGAAATTCCATCTGTATGGAGGACCAAAGTGACCTGGCCTTGTGGGCCTCTGCCCACAACTCACATTCTGCTCCAGCCAGAGCAGAGAAGCCAGACCTGCTTGTGCCAGAACTCTGGTCAGAAACATGGTGGCAGGACTGAGGTTTAAGAGAGACTTAAACAGACTTCAGTCATTTGCTGTCTCTTAGTTTGAATGTCTTTCTGTACAAGTTAAAGATGATACTACCAATAGCCCAGGGTTGTTGTGAAGACAAATGGGATGCATCTCTTCATTTCCCCTTTTATGCATTTACTCAACCAATATTTTTGGGTGCTGTGGTGGGCAAATTCAGAAGTGACTCCTGGACAAGCCATGCCCTTGTATAAATTCCTCCCTTTAAATGTGGGCAGGATCTGTGAATGTGATAAGTTTCACTCCTGCGATGAGGTTGTGTATTATTGCAAAGGTTAAGGAGTTTTACTCATCAGTTGATTTTGAGTTAATCAAGAGGGAAATTATTCTGGATGGGTCTGAATCAGATGAAAGCCTTGAAAGTGTCAGAAAGATTCTCTTGCAGGCCTTGAAGCAAGCCACCCTGAGCTCTGTAACTGCAAGGAAACAAATTCTGCCAACAACCATGGCAGGTTAAAGAGAGCCTGGAACCTCAGATGAGACCCCGTTCATGGCGAGGACACCTTGATTGTAGTTTTGTGAGGCCTTGAGTTATGCAGGGCTATGACTCCTGATCCATGGAAACCAAGAGATAATAAAAGGTGTGTTATTTTCAGCCACTGCATTTTGAGTGATTTGTTACATGGCATTGTGTTACATGCTGGGGATCCAGTGGTCCACGATGCAAGCGCAAACCTGCTGGCAAGGAACACAGGCAAGGAAGTGGATAACTAACAACTCCCCGGTGAATAAGTAAAGTGGAGGACATGCGAATTAAATCCTCTCGTTGCTCCTTCAGCACTGGGTGTGATTCTTTCACTGCAGCCCTACTGCCCTTATGGGAATGTGATAACATGAGGGAATCCTTTCCAGGTAGGCTGAGAAGAAAAAACAAATCCCACTTGGTTCTGAAAGAATGGGCAAAAAAGGAAGAAGGCAGAGGGGCTTGTCTTCCTCCCCAAAGTTGGGGGATGGGAAGAGGTTTGAAATAACCAGAAAGGTTTTGACGAGATTTCAGAGTGGAGATATTGTTCCTCTCTAGGTAAATACTGGGCAATTTTCAAGTACCCTTAGAAAAGTGCTGAATTTAATTAAATCCTCCTTAGGCACTAAACTGTAAATGGATATATGCAGAGGGAGGGCCAGAAATAGGGTCCCTTCCCTCCTCTCCCCATACTGCCCAGCCCTCCTATTTGCAAACTTATCAACACTCAGCTCATGCAGTCCCACTTACTTCTACAAAGACACAAAACAAAATAAATCTTTAAAATATTTATGTACTCAGAGGCAAACTTATAATTTACCCCAAAGCGAACAACTTTTGTAAGCAGCTGATATTAATGAGTAAATGTGAAATCAAATTTCACAGAAGACCTTTTCACATTTCACAGAATGAATGAGATGGTTTTCAAATAGAAGAGTGTACCTTTAATTAACAAAATCAACTGTTTTCTCTCACTATTGTGATGGTAGCTCTAATTAACAGGTCAGACCACTATTTGCAAATAAAAAAAGTGTCTTCTTCCTTCTCTCCCCTCTTCTCCTTTTCTTCTCTCCTTCATCATCTGAATGTATCTGGAGTATAATTGGCCCCATATAAGGAGGACCTTAGAGTGGTGGTTTTCAACTGGTGCAGTTTTGCTCCTCGCCAGACGTTTGGCAGCATTGGGAGACATTTTCAGTTGTCAGAACCAAAGGCAGGAACTACTGAAATCTAGCTGATAGACACCATGGATGCTGCTACACATCCTGCAATGCACAGGACAGCCTTTTAGAGTGAAACCACCGAATGTCAGTGGTGCTGTTGAGAAACACTGCCTTGGGAAAGCACAAATTGCTAAGGGAGGGGGTATTTAGGAGAAGCACCCACCCCATACAAGGGTGAAAGGAGCAGCAAAGGAGGATGCAGATGAAAACTGTCCTTAACAAAGACCCATTGGGTACTGGGTCTGTGAAGGATCTAAATCAGTGGAGCCTAGAGAGTGAATGAGAAACGGGGTGCGTCTGCAGAGGTGAGCCTGGTATAGAAGAACTTTTAAGCAGTGCACAGACTCTAGACTTCATTCCAAGGTCCTGAAAGAAACACTGGAGGGTTTTAGGTAAGGCTGTGAAAGGCACAGGTTTGCGTTTACAGCTTACAAAGGAATGTCAAGAATTTCAACTACTCTGCCCCTGCTGATGTGGCTCAACGGATTGAATGCCAGCCTGTGAACCAAAGGGTTGCCGGTTCAATTCCCAGCTGGGGCACATACCTGGGTTGCAGGCCAGGTCCCCAGTAGGGGGTGTGCAAGAGGCAACCACACATTGATGTTTCTCTCCATCTCTTTCTCCCTCCCTTCTCCTCTCTCTAAAAATAAATAAAACAAAATATTGTTTTTTAAAAAAACTAAGATAAAAAAAGAAAAATGCAAAAAAATAAAGAATTTCAACTACTCTCATGAGATCTTTGCAATAACTCTGTGAGGAAGGAAGGGCATCTCTTTTTATTTCTATTTAAAATCCATCTGTTTTTCATGACTTTCCTCACTACATAAGGAGACATAAACTGTCCTCCTGCCTGTAACAGGAGGAGATGCCAGGGGAAAGAGAGAGGGAGAAACGCTCTCCGGCATTCCACACGCGGAAGTGGCAAAGCTGTGCATGAAGGGGTCTTCATTGCTTTATTTGTCCACCAGCCAACAATGTGTTTTCCTTGCTCCTGCTGTTTGCCCTTTATGAACCACGACCCTGTGTCAGCTACTCAGAACCGCACAATTCAATCAAGTTTT
The DNA here is from genome assembly GCA_004026545.1 of Mormoops blainvillei. NCBI lineage: Eukaryota > Metazoa > Chordata > Mammalia > Chiroptera > Mormoopidae > Mormoops > Mormoops blainvillei. The sequence continues at coordinate 176,219 of PVJD01002398.1, read as the reverse complement.
GCTCCAGCAACTGTCACACATGAATTGCTGTCATATTAGTTGAAATAAAACTGGACTATCAGGAGAGTTCATATATGCATAGGTAGTATTATCACTGTAGGAATGGGGTTAGCTAGTCAAAGTTAATGGGAAAATGTGAAAACTTATTAAAACCAAGTATTGTCTCAAAATAGTAGTGTGGAGAGGTAAGCAGCATAGAAAGGACAGGTTACTCTGATCAGTGGGTTAGGCTGAAATGCTGGTGTTCACATAGAAGTGCGGCACACTTAGAATATCTCACTTAGAGTCTGGCTTGTTCGCATCATTCTCTTTCTGAGCATTTTCTACTCATTGCCCATAAGCAGGCTACCTTGAATTCACAGTGTACTGGCTTTTCCTGGGAGGCTCAATGAACATTCTCCATGGGCTTAATTTATAATACCCTCCAACCATACTGAAAGTGGTGATGCAGTGTTCTGCCTTCTGTTCTGAAGGTGGTGAGGAGAAGGAATAATTATTCTGCAAATAAGCTGCATTATTTGATGGTCTAGGGCAACAACAGGTTGCTTAACAACTTCTCTGATTTATCCAGGACCTATTTGTCAATAAATACAAGTTAAGTGAAAACCAGAATAAAGCCAAGAATAATTTCTGTCAGTAACCATGTTTGTTTTTAATGGTTTAACATTAGTGACTATGCAAATGCATTTCATTTTCTTAACTATGGATGACACATGGCAATCTCGTGTTCTAGAACCTTCTGCAGCTCCCTCAATTTTCAAAATTATGTTCAAATGCCTGACATCCAAAATCTTTCACAGTCTGATCCTATCTACTCTGCCTGCTTTTCTGCCCCCATGTGGGATCTCAATATGGAATCGGTACAGGAATCCATCGGGGCCCTGCCACTCCTCCTCTGGGAGGTCCCGTTGATGTCTCCTTGTTTCTAACAATGTGGTTTCTTCTGTCTAGACTGCCCTGCCATTCTACCTGAAAAACTCCCGAGTCTTTTAAACTTCACTTCAAATGATGCATTGCTTATTTGGGGATGTAGAAAAGATGACTATTCTTGGAAACCCAGATTTGGGGAGACAGAGCCAATCTCTTTGTCCTTTAATTTGTACCTGAATGTCAGTTTGACTCTTGCATTGGCCATTTGCAGGCACATACCTGCCCTGCTCACAAGGATCCCTTACTTATGGGAATTGCCACCCTGATCCACAGGTCTCAGGAATGGACCACTGGCAACTGTATTTGTATCATAAGACCCACAGGTTTTAGGGCTATTGCTGGAAAACCTGTAAGATTCTCTTTTCTGGAAATTTTTAGTTGGGATACAGGAATAATTAGGTCACATTGATTATGTGGCTGAAACTGCAACTTATAAATGATACAACTTTGAAGCAACCATTTCACTGTGAACCCACAGAGACTGCAGAAGAAATAAGTCCATGGAGAGAGAGGAGTAAAACAAACCCATGTGGAGGAGTAGAGATGAGAGACAGAGACGTTCACTTGGAGGCTTCATAGGCCTTAATTTTAGTTCCTTTCTGAAACACACCCCAGCCATATTATTGTTATTGTAGTCCATGAAATAACACCATATCCTTATAAGAAATCCTTGCCTTTTAATGTTTTTCTACTCAGTTGTAGACCACAGCACACTAGGCTCATTTGATGGTACGAATCCCCTCTCCTGGTTTTAATTACTTTTCCTCTTTTATTTTCAACCCTCAACTCCCACTTTCTTACTTGCAACTCTACTGCTGAATAGAGGTCCACCGTGGCTGTAACACAAGTCATTTATCCATTTTCCTACAGATGGACTCCCCCTCTTTTTTTTTATTTCCATTTGTACTATCTTAAAGAAAACCACTAAGAATATTTTTGTATCTGTCTACAATTGCACATCAGTAAGAACCTATAGGAGTAGAACTGCTGAGTTGGAGGTTATACACATGTTTACCTTTACTAGATAATGTCAAATTGTTTTATTTTTTAAAAAATATTTTATTTACTTATTTTTACAGAGACAGGGATGGGAGGGAAAAAGAGAGAGAGAGAAACACCAATGTGAGAAACATTGACTGGTTGCCTCTCACATGTGCCCCCTTACCCCTGCCGCCCGCCCCGCGCCATTTGGACCTCAACCCAGGCATGTGTCCTGACTTCAGCCCGTCCCTCTGCCGGAGGCTGCCCAACCAACTGAACCACACAGGCCAGGGCTGTTTCCTAAAGTCATTGTACTAGTTTATACTCCCACCATCTTTGATAGCCAATAAACAACTAATACTGAGCACTTAGCATACACCAGGAACCCACTGATAGAGGCTTAGTGTTGTCCTCTTCTTGCACTTTTAGGATAAACTCTATTTGGTCATGATATATCTTACTTGTAATAAAATGTTGGGTTCAGATGGTTAATATTTTATGTAGAGCTTTGTATCCTTGCTCAGAAGAGCAAAATGCCCATAATTTCTTTTCTTGTCCTGACACTGGGTTTGAAATCAAAGTTATACTAGCCTCAAGAAAAGAAGTTATCCCTCTTTTTTTATTTTCTGGAATGACTTGTATAAATGGTTACTTTCTCTCCTTGAAAATTGTCAAAACTCAACAGTAAAGCTACTTGGAGCAGAGCCTTTTGGTAACAAGGTTGGAGATGTCCTTGATAACCACGTCAATTTATTTAAATATTATTAGTTTCTTCAAATTTCCTTTTCTTGTTGCATCAATTGTGGCATTTCATGTTTTTTTATTTTCAGAATGTATCTCTTGTATCTAGGTTGCCATATAGTCATTCTATTATTATTTTAAACTCTGTTGTGTTAGAAGTTATTTTTCATTTTCTATTCTGTGATTTATTGCTTCTTGTTTACTGTTTTTCTCTTTTTACCGGTTTTGCCAGCTTTTAAAAAATAACTTTTAGGGTTGTTGATGTTCTCTGTTTAATTTCTACTTTTATTTTTATTGGTTTCTTCCTTCTCATTTCTTTGAGTGTGACCTGTTGCTTTTCTTCTGATATCTTGAGCTCATTTGTTTTTAGTATTTTGTATTTGAATTTGTGTTTGTTTTCTTATTTTTTCTGCTCGGGACATCTTCTCCCAGGTAGCTCCACAGAGTTCACCTCTTCCAAGTGCCATTTAAATGGCATCCTCAGTCAGTCCTCCTTGCCCACTCCATTTAAACTTGCAGCTCCTCCTCCATCTCTATTCCCTTTCCTGCTTTATTTTTCTCTGCAGAATTTATTTATTACCATCAAACATAGTGTATATTCTACAATACTTCTTTATTATTTATTGTCTATTTCCATCATTAGAATACGTGTCCTTTTAATTTTGGTAAATGTATAGAATTGTTCAATCATCATTATGTCTAGAGTTTTTCATCACCATAAAAAAGTTTCCTTGTGCCCCTTTACAATTGATTTCCACTCCACCCCAGTCCTAGACAACCACTGATTTGCTTGTTTTTATAAATTTGGAAAATAGGAATTTTGACTGTTTTGCTCACTGATATATCCTCTAAAGCACCTGGTCCATCTTCATTTTTCTTTGTTTGCATGATCTACTTTCCAGAGGTGTTGTGTTAAAAAACCTTCAAAAATATTTGTTTACACATTGGTTTCTCTCTAGGGTTCTGTCCATTTGATACTTTATATATTTTGGAGTTATTGTTGCTATAATCAATATGTTCATGATCAATATTTTCTTGGTCTATTACTCCTTTTTTCAGTATGTAACATCCCTCTTTATTGTCAATGATATTTTAAATTTGTATCCTATTTTTTCTAATATTTAAATTGTTATCTTAGATATCTTTTAGTTTCTGTGCTTTAATTTTTCTACTTCTTTCTGTTACATGTCTACATCCTTTTTGTTTTAAGTGTGACTCTTATTGTGGTTAAAGCATTACTATTGGATCTTATTAATTTTTTTTTAAGACTCTGAGAATCTTTACATTCTGAACAATGAGTTCAACATTTACATTTACTTCTGGGTTTGTTATTTTTTTTACCACTTTATCTTACCTTTTTATGCCTTAATTTTGTGGATTCATTTCTTCTTTCCAGACTTCCACTGGGTAAATTGAATTGAGACCTTTAATTATATTTATTTTTTTCCCTCTCACTTTCTTGCACAAATAAAACCTTTATCTTCTCCTTATATAAGGCAAGTATGACAGCACATGCTCACTTTCCTCTGGTTGGTCTCCAGCCAAGTCTGCTTCCCTTCCCCAACATGCTGGGTATCACCTGGCTTTAGTTCTAGATTGCAATCACTAGAAGAAAGAAAAGGGTTCTCCTTTAGCTTCTCCGGCAGCACCAGATCACAGCCACCTTCTCACTCTCCCTTGGAGGGAAATGAGGAGAAGAGCTCTTCACAGTCTTCCTAGGACTCCAGGTCCAGACACTTTTTCTCTGTAGCATTTAATACCACTGGACATTCTGTATATTTTTACCTATTTATTATTATGTGTCTCTCCCTATTAGAATGTAAGCCCTTTTCGCCCTGACTGGTGTGGTTCACTGGATTGAGCACCAGCCTGTGAACCAAAAGGCTGCCAGTTCTATTCCCAGTCAAGGCACACGCCTGGGTTGCAGAACAGGTTCCTAGTTGGGGGCGCGTGAGAGGCAACCAATTGATATATCTCTGACACATCGATGTTTCTCTCCCTCTCCTTCTCCCTCCTTTCCCCTCTCTCTAAAAAATAAATAAACAAAATCTTTTTAAAAAAAAGAATGTAAGCTCTTTTTAACTTTAGTAAATTTATAGAATTGTTCAATCATTACCGTAATTCAGATATCAAGGAAGGCTGAACTGGGAGAGGGAGCCGGCAGCCGTTGCTAGTTTGCCCTTTTTGAAGTTCCATCTTTTTGCTTAGGCCATTTTGAACTGGTTCTTGTTATTTGCAGCCACAGAGTCCTAAGATAACATGCCAATAACTGTAATATGAGAATTCAACTATGTATCTTTATAGGGTAAATCATATTTTTTAAAGAAATCCTTTTTACGAGGGTTCCAGCCAAGATGGAGGCATAGGTAGACACGCTTTACCTCCTTGCACAACCATAAGAAGGATCACAACTAACTTCAACACTAAAAACAACCAGAACTGCCAGGAAAGGGAACTGTGTGGAAGTCTGACAACCAAAGATTTAAAGAAGAAATATTCATCCAGATGGGTAGGAGGGGCAGAGATGGGGAGTTGGCATGGAGAGGACATGGTGTGGTAGCGGTCGTCAGGTGGTGGTGAGGCAGCTGTGGCAGCTAGCAGAACAGGTGGCCCCACATTCACTGTGGTTGATAAAAACAGGGAGGGACACCTGGGGAGCAAGTGATCCCAGCCCCAGGCCAGACCATGCAGGCCAGAGCTCCAGTGCTGGGAAAATAAAGCCTCATAACTTCTGGCTGTAAAAATCAGTGAGGGTTTGGGTGGCAGAAGAAACTGCTGTTCTCTCAGGAGAGTCTGTTTAAAGGACACACAGGGTCCTAGAACATATGAAAACCGACCCACTCTGTCATTCAGCACCAGGGTTGCAGCTATAAGGGCACCAGTTGCATATGGAAAGTAGGGTGACTGGAAATGGGGCAAGAGCTGAGCAAGCAGTGTTGTTCCCTCTCTGACCCTTCCCCCATATACAGAGCCACAAAGCAGTGAAGTGGGTTGCCCCACCTGAGCAAATATCTAAGGCTCCACCCCTTACATTGTAACATTTGAAACACAGGGAGTCAAAGCAGCTCTACCGAACACACAGAAACAAACACAGGGAGGCTACTAAATTGATGAGACAAAGAAATATGGCCCAAATGAAAGGACAGATCAAAACTCCAGAAAAAGAATGAAGTGAAACAGAGATAGCCAACCTATCAAATGCAGAGTTGAAAACACTGGTGATGAGGATGCTCAGAGAACTCATTGAATATGGCAAATGCGTAAGAGAAGAAATGAAGGTTACACTAAGTGGAATAAAGAAAAATCCACAGGGAACCAACAGTGAAGGGAAGGAAGCTGGGGTTCAAATCAATGATTTGGAATATAAAGAAGAAATAAACAGTCAATCAGTACAGAATGATGAAACAAGAATTTTTTTTTAAAATGAGGAGAGAATAAGACTTTGGGACACACCCAAACGTGCCAATATCCAAATCATAGGGCTGCCAGAAGAAGGGGAAGAGCAAGAAATCGAAACCTTAGTTGAAAAAATAATGAAAGAAAACTTCCTTAATTGGTTAAGGAAATAGACATCCAAGTCCTGGGAGCACAGAGAGTCCCAAAACAAAGTAGATCCAAAGAGGGACACACCAAGACACATCATAACTAAAATACCAAAGGTTAAAGATATAGAGAAAATCTTAAAAGCAGAGAAAGGAAGAGAGTTACCCACAAAGGAGCTCTCATAAGACTGTCAGCTGATTTCTCAAAAGGAACCTTGTGGGCAAGAAGGGGCTGGCAAGAAATATTCAAAGAGATGGAAAGAAAGGGCCTACACCCAAGATTACTCTATCCAGCAAAGCTATCACTTAGAATGGAAGGGTAGATAAAGTGCTTCCCAGACAAGGTAAAGTTAAAGAAGTTCATTATCGCCAAGCCCTTATTATATGAAATATTAAAGGGTCTTATTTAAGAAAAAGAAGATCGAAACTCTGAACAGTAAAATGACAACAAACTCACAACTATCGACAACTGAATCTAAAAACAAACAAAAACAAAAGCCAAACTAAAGAGACAACTAGAACAGGAACAGAATCATAGAAATGGAGATGACAGGAAGGGTTATCAGCAGGGAGGGGGATGGGGGAGAGTGGAGGAAAAGATACAGGGGTTAAAAAGCATAATTGGTAGGTACAAAATAGATGGGGGGAAGTTATGAATAGTATAGGAAAGGGAGAAGCCAAAGAACATATATGTATGACCCATGGACATGAACTAAGGGAGGGAGGAATGCTGGAGGGAGGGGAAGTGCACAGTGGAATGGGAATAAAGGTGAGAAAAAATGGGACAACTGTAATAGCATAATCAATAACATATACTTAAAAGATAAAGCCAAGCCCTTTTAAGGAACATGTAAAATACCACAATGAGGATGCAGTCATCAAAATCCATAATCTGGGAAACTCTTTAGGACAAATAGCCCAGTGTTTTTTTTTAAAAATAAATTGCATGGAGAAATAAGGAGAAGGAGAGGGAACCTTTAGAATAAAAAAAGAGAAAAGAAAAAACTTTACAAGGTATATCAACCTGTCCATTTCCCGTCCTGCGTGTGTTCCGCGGAGAGTGAAACACACTTTGCAGCATTGCAAGCCTGGGGAGAGAAGGAGAGTGCCCCCTCCAAGGAGGACTCTCCCGTTCCCAGGTTTCCAGGGTTTTTATTGAGGCTGATTCCTAAAGGTGCATAGAATTGCTAACAATTGCATCTGCTCCCAGGGTATAGGAGGAGCGGGGTGAAAGAATGGTTAGGTAATGTTCACCAGGACAACCAAGAGGGAGGGAACACTGGTTCCCCTCCAATGGCCGCATTTGTGCCAAGTTCTGCGTTTGGAGCTCTGCTCTTGGTGTCACAGGTGCACATACCAAGGGGCCCGAACTCCCACATCAAGCAATTGCAATGATTAAAAAAAAGAATAAAAACTGTAGAATCTGGGCACAGAGGAGAGTCAGTATACTCTTCCCTATGCTTTTGTGTATGTTTAAAGTTTTCCACAACAAGAATTTTTCAGTTCCTCCTTATAATTACTGACTTGGGGATAAAAAAAAATAAGTGAGAAAAGAAAATTGCAAAAACTGTTATGGAAATATGATACTAATTACTGTCATGATCTAGTAGGTGACATAGGCAAGTAAACATGTAATCATACAACACAACTGACTTCTGTAATAAAAGAATCACAGGGTAGTTTCTGTGTAGGTGAGGGTTGCTCAACCCCATCTGGTATACCAGGGAAGGACAACTTTGGGGGGCGGTAGTCTGCCCAAGGTTGAAATGAAATACAGCTCTGTTTGGCTTCCATGGTGATGATACCCAAGTGAACCTCCTCTTCTTACTACTACTGGTCTTTTTTAATCTTTTGTTTAGATCCTCAAAGACACCTGTTCTCTTGAAAATATAGTCTTAATCTATCCCCTCTGTACCTTCTTGCCTTAATGGAAGCCTGACTGTCCCTGGAGATACTGCCTTCCTTGTCCCCCAACCCCAGCCCTGCAACCCTGCCCCAAGTAGTGGCTGTTTGTCTTCCCATACTCTGGTCCTTGTGGCTGAGGGCATGGAGGGTATTGACTTTCTCCTTCTTCCAGATACCACTGCACCTCCTGCCTCCTCTGACACCCTGTTCCTTTCTCCTTTTATGTCCTCAACCTCTCATCTTCATTGGTCCTTCATTATACAACAGTATTCAAGTTCCTGCATCCTAAAAACAGAATGAGAGAGAGAGAGAGAGAGAGAGAGAGAGAGAGAGAGAGAGACAGAGACATCAGACATCTGACTTTCTTAGAACATTCTCCTCCTCCAGTAAACCTCATCTCTCTTTTCCTTCACAGCCAATCTTCTTCAAAGAATAGTCTATGCAAATCTGTCTTCTCACCTCCCAGGCACCCATCAGGATTTTAGCCTCTCTTCTAGTACTTCTTGAGTCAGTTTTGGTAGTTTCTGTGTTTCCTAGAATTTGTCTCATCTAAGTTATATAATTTGTTGATACACAATAGTTCATGGGATTCCCTTATACTTCTTTCATTTCCAGAAGGTCAGTAGCAATGTTTTCTCTTTCATTTCTGATTCTATTAATTCGACTCTTCTCTCTCCCTCTCTCTCCCTCTCTCTCTCTCTCTCTCATCAGTCTAGTTAAAGGTTTGTCAATTCTATGCATCTTTTCAAAAAACCAACATTGAGTTCATTGACTTTCTCTATTATTTTTCTATTCTCTATTTCATTATTTTTTGCTCTAATTCTTATATTCTTTCTCTTAATCACAATTGAAAACTATCCTCGTTGTGGTTTCATGCCTCCATTTCCTCTCTAAATTTTTGTAACAAAGATTAAAACATGTGTGGGCATGACCTACAGCCACAAGTTACAAGTATAAAAATTTGACAGCCTAAGTTTTTAAAAATTAATATCAGATTGTCTCTGGTTTCAAACTAAGTTTGAGAGTCTCTGTTAGGTACTGATGATCCAATATGTGCCAAATAGGGGTGATATTACTGACACTATCTCATTTCATGAAAAGTATTCTAAGAGAGGTTTCAGGGATATGAACTACCTGGTCACAACAGAGCAACATCTTTCAGTTTGCATATTGTAGCAGTCAGCTCTAGGCACCAGATTTTGTAGACAGAAAGTCATCATGGAAGTAACATAGTGTGTTCTTCTTTCTACTTAGCATATATTCATGAACTTGAGAAATTTATAATGACTACACCCTTGGTTACTAGTACACTTAAAAGAAAAAAAAACACTTCACCTGAGGATACATTTATTGATTTGAGAGAGAGAGAGAAACATTGATCAGTTGCTTCCTGTACATGCCTCAACCAGGGACTGAACCGGCAACCTAGGTATGTTCCCCTGACCAGGGATTGAACCTGAAAACTTTTGGTGAATGGGACAATGATCCAACCAACTGAGCCACCTGGCAAGGGCATTAGTATACTGTATTGTGCTGTGTGTAATGCATTCCCATGTAAAATATGTACCCACGTTTTTGGTCCAAACTTTCAGGAAAAAAAGCTTTCATTTACATTTATTTATTTATTTATTTATTTATTTATTTATTTATATTTAGGAAAAATACTGATGATCATATTCCAGGGTATTATTTTGCATACAGGTATCATTATTGCTTTCTAGAGTTACATTTTTAATACATAAACATAAATAAAAGAATTTAAAACTTTTGTATAGATACAGAATTAGCACTACCCACATATAATGTGCATCCTTGCATTTCCCTCAAAAATTTGGGCAAAAAAAGTGCACATTATACATAGCAAAACATGGTACTTCTTTTCTGACATTTTTACTCTAAAATAACCAAGGGGAGAAATTATGGAATTTTCTAGATCTTGGTCCACAGTTACATTCTGTAAAATTCATAAAATTTTGAAACTTTCCTCCCCATTTCCTAGAGTATTGACACCAAGCTTCACAGAAATTACTGAAAAAAAGTGAACCTGGACCTTAGAACTCAACTTTTTTAGTCATTATTTTGAAAGGTATGACACTACAAAATAAATTAGTGAAAGCTTAGGGACAAAAAAATTTCAGTGAGGATCCTATCCATAATGGGCATAATGGTGACAGGGCGATGGTAACTAACCATCAAGGAACGTTAAGTGAGTGCCATCTCTATGTTAAGTACTGATATGAAAGATACAAAGAGAACGAAAACGTGGCCCTGCCTTTGGGTGGCTTACAATCTAGTGAAGAAAGTATATGCATGCACTGTGGTAGGCAGAAATCTAAGATGGCTCCCAAGACACCAGTCTCTGGTATGCACACACCTTCTCTCAGTTAGTAATTAAACAATACTCTAGGTCTTCCTGTGAAGAGATTTTGAAGATATAATTAAGATCCCAAATAAGCTGACCTGAAGATACAGAAATTTTAGCTAGAGTGGGCCTGACCTCATCACACAAGCCCTTGTAGAGGTCAGAAAGAGAGGAAGTGGAAGGCTTAAAGCACAAGTGGAATTTAACATGAAAAAGGTTCTTCATCAGAGATGGAGGGGGTCAAATGGCAAGGAAAGTGGATGGCCTGTAGGAGATGAGAGCAATTCCTGGCTGACAGTCACAGGGGAAAGAGAGACCTAGGTTCTACTACCACGAAGAAATGAATTTGGCCAACAACTTGAATTAGCTTGGAAGTGAATTTTTGCTAGAGCCTCTGGGAAAGAATGCAGCTAGGCCAGCATGTTGATATCTGCCATATAAAACGCTGAGCAGAGAACCCAATCAAGTCTGCTGGATGCCTGACTTACAGAATGTGACATGTACGGTTTGTGCAACATTCATGTAACCTGGCAGCCAAGGAGAGTGGCGGGAATACACATGCATGAACAATGATGATTTCACTGTTCTAGCCAGTGGGGGCGGTAGACGCTGTTTGAGTGAGCATGTGTATGTGTGGCCATTGCATTCAAATGACTGAGAGAGTAGAGCAACAAATCTGCATCAAATTTTGCATTAAGCTTGAACATTCCTCTGCAGAAGCTGTTTTGATGATTCAGAAGGCTGCAGCTATGGGCCACTGATGATTGCCAGCTTCATCACAACAACGTGTCCACTCATGCATTATATCTTATGCAGAGTTTGTTGGCAAAGCATCAAACCACCCAGGTGACTAGGACCTCCAATAGCCCAGATTTGGCGACCTGCAGCTTCTGGCTTTTCCCCAAACTAAAATCACCTTTGAAAGGGAAGAGATTTCAGACCACTGATGAGATTCAGGAAAATATGACAGGGCAGGTGATGGCAGTTGGGGAAATGGTGTGAGGTCCCAAGGCGCCTACTGTGAGGGGGACTGAGTCGTCATTGTCCTACGTACAATGTTTCTTGTGTCTTGTATCTTCTTCAATAAATGTCTCTATTTTTTCATATTACATGGCCGGATACCTTCTGGACAGACCTAATAAATGGCAGGCACTCTCCTGGGTGCTTGTAGGAAGAGCCAGTAACCCAGTCTCTTTACCCACACCAGCAGGGGAGCCAGTCAACACACAAATAATTATCAAACACTTTATTAAAAACTGTGATGTGCTATGAAGGAGAATTGTAGAGAATATGAGAGAACATCATTTAGGCTGGGAGAGGGTCAGGGAAGGCCTCTTTGACAAAGTGACATTTATGCTTAAGCCTGAAAGAGAAGTTGAAGACTTTCAGGTAAGGAGTAGAGAGAAGCATTCCAGGGAGGAAGGACAACGTGTGTAAGTGCCTTCCAGAGTATGGAAATAGCAAATGGGGGATAGTGACAATATTTACTGGATTTTACAGTGTAAAACATGTAGTTTTTTGCCCAAATTTTTCATGGAAAAATAAGGATGCACATTATACATGGGTAGAGCTAATTCCACATCTATACAAATGTTTTTAATTCTTAATTTATGCTTAATGTTAAAAGTGTAATTCTAGAAATAATACCCTGGACTATGATAATTGGTTTTATTTCTAAATATAAATAAATAACAATTGAATTAAAAAGTTAAAATGAAAGACTTTTTTTCCTGAAGGTTTGGGCCAAAATCATGGGTGCACATTATATGCAGCAAAATATGGTATTATTTTGGGGAGGAAGATCAAGATTCCAGTTTTGTCTCTGGCCATTGTGGCTCACTTTGTTGCTCATAGTCCTGCATACCAAAGGGCTGCAGGTTTGATTCCTGGTCAGGGCACATGCCCAGGTTGCAGTTTCAGTACACATTTGGGTCACGTGTCGGGGTGGCCGACCGATGATTCTCACATCGATGTTTCTCTCCACCTCTTTCACCCTCCCTTCCCCTCTCTCTATAATCAGTGAGTGAAGATTTCTGGTCAAGATGGCAGCATAGGTAAACACAGCTCACCTCCTTGCACAACCACATAAAAATTACAACTAAATTATAGAACAACCATCCCTTGGAACCATCAGAAATCAACTTGAATGAAAGTCTGACAACTATGGAATGAAAGGAATCACATCCTTCCAGACTAGTAGGAGAGGCAGAGATGCAGAATGGTCTGGTCCCACATGCACGTGTGGCGGATAAAAATTTGGGAGGGATATGTCGGGAGCAAGGAGTCCCAGTCCTACAACAGGCCCTCCAGCCCAGGTTCCAGTGCCAGGAAGATAAGTCCCCATAACTTCTGGCTGCAAAAAGCAGCAGGGATTAAGTCAGTGGAAGAAATTTCTGGAGTCCCATGCATACCCTCTTCAAGACCCTGCACATGAACTTATTCAGACTCATTCCCTCTGAGCTCCATCATGGAGTAGCATCTTGAAAGGCATCAGTGGCATACAGGGAGAATCTGTAGTGCCTGGCATCAAGGCAAGAGCTGGGGGACAGCATTCTCCCAGACAGAAAGGTGGGCAGAGCTACAGAGATGGCAAGCAGCAGACAGGTGCCATATCTGAGACTCCATCAGCCTGGCTAACACTGTTTTCCCTGCCCTAGAGATCACCTGAGGCTCTGTCCCACCTTTGGCTGGGACCTTATAGCTGTTAACAGTGGCTTTCCCATACGAATGGCTGGTGTTGGCCCATGCTTCACAACTTGCTAAGTTCTTTCAAACAAACCACAGCTGGCCTCAGTGAGCCCCTCACCCTTGTACTTCTTGCTAAGTGGCCCCAGGCCCTGCACTAGCAGCAGCCTGCCTAGACTCACAGCTTGGCTTGGCCTGGGAATCTCCAAGCCCAGCACAAGTAGCAGCCATCTCAGATTGCTCTATAACTCAGGCATTGTCACCTTAAGCAAAACACAGGTGGAGGCTGACCCTGGCTTGCATCACCCAGGAAACCCCAGGACCTATGTACCCAGTGGACAGCTACAGACCATGTTGGAGTACCACCACCCTGTCCCTGCACAGCTGTACCTCCACAGATGGAGAAGGTTGGTGGTAAGTAGTCATAGCCAGTCCTTGCAACTAAGTGGTCTGGGTAAACCCCTCCCATTGATCTGCCAAAAGCAACTAAGGCTCAACTACAGGAGGATGGTGTACTCAGCCCACATGAAGGGCATACCTTTTGTACCCAGCTTGGGCGACAGGGGAGGTTGTGCCACTGGACCCTACAGGACACCTACTACCTTAGGCCATGATATCAACACAGGGACTCATAGCAGCTCTACCTTATACATAGAAACAAACACGGGGGAGGGGGGGGGGGCTGCCAAAATGAGGAAACAAAGAAACATGGTCCAAATGAAAGAATAGATCAAAACTCTAGAAAAAGAACTAAACAAAATGGAGATAAGCAATATACCAGATGCAGAGTTCAAAACACTGTTTATAAGGATACTCAAGGAACTTAGTGAGGAACTTAACAGGATAAAAAAGATCTAGTCAGAAATGAAGGATACACTAACTGAAATAAATTTAGAACAATTTACAGGGAAACAACAGTAGGATGAATGAAGTTGAAAATCAAATCAATGATTTGGAACAGAAGAAAACAAAAAAAACAACCAATCGGAGCAATAAACCAAAAAGAATTTAAAAAAAATGAGGATAGTATAAGCAGGCTCTGGGACAACTTCAAGCAGTCCAACATTTGCATCATAGAGCTGCCAGAAGAAGACAAAGAGCAAGAAAGTAGAAATCTATCTGAAAAAAGAATGAAAGACAACTTCCCTAATTTTGTGAAGGAAATAGACATTCAAGCCAGGAAGCACAGAGAGTCCCAAACAAGAGGGATGCAAAGAGGCCCACACCAAGACACAGAATATAATTAAAATGCCAAAGGTTAAACTTAAAGAAAGAATCTTAAAATCAGTAAGAGAAAAGAAGTTAGTTACCTGCAAAGGAGTTCCCATAAGACTGTCAGCTGATTTCTCTAAAGAAACTGTGCATACTAGAAGGGACTGGCAAGAAATATTCAAAATCATGAAAAGTGGGGATCTATAGCCAAGATTGCTCTACCTAGCAAAGATATTTAGAATCAAAAGGCAGATAAAGAGCTTCCCAGACAAGTAAAAACTAAAGGAGTTCATCATCATCAAACCATTATTATATGAAATGTTAAAGGGACTTATTTCATAAAAAGAATGATCAAAACTATGAACAATAAAGTGGCAATAAATACATATCTATCAACAATTGAACCTAAGAAACAAAACTAAGCAAACAAGATGAACAGAAACAGAGTCATGGTTACAGAGAGTGTTTTGTTGGATTTCAGATGGTGGCGGGTGGAGGGGAATGGGTGAAGGAGTGAGAGGATTTGAAGTATAAATAGGTAGTTATGGAATAGCTGGGGGAAGGAACGTACAGTATAGGAAATGGAGTGGCCAAAGAACTTATACGCATGACCCATGGACATGAACAATGGTGTGGGGATGGCCTGAGGGAGTAGAGGGTACTGGGTGGAGGGGGGCCAAGGGGGAAAAATTGGGACAATTATAATAGTATATGAATAAAATATAATTTTTATGAAAACCAATAAAATAAAATTAAATCAGTGAGCATGTCTTCAAGTGAGGACAAAAAAAATTTTTTTAAAGATTTCATTTTTGGGGAGTTACGGCCAAGATGGAGGCATAAGTAGAAATGCTTTGCTTCCTCACACAACCAAAAGATTGATAACAACCAATTTAAAATCAATAAACAACCAGAACTGCCAGAGTAGCAAACTGCATGGAACTCCAGCACCCGAGGAGTTAAAGAAACATTCATGTAGGCCGGCAGGGGCAGTGATGGGAAACTGGTCAGGCAGGCAGAGAGGACCATAGCAAGGTGGTGGACTTGAGCAGGTGAGAAGGGGCTGGCTGATTGGAAACTAAAGACTCAAAACCACTAGCTGTAAAAACTGTGGAGGTTGCAAGGGTGGGAGAAATTCCGTCTCACAGAAGATTTCCTTGGAAAGTGGGGCTAAAGCAGAACAAGCAAGCAGCATTGTTCCCCTCTCTGACCTCTCCCCTACAGACTGTGCCACAAAAAAGAGTTGCCCCGCCCTGGCAAATACCTAAGGCTCCGCCCCTTACAACATAACAGGTGCTCTGAGACAAAGAAATATGGCCCAAATGAAAGACAGATCAAGACTCCATAAAAAGAGCTAAGACAAGGAGACAGGCAACATATCTGATGCAGAGTTCAAAACACTGATAATCAAGATGCTCACAGAATCGATGGAGTTTGGTCACAAAATAAAGGAAGAAATGAAGGCAACACAAAGTGAAATAAAGCAAAATATACAGGGAACCAAGAGTGAAGGGAAGGAAACCAGTACTCAAATCAACGATTTTGAGCAGAAGGAAGAAATAAACATCCAACTGGAACAGAATGAAGAAACAAGAATTCAAAAATGTGAGGAGAGGCTCAGGAACCTCTGGGACAACTTTAAGCGCTCCAACATCCGAATCATAGGACTGCCAGTAGGAGAAGAGGAACACCAACAAATTGAAAACTTATTTGAACAAAGAATAAAGAAGACTTCCCCAATCTGGCAAAGGAAATAGACTTCCAGGAAGTCCAGGAAGCTCAGAGTCCCAAAGAAATTGGACCCAAGGAAGCACACACCAAGGCACATCATAATTAAGTTACCCAAGATTAAAGGTAAGGAAACCTAAAAGCAGCAAGAGAAAAGGAGAGTTACCTACAAAGGAGTTCCCATAAGACTATTAGCAGATTTCTCAAAAGAAAACTTATAGGCAGGAAGGGGCTGGAAAGATGTATTCGAAGTCACGAAAGGCAAGGACCTATATCCAAGATGACTCTATCCGGCAAAGCTATCATTTAGAATGGAAGGGCAGACAAAGTGCTTCCCAGATAAGGTAAAGTTAAAGGAGTTCATCATCACCAAACCCTTATTACATGAAATGTTAAAGGGACTTATCTAAGAAAAGAAAGATCAAAACTATGAACAGTAAAATGACAACAAACTCACAACTATCAACAACAGAACCTCCCAAAAATAAAAACAAAAAGAAACTAAGCAAACAAGTAGAACAGGAACAGAATCACAGAAATGGAGATCACATGGAGGGTTATCAGAAGGGAGGGGGAGAATGGGGAAAAAGGTACAGGGAATAAGAAGTATAATTCATAGGCATAAAAAGAATAGATGGGGGGTGCTAAGAATGGTATTGGAAATAGAGAAGCCAAAAAACTGATATGTTTGACGCATGAACGTGGACTGGGGGGGTGGAGAAATGCTGGATGATGAGGGTGTGCAGGGCAGAGGGGGGATAAGGGGGAGAAAAGAATTGGGACAACTGTAATAGCATAATCAGTAAAATATACTTTAAAAAGTGTACAATTAAAAAAATTTTCACATTTGGGCATGATTACCTTGAGATGCTGTGACATAATTAGGCATATACATTTGGTCTCTGGTCCTGGTTCCTGGCATAGAGTTTCCAAAACCTTTGCACTTTCTCAGTGACAGGGGTGAGAAGAGCATCTTTTGTTATTCATAATAAGTCCTTTCCAACCATACCTTAGTTTATTCCAGTGAGGTGGCTCTTGTAGGATGGGGCTGGCCGCTAGAGGAGGTGACCATGTGACCAGAGGGTGTAACTTTTATTCCCCGCCCCACCTCCTGTCCCACCCCTATACACATACTTTGGCCTCTAGAGAGAAAAGAGAGGCTGAGATTGACTTAGTCGCCAATGGCCAATGAATCAATAAATCATACCTATGTAATGAAGCTTCCATAAAACCCCTAAAAACGGTTTGGAGAGCTTCCAAGATGGCGAAAAAATGGCAGTGTTGGGACAACTGCACACACAGAGAGGGCATGGAAGCTCTGCACACATACCTCCCTCCTGCCATATCTTACCCTGCTCATCTCCTCTATTTGGCTATACCTGAGCTGTGTCCTTTATAATCAACTGGTAATGGTAAGTGACATGTTTCTCTGAGTATTGTCAGCCACTCTAGCAAATTATCGAACCCGAGAAGTGCATCATGAGAGCCCTTGATCGATAGCCAGTTGGCAACCTGGGACCAGTGATTAGTGTCTGAAGTGGGGGTGATCTTGTGGGCCTGAGCCCCTAACTTGCAGCATCTGAGGCTCTCTCCAGGTAGACAGTGTCAGAATTAAAATGAATTGTAGAACACCTAGTTGGTGTCCACAGGGAGTCAGAAATTTCTTAGCATGGGAGAAAAACTACATGTTTGGAATCAGAAGCATTGTGAGTCTAAAAACCATTTTTCCCTTTTAGATTCCCATGAGATATTTAAAAGAAATATAGTAAGTAAATGAATATGAGTTTGGAGCTCAGAAAACAGATTTAGGTTAAATTGTTAAATTATAATTTGCTTATATTTCAATAAAATTTTACCAAAATTATAGTCAAATCAGTGGTGGGTGCATGAAAAATAAATCACCAAATTTAGTGCTTGTTCTAACCAGGGGGGAAATATCTGAATGTGCCTTTAATTTAGTCTTATTTTCCTTAAAAAGAACAAAGCTCATTCTTGTAATTAAGGCTCTTAACGGCTCTGGGAGTCCCAGCTGGCAACCTACTAGCTGTTCCAAAGCCAAAGAGGATAAGTGTTTGCGTCTGCTTAAAAATGCAGTAATTACTGATGTGGGGAAGCTATTTTTCCTTTATTTGCTTCTCAGCATGATGGCTCTGTATGATGAAGGATGGATGCTAGGGTTGAATATGGACACCATGAAAGAAGAATATGAGCTGATGTGTCTGTGCTGCATGAAGAATGCTCGGATGTTTGGCAGACATATTGCAAAGATCAAATGGCATCTTAAAACATCTAGAGAATTCTCAATGTAAAACTCCTTGAAAATGATGACATGTACATGGAGCTTTGGGTATCGCAAGAATGCTAACTAGAATTGGGAAGCTAAGATTATTGCAAGGGCATGTGGCAGACAAGTTTTCCTAGTAACAAACCAACGATGGGAATATTTTTGTGGGGAGAGGACATGGGAATGTTGGGGACCACCAGCATTGGAGGTAAGACACGACTGCTTAGCTCACATTTTTTGTCAAGATATTTCATATTCATCCTTGGTATCTCAGCTCAAATTCAAGGAACCCTAACCTGGCTGCCTGCCACCCTTTCCCCCAACTGGGTCAGGTCCCTGCCATAGGCTCTCACAGAAACCAGTCCCCCATCACAGTATGTAATACGCTGTAATTAAATCATTCATAATGTATAAGAGTAGAGATCCCAGTCTACAGCTCAGGTGAGTAAGAAATATAACTTAATTTACACTTCAAGATTTCATTCAACCATGGTGGTAAAAATATAATTTCAGTCAGTTTGGGGTCCCAAAGTGTTCTATGGTTCTGCAGCACGAAGCTTTTATAGTTCAAGAGGGAGAGGAGGAAAGGAAGGCACTGGGTGTGACCACTTTGTCTTTAGTGATATCTGTCCATGAAGTTGTCTGCTAAGATACTTTGAGTCCTAGCTGGTCCTGTCTCCGCGAACACCCGGGCATTAGACAAAAGCAGCCGGAGGCACCCAGGGAAGCGCCTCCCTTTGCGGCGCCCCCCGCCCCGCCCCGAGGCAGTGGGCGCGGCCTCACCGCTCCGACAGGGGTAAAGCAAGACGAGGAAAGGAAATCGCTGGAAAGAGAAAACTCTGGTTAACACTTTTTAAAAAATAGTAATTAAAACATACATTTACCTGTTTGGGAATATGTTATTAAAGTTATGTGGGAAAAATAATTTGCCAGTCTTTACCAACTCCGTAAGTCTACTGTGGAGGCTTAACCCTCTTTTTAAAAAAGTAATGAAAAACATTTTAGAATATTATCCAAAAAGTGAAAGTAACCCAAGTGTCGGCTGATAAATAGATCAATTAAATATGGTCTATATACATACAATAAGGCATTGTTTATTCCTAAAAAGGAAAGAAACCCTGTCACATGCTACAACAAGGATGAATCTTTAAGACATTATGATAAGTGAAATAAGTCAGTCACAAAAAAGACATACGTGGAGTCAAATCCATAGAGACAGAGCAGAAGAGTAGTTACTAGGAGCTGGGGGGAAGGGAATGGGAAGCTGTTTAACGGGTAGAGTTTCAGGTTTGCAAGGTGAAAAGAATCAAGGAGATGGATGGGCTCGATGGTTATACAACGAGGATATACTTAATGTCCCTGAACTGTACACTTAAAAATATTTAAATTGGCATTCACTGGATATAGGCTGATTTAATAAGAGATATAGTACAGTAGCGCAAACAAATTTTATGTTATCTGTGTATTGTCACAATGGAAATACATTCAAATACATGTGTAATTAGTTGTTTAATAATTTTCCCTTCAGCTGGAAGCTTTGTGACAGTGGGAACTTGTTCATCTTATTTACTGCTTGCCGTATGCCCACCACCATCTAGTACAGTGCCTACCACATACCAGTAACTCTATTAATATTTGACAAGTGAATAAACAGTCTTAGGAGTGGTATTTGGGGGAAGAGTATGCTCAGGAAATTGGTGTCCCACATAGTGAATTACTTAGGAAACATTGGCAAAGGATGGCATAATGTACTGCTGATAATATTCAGTTGCCACAGTGCTTGTGTGTTTGCGAATGCATATCTTTTTTTTTTTTTAATCCTCATATGGGGATATGTTTATTGATTCTAGAGAGAGAGAGAGAAAGAGTGAGGGAGAGAGGGAGAGAGGGAGAGAAAGAAACATCAATGTGAGAGAGAAACATCGATTGGTTGCCTCCTGTACACGCCCCAGCTGGGGATTGAAACTGCAACCTAGGTGTGTGCCCTGACTGGGAATCAAACCCACAACCTTTTGGTGCATGACAATGCTTCAACCATCCATACCGGCCAGGGCATGTGAACACATATCTCAATTAAATGTAGAAAGAGAAAAAATTGGTTTCATGTTACATACCTATAGTTACATTCTTAATCACCTGGTCCTCTACAGAAAAGGGTTCTTTCTGTTGAATCTTTTAAAATGATGATCTTTTATATTTTAAAATATTGGATTTTCACAGATTAGCACAAATACTTACATTTTAGCCTATAAAATTAGACCCAAGGTGAACATGTCAAGAGTTAGAATTATAAAAAGTAAAACAGCCCTGGCTGGTGTGGCTCAGTGGATTGAGTGCCAACCTGTGAAACAACGTGTCGCTGGTTTGATTCCCAGTCAGAGCACATGCCTGGGTTGCTGGCCAGGTCCCTGGAAGGGGGCACATGAGAGGTAACCACACATTGATATTTCTCTCCCCCTCTTTTTCCCTCCCTTCTCCACTGTCTAAAAATAAATAAATACAATCTTTAAAAAAAAGTAAAACAAAGAAAGGATGTAGCAGGGAAGTGGGAAAGAGAATTATAGGGAGCAAAGGGAAAAAAAGGATGGCTCTAAGGAAGCAAGTAATTTCAATAGAAGATAATATTTATTAAGACTGAATATTACTGTGACTTTGACCCACCAAGCTCACATCTGGGAATCTATCCCACAGAGATAAAACCACTATTCATGAAAACACGTGTACATGGATGCTACTGCAGCATTATTCATTGTGACAAAAAGCTGGAAAGAAAGCCCATGGCTGAATATTTATGGCAAACCAGTACCGTGAATTAATTCAGCCATTAAAAGGACCGAATTAAATCTAAACCAATTGACTTGGAGAGATTTCCATGAGGTATTGTTGAATGAGAAGAGAAAGATTCAGAAAAGTGTATATAATACGATCTCACTTTTGCAATGCAAAAAAAAAAGGCAGAAAACCTTCTATACATGATTTTTTGAACATGGAGAAAAATATGAGAGGATGTATACTTGGTTGGCAATCTTCCTTGTGCATGTGGGAATGTCTGGCGTTGGATGGGGAGAAAAAAGAAAAAGAAAGGGAGGGAGAAACCGAGTAGAAAATAAAAAAAAGCAAAAACATTAATGAAAATAATAAAAGCACATATAATATGCATTGACACAGTTATATATGGTATAGGAAAAATTGTTTAAAAATTATACAGAAAAACTTAACTACTTCCTTCCCCAAGTCAGAGGGCTGCTCTTTAACTGTGATTCCATCATCTCTTTTTTGTGAAACATTCTTTTTAATGGCAGAGGGATGATACAGCCATAAGCAACATTGACCTCTGAGATCAACGCTCTTGATCATGGTTGGCTTTCCTGCTGCCTGGAATGTGGGTAGCCAAATTACTTATTCTATAATAATAGAATAGGACTTTATAAGCGGCTCCCAGGGGTAAAATCATATATGAAAATTGAGTGAGAAGGAAGAAATATGGAAAAAAATTTTGGAGGTTACCTTTTTTATTCACTCTGAAATTTAACTATATCTTTATAAACCACGATAAAACTTACAAAGAGTCATATCTGAAAGGATGAAAAGGAGCCCTGATCTAGTCTCAGGAGTAGGGGAATTGACTTTTTCCTGAGGAAGCGATTTTGAGCAGGTATCTGAAGGAGTTAACTAGATGAAGCAAGGAAGTGTGTCCCAGGAGGAGGAAACAGCACATGCAAAGGCTCCAAAATGGGGGAGACAAGGTGTGTTTCAGGAATTTAAAAAGGTTTAATTTAAGCAAATACATAAATTAGTTCTCTTCCAAGGAGCTGATCATTATGGCTGGTGAAATATATTCTAATGTTTGCACCAGCTCTGAAAGACATCATTTATTTTCTGTCCTTGGAAATATCCACTGTGGTTCATCTGGCAGCCCGGAGAGAGCTGACTGTGGTTGGGGAGACCTAATTATTCTTCATGTAAGACCTGGGTAAATGAGCAAGGTCTTTGTGTGTGTAGCCTTAGAATAATTTGCCACAGTGTGTGCCTTGTTCGTGTCATTTATGATTTTAAATAACATTAGGAAATAGTTCAATGATTTTTGCCTACAATATATTGAAATGCAGTGGCTTTGAAAATCATTTGTCTTTTTACATTAAAGGAACAAGTTGGCAGTTGGGTATGGATCCACTCTGCCACGTGAGAGGTGAGAGCAACAGTAATTGTTGACGCAAAAAGGCCTGTTTTCATACACTGCACAAGAAAATCAGTTTTGTTATTTTATAGTTTCACCTCCTATTAAAGCCCTGTTATGTGTGAGTCATAGTAAATTGAGGTCCTAGAATTTGAGAGAGCCTCTTATAAAAAATTCATGAAATATTTTTGCACTGCTTATTCTATTTTTTCTTATTGCAACTGGGTAATTGGTTTTTAAATTTTAATGTGCTTTTCTCTTTTTCTTTCCCCAAGATATAACCTTCACTTTAGTTGGCTCCAGGCATGTGTGTGTGTGTGTGTGTGTGTTTATCTGATGTGGAGATGAAAATCTGTTACGGAAGAAAGCAAAGAGAAAAAGTGCATAATTTCTAATTTTTTGGCATTGAAAACCAGGATTAGGTAGCTAGGCTATCGCCTTGAATATAAAATTTGCACAGTAGGATCTTTAGCATATTCAGAAAGCAAGCCCTGGTATAGCATAGAACAATGTAGTATAGTATGCAAAAGATAAAGGAGGCTATCAGATAAAACACAGAATGCCCAGTTAAATTTGATTTTTGGGTAAACAATAATTTTTAGTATAAGTATGTTCCAAATACTGTATTAGACATACTTATACTAAAAAATTATTTGATGTTTACCTGAACTCAAACTTAACTGGATATGCTGTATTTTTATTTGCTAACCCTGGAAACCCTACCCTTAAGGTCTAGGACAGCTAAGCATGAGGGGAGCTTAGAGCACGCTAGTAACCCAAACGCTGAAGCCCTTTACTCTATTTGAGCAGAGCCTGTAGTCACCACAGAATCAGAAATACCAGATACTTGCTTTCCCAGCCTTCCTTGAATATAAATGAGGGTACGAGCCAGTCAGATACATTTACCCTGACTTTGACTAGAAAGTGTGTATTTGGAAGGACAGGTGCACGGCAGAACCTATTTTGGTGATAGGTGACGACAATGACCTTGGTGACATCCTGTGTTTTCAGTGGAGAAAGCTGTGGTGTCCAATGTCCATAGCAACACCAGTGTTTCTAAGGCCTTACCATGGGCATTATTCCTGGCTGCGTAGAGTGAGGGCCTGCTTCTGGCCCTCCCAGGGACCCGGCAAGCTAGCCAGTGCCCTTCTTATGAGTTCCTTTGCTTCTTAACTCCATCGCAGTTGGTTCTGTTTCTCATGCCTAAAAACTATAAAAAAATGAAACAAAGCCTTTTCAGGATCAAGGAACTGTAGAGAGAAGAGCGAGAAGAGTGAGGCATAGGACAGAGAGTGCAGGGATGTGCGCAAAAGGAGACGGAAGATGGATGAGTCGAGGAGAACGGAGACCTTCTAAGAGGCTGCTCTGGTGCTAGTGTGAGTTGTGACCCTGCTGTATTTCCCCACTTCCCAGTCAACATCGTGTGCTTCCACCACACAGGACTACTCATTACTTCCCCAAACCACGCACACTCAGACTCCCAAGTACCCTCTGGAGTTTTGAGCTCACAGCTCAGCTGTTCCCACATGTGCCCTGGAGAAAATCAATGGTTTGCAAGATTCCTCGGCTTTGAACCCTGTGTGCTTCTGTTCGTTCTGTTCTCTTGGTGTGGAACTCCCACTTCTCTGCTTGAAAAAAACTCATTAGCCCCTCAAGAGCCAGGCCAAATGCCACGACTGAGAAATTTATAGAGACCTGCGCTCCATTCTGTGTTCCCTCTTTAGGCCGAATTAGTCACAGCAATTTCCCCCTGCCTTTGGGTTTGATGGTTGCATTGTCTGTCTGCCTTGCTGGTCCAAGAGCATGCTGAGGGCAGAGATCACAAGGTGTCAATTGTTACACCTCAGCTGCTGACACAGTGTCTGGCATAAAGCTGGGCCCTAACACAGGTTAGCTGAACAAATTGAATGAGTATCATTCTTTGGCTCCCCCCATTTAACTACTCCAATCTCATATCTAAATAGCCTTTAATTATATTCATCTTTGATCTAAATACTGGTAAGTATTCATTCCTATTCATTCATTACAGCATTTAGTGAAATAGCTTGTGCATAAGTCACTCATATGGAGGTCGATTTGATAGGATGTCTTGGTTTAATGCCTTCATTCACTGAATGTCAGAGTTTGAAGAGACCTGCAGCCCCTCGCCTGGTGTGTGAATGGGTAATGTTTATATGCCAAGGGGTTTACGTCATACATGTTGGTGCCCGCGGACGGGGACTGAGCTGAGTCTGCCTTGGGCTGGCTGGTAGTGTATGGGTTCTTCACTTTGTGTAGGTGTCCAGGTGATTTTAAGATTGTATTTATTAAAGCTGGGGAAAGCGAGAGTTTAGGAGAAGGAAAATAAAAAGTTCATGCCCTGTCTGGTGTAGCTCAGTGGATCAAGCGCCAGTCTGCGAACCAAAGTGGTCGCTGGTTCAATTTCTGGTCATGGCATATGCCTGGGTTGCAGGCCAGGTCCCCCACAGGGGGTGCATGAATGGTAACCACACACTGATGTTTCTCTCCCTCTTTTTCTCCCTTCCTTCCCCTCTGTATAAAAATAAAATAAATAAAATATTTTTAAAAATAAAAAAATAAAAGCTTCACACCTGAGATAAGACTTGGATGTGCTCCAGAGAGAGGCATGAGCTGGCTTCCTTTATCTTGAGGGTTTTTATCTGCTTTCCAAATCAGGGTTTTTTAGGGGAGTCTCAGGGTAGGATCTCAATAGAATATATATCAGTTCTCCAGGTGTGCTCTTTCAGGGTTATGGTCTCCACTGATTGGTCAGCACCACGGCAGGTGGTCATTAGTCATTGCAGCTGGTCTAGGTGTCACCCCCCCTCGTTGCTGCTTTTCTGGGCCTGGAGCTGAAATACAACTGAAGCCCAAATGTTATCTCCAGGGAGTAAAAGTGAGGGGAGGCGGAATATAAACCTCATGACCAGTGATATGAAAGGTTACCCTGGGGGTGAAGTCTGGCACCAGTTTTGCCTGTTGCTAGGCACCTGGGGCTTTCCACCATGGTGACCTTCTGTATCTGGCTGTAAATTTCTCAGCCAGTTTGTTTAGCTTTCTGTTTCAGTTTCCCCATTCCACTCGCCAAGGAATTTTCCTAGCTTCTTACTACCCTACCACATAGGTATCCACACTAACACATCCCTCTGGCTCTATGGTGCTACAAGGTCAACTCTCTTTGTTTAGTTATCAACTGCATTTCATATGTGCTTTCTTTCTTTTTGTTTTTATTAAATGTGTTGAGGCAGCATTGGTCAATAACATTATGTAAATTTCAGGTGTACAACTTTATAATATGATATCTGTATATTCCATTGTGTGTTCACCACCCTCCCTTCTGTCACCGCATACTGTGTGCTTTCTGGTGTTGAGAGGGATGATGATGGAAAGTGTTGGCTGCCAAGGGAATTTCCCTGCCATCACCTTGATAACAGTATTAGTAGCTCATATTTCATAAATGTCTTCTATTGTGAAGATATTTTGCTGGACATTGGCAGGACAAAAATACCAGGCAAAAATAAATAGTACTTGCCTTTAAGGAACTAGTAAGCCTAGGAAGAGAGATGGGCCAAACAATTATGGAACAATAAGGTACTTGCTGAATGGGAGTCTGCAGAAGCACAAGGGAGGCCAGGCTGTGAAGGCATGGCTAGTGGCAAAGGGGAAGTAGAGAATACTGATGAGGAGTTTACCTGACGGACAAGCTGGGGAAGCAGTCTCAGAAGGAAGAGATGGAATGTGCCGAGGGAGGCAGTGAGAGCACAGTACTTGGGGCCATTACATCCCGGCCAGTATTATAGTCACCGGGGTGGAAAAGGAGTGGTTAGGGAGGTGGAGAGGACACCACTGAGACTGGAGGGTTGGCAGCAGTCAGGTCGGGAAAGGCCTTTCTTGTTATGGAAAGGAATTAGTTTTCATTATGTTGGCATTGAGGATCTTTGGGGAGTTGTGAGCAATGGATTGATATATATATTAGAAAGACCTTGCTGGTATCATTAAAGTTGACAGGGGTTGAGGCTTGGGATAGAGGGAGACTGGTCAGTAGGTGATTTTAATATTTATAGCGGAGAAAGGATGAGAGCTTAGACTAAGGCAGTGATGGAAGGGATGGGATGAGGAACAGAGAGGAAATATTTAAGATGTACACAGGACATGGGTGACTAGGAAGGACTGGAGGATGACTTCTAGTTTGGGGACCTGGCCTCCTGGGTGGATAGTGGTGACAGGTTTAGGATGACAAGCTCATGGACCCTCCAGGTCAAGAAAGTTAGTAGTCATTTAAAAAAACTTTTTCCAATTACAGTTTACATTCAATATTATTTTGTATTAATTTCAGGTGTACAGCATAGTGGTTAGCTAATAATGTACTTTACAAAGTTGTACCCCCAATAGTTCCAGCACTCACCTGGCACCACACATAGTTATTACAATATTATTGACTATATTCACTATCTGTAGTTTATATCCCTATGACTGTATTGTAACCACCAATGTGTACTTCTCAATCCCCTCACCTTTTTCACCCAGTCTCCCAACACTCCTCCTTCCCCCAGCCTCTGGCAACCGTCAGTCTGTTCTCTGTATCTAAGAGTCTGTTTCTATTTAGTTTGTTCATTTATTCTTTAGATTCCACATATAAGTGAAATCCTATGATATTTGTTTTTCTCTGACTATGATTAATAGTCATTTTTATTTACTGCTCTGACGCTCAGGAGAAATTTCTGGCTAAAGACACAGGCATGGCCCTGACAGTCCCCAGAGAGAAGACACACGTTGAGGATCTCCAGGCACACCCAAATGCGAGGAACAAGCAGCACAGGAGGAACCAGCAAAGGAGGTGGAGGAGGAAACCTGGAGTGGAAGAACACAAGGTCATGGCGAGGCGAAAGCTTTAAAGGGGAGAGAGTGACCAATAGCATTAAATGATGCAGAGAGGAACGGGATCGGGAGCATTTACTTTACCAACCCTGAGGGGCCCCTGGGAGAGCAATTGCAGTGGAGTGGTGTGTCAGGAAACCTGAAGACAGAGGTAGAGAACTTTTTAGAGGCTTGGCTGTGAAAGGAGAGAGAGAAGGTGACAAAGTCACATTAAAAAGAAAAGATAAGGAAACGTGGATCTTCTTGCATATTGACAGGATGGTGCCAAATAAGAGAAAAGATTGAGGATCAGGAAAAAGGGATAATTAAGGAAAGGAACAAAGAAGTTGAAGTAGGGTGGGGTGGGGTGGGGGATGGGGGTTGCAGGAAGGCTGGTGCTTTCTTCTGAAATGTGGAGGAAGGCCACGGGGAAAGATGTTGATGGAGATGTGGTGAGCAGCGGTGAGTGAAGGGGTTACACAGCAGACATGTGAGGGCATCCATGCCTGTGGACTCTACATTTACACGGAGCTAGGAAACAGTTATTAGATTTGATTCAGTGGTGGTGGGGGCACCTTCTGGAGGAACTCCTCAGGTTCATATTCTTTTTCCACCACTCACTAGCTTATGACCTTGGGAAATTTACCTAAACACCATGTGCCTCAGTTTCCTCATCTGTATAAAGGATTCAGTAGTAATCCTGAATGGATTGTTGTTAAGAATTAAATGAGTTAAAAATTGTGAAGGGTGTGAAATTTCTCCTGAGCTTCAGAGCAGTAGATAAAGTAGACAAGATGGAGGTATAGGTAGATATGCTTCACTTCCTCACAAAACCAAAAGAAGGAAACAACCAAATTAAAAACAATCAGACCTGCCAGGAAATTGAACTGTATGGAAGTCTGACAACTAAGGAGTTAAGGTAGACATATTTATCTAGACTGGTAGTGGGGCAGAAATGGGAAGCTGGGGCAGAGAGGATGCATAGTAAGGTGGCCGCTGGTAGACTAGGTGGTCTTTTTGCTTGTGGATAAACCGGGAGGAACGACTGGAGACAGACCACGCAGCCCAGGGTTCCAGTGTGGGGAAATAAAGCCTCAAAACCTCTGGCTGTAAAAACTGTGGGGGTTGTGGTGGTGGGAGAAACTCCCAGTCTCATGGGAGAGTCCATTGGAGGGGCCCATGGAGTCCTAGAGAGTACACAAACCCACCCAGTTGGGAATCAACATCAGAAAGGCCCAATTCACTTGTGGGTAGAGGGAGAAGTGATTAAAAGTGGGGTGAGAGCTGAGCAAGTGGCATTGTTCCCTCTCTGACCCCTCTTCCACATACAGCACCACAATGCACCTACATGGGTTGCCCTGCCTTGGTAAATACCTAGAGCTCTGCCACTTACAACATAACAGGTATGCCAAGACAAAGAAATATGGCCCAAATGAAAGAACAGATCAAAACTCCATAAAAAGAACTAAGCGATGAGGAAATAGCCAAATTATCAGATGCAGAGTTCAAAACACTGGTAATTAGGATGCTCACAGAAATGATTGAGTATGCCCACAAAATAAAGGAAGGAGTGAAGGCTATCCAAAGTGAAATAAAGCAAGATATACAGGGAACCAAGAGTGAAGGGAAGGAAACTAGGATTCAAATTAATGATTTGGAGTAGAAGGAAGAAATAAATATCCAACCAGAACAGAATGAAGAAAAAAGAATTCAAAAAAATAAGGAGAGGCTCAGGAACCTATGGGACAACTTTAAACATTCCAGCATCTGAATGATAGGGGTGCAAGAAGGAGAAGAGTAAGAGCAAGAAATTGAAAACTTATTTGAACAAATAATGAAGGAAAACTTCCCCGGTCTGGCAAAGGAAATAGACATGCAAGTCTAAGAAGCTCAGAGAGTCTCAAAGAAGTTAGACCCAAGGAGGAACACACCAAGACACATCATAGTTAAATTACCCAAGACCAAAAGTAAGGAGAGAATCTTAAAAGTAGCAAGAGAAAAGGAGAGAGTTACCTACAAAAGAGTTCCCATAAAACTATCAGCTGATTTCTCAGAAGAAACCTTACAGGGAAGAAGGGGCTGAAAAGAAGTATTCAAAGTGATGAAAAGCAAGGACTTACATCCAAGAATACTCTATCCAACAAAGCTATCATTTAGAATGGAAGGGCAGATAAAGTACTTCCCAGATAGGGTCAAGTTAAAGGAGTTCATCATCTCCAAGCCCTTATTATATGAAAAGTTAAAGGGACTTATCTAAGAAAAAGAAGATCAAACTATGAACAGCAAAATGACAACAAACTCACAACTGTCAACAACTGGACCTAAAAAGCAAAAACAAAAAGAAACTAAGCAAACAACTAGAACAGGAACAGAATCACAGAAATGGAGATCACATGGAGGGTTATCTGCAGGGAGGGGAAGGGGGAGAATGAGGGGGAAAAGTACAGGGAATAAGAAGCACAATTTGGTAGGTACAAAATAGACAGAAGAAAGTTACGAATAGTATAGGAAATGGAGGAGCCAAAGAACTTATATGTATGACCCATGGACATGAGCTAAGGGAAGGGAATGCTGGTGGGGGTGTGGAGAGTGGATGGGGATAACAGGGAGAAAAAAATGGGACAATCGTAGTAGCATAATCAATAAAATATATTTTTAAAAACATATAAAGGGCTTGGAACAGTGCCTGGTGTGTGATAGCACCATGTAGCAGCTGTTGGTATCACCATCACATCCGGCACTATTGCCTGCTGAGCCAGAGGCTCCATGCGCATGGCTGAAGGTTGTGCAGATGCGAACCAGCTGTGGAGTAAAATAGGAGCAGGTACTAAGAACATGAAAGATTGCTGAGTAATACTGAGGGGTACAGATCAGACCAGAAGATAAAATTTTGCAGCATTGTAAATCTGTACGGATATGTGACATTATCGCTGAACAACCTACAGAGATAGCTTTTATTTCCCTTTTCTAGATGAAGAAAGCTGAATTTAGACAGGTCCCATCATTTGCCTGGGCTCATACACAGGCAAGTGGCAGACAGAGTGACTTGACTCCTGCGCTCTGCGTTTTAACCATACTGGTATATGAAACACACCACAAAGCAGCTCACAAACCAAACTGTCATCAGGCTTTTGCTTGCAGGGCTGCTGATGGGGTTGTAGCATGCCCAGGAAAAGACCAAAGAAATGAGATAAGCAGAATGATCTGTCTTTGGGAAACACTTCTATGATATTGGCTGGTAAAACTTTCCTTCTGAATGAAAAAAGGCTAGTTCACAACTCACATACTGGAAGCACAAGGCCAAATTCTGATGGATTCTGGTAAAGAAGCCTTTTGATAAATGGACACTCTGTTCAGGGACTTGACTCAGCATTAAAGTTGATGGGACAGATAATGTATATTATCTGAAACATATCTGGTGGGATCCAGCCAAGCGCCTGGCACACAAGGTGATTAACGTGTGTTTGTGGAATGACTAAGTGACAGCTCTGGAAGGGTGGGAAGACAATGAAGAAGAAAGATTTTGTGAATTATTAAGAAATTAGTTTTAAAAAGGAAGTCCTATCAAATGGTTTTCTCTCTAACATTTTAAAGTATAGGCAATACCCAGAAACTATCTAAATGTCTGTAAGAGACATCTAAGCAATTGAAATCACCTGGTCATATTAACGGTCCTTCTGACAGCCATAGCCCTACCAACTTCTCGATGGAAATGGCATAGCTGGATTAAATGGGTCTCCATGGTTACAGTCATGCTCTAGTTTCCATGGTTACATCTCTCAGTCCCTCACAGGATTTAGAGATCTATATATATATATATATTTGAAATTTTGAAGAATTTTTTATTTCTCCCCAGGCTACATAGATGTCTAGGGTTCAAAGGCCTGGGATGAAAGTTTAAGTGACCTTTTTGAAAGAAAAGCGGAGATAGTAATAATGTTTGTGACAGTTCTACCTATTATCTAATGAGGAAGAGAGAATTTGATGAGGAAATATTGTGACAGTGGAATGAAATCCCTATATTGTGAGCCTGAGTATTTTGCTTAATTAGTGGAGAAGGAAAAGTGGGGTGAGGGAACACTATGTATTGCTTGGATACGGCTCCCAGGGGCAGGAGTGGGGTGCTGTCCAGACGTGGAAGGGGGACTCTTCTGTGTTAGAGTCCGTTTAAAGTGGCCATTCATCTCTGCCGTAGCAGCGCTATAGCCTCCTTGCATCAATTCCCTCCGCAGTCATGATTACGAATCATCTCTCTTGGTCCATTTTCCCTCAACCAGGCATCTGTTCTGAGGCACCAGCCAGGGTCAAGAGACTTCCATGGAGCTGGCTTTTCTTGGCTGAGGGAACCCATGTGGAATTCTAGTGCCTCCTTGTGGTGTCTCTAACATTTCCAGCTTTACCTCACCCTCTAGAAACAAAACAAAACAAAACAAGTTTCTACAACTAGTATTTAGGAAAGAAAAATATTCTTTCTCTCTTAGTAATGTATTAATCCACCCACCCTTCTCTGTCTTCCTTCCACAAATTTTATTGAGTATCTATCTATTATATTTATCTAGGCCCTAGAAAGAACATTAACAAAAAAGATAAGCTGTTGCCTTCACAGAGTTCCCAGTCTGGGCACAGGGAGAGGACAAGACAAGTGAACAGTTCCTCATAGTGTGAAGGGTTAACAGGTAGACAGAGGGAGAGACCCACTGGCTGGGGAAGCTGTGTAAGCCACCCCAAAGAATTAATTTTTTAGGAGATAAAACTTTAAAAAATTTCAATACACAGCTATAGCAGTTATCTACCTTCACCTGGGGACAGAGAGGAGTGTACTTAATATGTCCTGTACCCAGAGAAGGGGTAAATAGCTGAGGGACCTTTCCCTCCCAGCATAGACCCTTAGAAGGCCCAGGTCCTGAGCTCCGAGTGTCAGGATCCAGATATCAGGACTCACTCTGCTCAAAAGCAGCTCAAACAACCTGCTCCCAGGAGGGCAGCCTTCTGCTCCTCTCTCTCCGTCCCACCCTTTAACGTAAGAAGCCCTCTGTCGGACCAGGCCGGTGTGTCTCTTGGTGAACCTCAGGAGAATGCATCCATCTCTCCACACGTGGCAGCTATACAAGGTCTTCGACGCTTGCTTTGGAGCACCTGTGAGGTCAGTTTCTGAAGGCGCTCCTGATGCACAGGGGTCTCTGGGGGCACAGCTCAGAGCCGCGTGGGAGGGTAGAATTGGGACGCTTGTAGGAGAAGGGTTGCAAGAGATCCTCCTCTGCCAGTAGCCAAGTTTTTTGCAGGATGTTCCCACAGGCAACCTCTAGTTGATCTGAGGGCTTTGGGTCCCAGGAGCAGGTGAAGCAGCTGACATGGGCCACAGCCACAGCATAGAGCATGGGGCGTCAGCATGGACAGAAGGCACCAGTGACCAGGGCCCAGACGTAGAGCTGAAGGAGGGCCAAGTTGTCCTCCATGGGGATTTTCATGCCAAAATAGGAAAAAAGGGTGTGGTCTTGGTGTGCCTGAGGTTGTAAGACGTCAAGTTCAAAGTTGTTAATGGCCATGTCCTCTATCGCATGGAGAAAATCAGTCTGCAGGGACTGAGACTAATGACACACAAACTTGGAGGGGAGCAGATTTAGAACAGAAAAAGTCCCTAGGGCTCCAGACACTGATTCCAGTGGCTCCTGAAGCCGGAGGCATCCTGGCTCATCCTGAGCTCTGTGTTCACGTCTTCCTTCCAGTCTCCGAAATGACCCGGGGTTTCTCTAGCAAGTCCTCTAGCTCGAACTGGGTTTCTGCCGCTTGCTAACAAGAGTGCTAATACCACAAAGGGACTTAGAACAAACATAACCAGGGAGACAAAGCTGGAGAGCGGGGTCACAGGAGTGAAAGAGTTTCAAGAAGGGAGAAATCATGCCAAAAACGTTGCAGAAAAGGTGGAAAAGACTATTAGATTTAGCCCCAAAAATGTCATTGAAAACTTCGATGACAGCACTTTTAATGGAGTGATTAGGAATGACAAATTGAAGCAAGTTTTTTTTTCTTTTAACATTATGAAAGGTTTATGAGAGTACAGGGCTCATCCACTAAGGAGATTTTAAGGAGTTTTTAAAAATTCAATTTAAAAAATCATGAATTTAAAAAGGTACCAACAAGTTTGTCTCTCTCATTTTATTACCCCAGTTATTCACTTTTCCTCCCTAGAGGCCCAGAAGCAATCACTTTTATGGATTTCTTGGTTATGCTTACAGAGATATTCTAAGTAACACACGCGCGTGCGCGCGCGCACACACACACACACACACACACACACACCACATTCTCTCCTTTCCATTTCTCCTACCCTGCTTCCCTTCCTTTCTTATTATTATTATGTATTTTTGGTAACACACTTTTATGCACTTCAGTATTTTAATTTACTATATCTTAGAAACATATATTTCACACATATTCATATCAGAATATATAGAACCAACTAACTTTTTTGGACAGTAGTGTTGCATTCTATAGAACGGAGGCAACAATTTACTTAACCAGTCCCTCATTGATGGGCATTAAGGTTATTCTCAATCTTTGCTATTACAAATAATGCTCAATTTAAAAATGACATGTCATTTTATATTTGTGCAAGTATATTTGTAGGATAAATTCCTATCAGTGAAATTATAGTTCTGTTGTATGTAATACTTACGGATATTGGCAAATTGCCCTTCAAAGAGGCACACCAATATATGTTCCTACCAACAATGTACGAGAGAATGAATTTCCCACCACCCTTGCCAACACAGGATGTTTAAACACTTTTTGACTTCTGCTGATCTATTGGGTGAAAAATAACTTCCCATTATAATTTCAGTTTGCATTTCTTTTTCATCATTAAGTTTGAGTTTCTTTTCAGATATTTAAAAACCATTTTGTGTCTGTGAATTGTGTGTTTATAAACTTTGCTTATTTTTTCTTGTTTATTATTTTTTGCTGATTTTCTTCTGTTGATTTTTTTCTTGTTGAATTTTCTTTTTCTTTGTTTAAAGTATTGTTTATTTTTTTAAAATTTTATTTCTTTTTAGAGAGAGGGGAAAGGAGGGAGAAAGAAAGGGAGAGAAACATCAGTTGATTGCCTCTTGCACGCCCCCAACTGGGCACCTTACCTGCAACCCAGGCATATGCCCTGACTAGGAATCAAACAAGGAGACTTTTCAGTATGTGGGACGATGCCCAACCCACTGTGCCAAACCAGTCAGGGTTCTGTTTTTATTTTTATCTTTATTTTTATTTATTGATAAAGAGAAACATTGATTTGTTGTTCCACCTATTTATGCATCCACTGGTTGATTCTTCTTTGTGCCCTGACTGGGGATCAGACCCACAACCTTGGTATATCAGGAAGAAGCTCTAACCAACTGAACTACCTGGCCAGGGCCTGAATTTTCTTACTGAGGTTTATCAGCTATTCAAATGTTAAGAAAAGTAACCTTTTGTATGTGATGTCAGTTGCAAATATTCATTTGTCTTTTGACTGTACTTTTTATGCAGAATTGTTTTATTTTAGGGCTTTTGGATATTATGTTATCCTTAGGCAGCTCTTGTCCATTCTGAGATAATGCAAACAAATTCTCCTGCATTTTTATGGTTTAAATTTTTTTTTTACCTTTAAATAATTAAATCTATCTGGAACTTATTTTGCTCTACAGTGTGAGACAGAGGTCCAACCTATTTACCCCCCTTTGTCTACCCAGGAGTCTCAACACCATTTATTCAGTAATCTATTCTCTTCGCCTCTCCACCCCACGCACTGATTTGAAATGCCTTCCTTGTATTTGTGTCTGTTTTAGAATCTTCTATAACAGATGAGCTTTAATTCCATTCCTGACCTTGTCCTTGAAGGAAAGTTTGTTGTTATTGTTGGGTTTTTTTTAGGTATAAGAGAGACTTGAGCATGATTACACATGGAGGGAGCAGACCAAGTGGTGAAGAAGCACAGGGGAGGCCAGGTTGGGGCCGCAAAGGGAAGACAGTCTAAGAAGGTTTATGACACATCCAAGGGGTTAATTGCTGTGCACACCTCCAGCCAGGGTTTTTCAATTTTTCAAGCACATATCTTTGCATAATGGTAAGTAGCTTCCCTTCTAACCCAGGCAGCCCTCCCTCCCATTTGCCAGTCTCCTCTTGGTCTCTTCCCCACCCAGTCTGGAATTTGGGTTAATCATTTGTGTCCCCTCATGCGCATTCCACTTCTGTTAACACCCCAACCTAATCAACATGACAACTCACCTCACCTCTGAATGTGTCCTTTCAGGTCCCTCTTGCTTGATCTTCGGCGTTTACTCCAAACCTTCCAGCCTCTGACCCCTTCTTCTCAGCAAATGACCTGTTTCACCTGAATGGAATGCAGATTCTCTTCCTGGAGTTCATGGTTGGGATTCAGGACTTGGAAAACTAAAATTACAAGTAAAAATTTTTGAGAGGTGAAACATCCATAGTTTTCATCAGATTCTCAAAACCCTAAAGGTTAAAAAAATCTCTACCTCAGCAAATTAAGTATGCCGGGTATACTCTCCCTTAACTCTTTGAACTTTAACTTAAAATGTATCTACACCCATAACCACCCCCATTTCCTTTTTTCTATTTTTGGAGGATGTAGAATTCCTCTCCCTGTTTATTCAAGGCTAAGTCCTAGCCATCGTCCTTTAACTCCAGGTTTTCGGTTACATCATTTTCTCTCAGTGACCCCAGCTCTCCCCTCCACTGCTCTGTCCTTTCAAACTGGTCTCTCTCACTCCTAAACAAACACAGAGCAGCAGCCCCATTGGTCCCTTTGTTGCCTTCTCTCTAGCATTCGTTCTCAGCTCACTCCTTGGCAGGCCTGGGACTCCTCTGGGATCGTCTCTGTCCTGTGCCTGCAGCACTACACTGTTATCACTGTTCCTGCGTGTCTGTCTCTTCCATTAAGACTGGGAAGTTGAGACCATCACTTTGTTATTTTTGTACCCCTAAACCAGTGTCTCGTATGTGGTGGGAGCCCGATAAATATTTGTAGAGAGGAGCTTATCAGTTTTGTTCTTCTCGAGACCTCCCTCATCTCTAGACTACCTTTCCTTGAGGCACAGAAACTAAAACAGGAAACAGTTTTCTAGGTAGACACGCCTTAGGTGTCTTCAAATCTAGCACAATTTTTTTCCTTGTATTTCTTTTCTCTTATATTACTGAATACTTTGCTAGCTCTTTTTTTTTTTAACTATAGCTATATACTAAATTGATCTAAATGACTCCTGAAGCTTTTCTGTATTACAGTTGAGAACTTAAAGCTCATACTCTACTATGTATAATTTGTATTACTAATGTCCAAGTTAATGTCATTATTGTCCACACTGAAGCTCAGTTGCTTGCAAGGCAGCATAAACAAAGCTCTTTTAGCAGTAGTTAGCCATGTAAGGGACTCTCCCCCACCTTTTATGCTCTTTAGAATGATACATTTATAAATTATCTAATTGTCATATACAGAAGGCCAGTGGCACTATGGTGATATTTGACTGCTAATTATAAACAACTATTTATTAAAGAACTACCTCCATTTGACAATACTTTAAAAAATTCATTTTTAACTGCTCTGTGTCAGGCTTTTTACTGATTGTAGTTTTTTGTTTTCAAATTTTTGTCTGATCAGAATATATTACCTCTTTTGGTAACAATACTTCGTTTCCTTTAGAGAACTACCAGTATTATGGCAGAGACTAGAAACCTGGAGAGCACCTGACAAGTCTAGCGGCCCCGTCATGCCCTTAATGACGATGGTTAAGTAGAAGTGGCTAACACCAGGCCTTATCTTGGGCTTGAAGAAGTGAGGGAGAGTTTGGTTTCTGTCTTGTTATATATTAGTCTCGTAAGCCTGCTGCAAAAAACCCCCAAAAGCAAACAAACAAAAAAAAACACCACAAACTTGGTAGCTTAAAACAACAGAATTTATTTCTCACAGTTCTGGAGGTTAAGTCTGAAATCAAGGTGTCAGTAGGGCCACGCTGCCGCTGCAGGCTCTAGGGGAGAACGCTTTCTTGTCTCTTCCAGCTTCTGGTGGCTGTAGAGTTCGCTGGCTTGTGGCAGCTGGACTCCAATCTCTGCCTTCGTCTTCACATGACCTTCTTCAGGGTGCATTTTTGTGTCTCAAATCGCCCTTTTCTTTCTCTTGTAGGGATACCGGTTAGTGGCTGTAAGGCTCACCCTAAATCAAGATGACCTCATCTTGAGATCCTTAACTTAATTACATCTGAACAGACCCTTATTCCAAGTAAGGTCACATTCTGTAATTCCAGGTGGACATGTCTTTTGAGGGCCACTCCTCCTACCCTGATCTCCAGGTGCTCAGGAGACGAATCTGAGAATCTCCCATTCTCCTTCCTGCTTCCACTTAGTTTCGTGATTTGAGGGGTTTGGGCCCCAAATTTGGCTAATCTCCCAAAGATTAGCAACCCTCAGACACTGGACACCTTCTATCCAAGATACATGATTAATTGGCAGTGTCAGGCAAGCTCCTGGGCCGTGATTTATAAATTGAAGCAGAATGTGGTGAATAAACTGATGTCTATTCTACTACTTTATGCTAAATGTACCTCTTGATGTCAGAGGATTTGATGGAAGCAAGTAGGGGACAAGCAATACCGTCTTACTGGGCAGAACCCACCCTGGCTAAGCCATCTCTAAAGCACGTCAGTGCGTGCGTGCTCCCTCCCTACGACCCCCCAAAGATTCATAGCCATGAGAACCAAACTGGAAGATACCTAGGGAAAGAGGTTTTGCAATGGCCAGGCAATAACATTGGCAAACCTGGGGTAAACTGACAGGTAGGTGGGTGATACCCCATTTTGGTGTTCTTATTAGAATGCTGGTATTCTTCTTAGAAAATCGGTGGGAATAAAAAATAAGATGGGGGCTATAGCAAGCATCAGATGCTTTTGCCTTTGTAGTATGTCCTACCTTGTTTCCAATTATAGCACTTTCACTCTCTTTTAGGGAACGACCGTCCTAAATTCTTAGTCTGTGTGGTTTAGATAAGGTTTAACCGACCCTTAGCCCCATTAGTAGAGACAAGAGCCAGCTCGGGCTATTGCGTGTTATGTCTCTTGACCATATGATTGATTCCGGGGTGAACAAGTGGGCAGCTCTGTTTTTATTGGGTTGCTAAGCTGGTAGGATGTCATGTTAGAGGTGCTGTTATCAGCGTTTGTCACTCTTTGGAAAGCCCACCTAATGTCCATACAAAGAAAAGCAGACTAGGGGGTAGAGACAGAATCTTAATGACATATTTTGGGCATCCAGAGCCAGTTGTACCTAAAGCCAGGGCCACCTTGTGGACTTCTCATTACATGAGTGAAAAAATTATCTTTTTTTGCTTAAGCATGTTTGAGTTAAGTTTCTATCACTTGCTTCCAAGGGTCCTGATGAGTATAGGAATTATTTTTACTTAAACATATTTATTTATTTATTTATCAATTACATTCAGTATTATTTTAATTAGTTTCAGGTGTACAATATAGTGATTAGGCAATTATATAATTTACAAATTACATAATTCAAGAACCCATCTGGCACCATACATAGTTATTACAATATTATTGATGGTGTCCTATATGCTGTATTTTATATCCCCATGACTAGTCTGTAACCACCACTTTGTACTTCTTTATCCTTTTGCCTTTTTTTACTCAATCCCTCAACCCCCTCCCATTTGGCAATCATCTGTTTATTTTCTGCATCTATGAGCTTGTTTCTGTTTTTTTGTTTGTTTGTTTGCTTTGTTCTTTAGATTCTACATATAAATGAAATCATACAGTATTTGTGTTTTTCTGCCTGACTTATTTCACTTAGCATAATACTCTCTAGGTCCATCCATGTTGTTATGAATGGTAAAATTTCATTCTTTTTTATGGCCAAATAATATTCCATTGCATGGTAATATAATGTTACCACAGCTTTTTTATCCACCTGTCTACTAATCGACACTTGGTAAATAATGCTTCAATGAACATAAGGGTGCATATATCTTTTCAAATAAGTGTTTTGGGATTCTTCAGATATATACCCAGGAGTGGAATTGCTGGGTCAGAAATTTTCTGAGGTCATAAGAAATGAATGTGTCTGTCTACAAAAGTTGTCTGAGTGGTGCTATTATCCAGGGTTCTACAATAATGACAAACATCAGTTATTGCTGGATTTTGTGCTAATTGTGTAAATGTGTCATTTCATGTAACTTTCATAACACCCCATCAGGTATTATTGCCCCCATTTTAAGACAAATTATGGCTGAGCTAGGTTAAGAAATTTTCTCAGGCTTCTACAGCTAGTAGCAGGGCCAACATTTGATTCCAGGCTGCTGTCTCCAAGGTTTATACTCTTGGCTAGTATAGCGTAATTCCCTTATGCTAGTCAGGGCTCTTAGTTGCAAACAAAATAATATATCTGGCTAGTTTAAGCAGCCCCAGAGGTCGTATAACCAGGGACCTGCCCCCCTACACTGCAGTGCTCTTCTAGCGAAGCACTGGCGTCACCATCACTGCGTGCCCCACCACGGGTCTCCACTGTGGTGGTTCACACCCGTAATGTTTGGAACTGAGTACCAGAAGTGCCACCTCGGCTGCTGTTGGAAGATCTGACCACTTCCACCACTGCACCTACCAGATGATCCTCGGAATGTCTGTTTCTTCACTGTTTCCCTTTCGAGTTCCAATCCCACGTGGGTGCCTCTGAGTGGCAGAGCCCAGGGCACGTACCTGTGTTCTAGTAGCAAGGGGAGGCTGGGGAATGAGTTTGCCATCTGCCTTTTGAATCAAGAGGCTCAGTGGCCACAGCCTGGCGTGACAGTAATCTGACTTTTTTTATTCTAGAAATCTTAATATGCCATGTTTAGACCAAACCAACTTTGATTCTTACACTTTGGAGTGCATTAGAATTACCTGGGGAGTTTGACAAGAAAAGGTGCCTGGGCTCAATCTCAAACCTAAGGTAGAATCAAAATCTCTGATAATAAGGCTAGGACTTCTATATACTTAATAAGCTCATAGGGGATTCTGGTGAACAACAATGTTTGAAAAAACAATGACTTAGAGGTTTTTGTTGACTAAATTGGTCCAACTATTGTGCCTTATTCCTCTAAACCTAGGTATTACTCAATTCTGGTAAATGCTGACTGAAAGATGAAGTCCTTTCGGGTGTTGAAACGCACTCATTGTAAGGAATATATGATTTTAAAAAAAGCTCTTTATGATTAGTTGGTAAAAGAAAATCTCTGAATCATCTTTTCATGTTATTTTTATAAATAATTCCTTTTTTAAAATCCTCACCTGAGGATATGTTTATTAATTCTAGAGAGAGAGGAAGGGAAAGATAGAGAGGAAGAGAAACTTCAATATGGGAAAGAAACATTGAATGGCTGCCCCCCTCACATGCCTGGATCAGGAACTGAACCCACAACCCAGGTATGTGCCCTGACCAGGGATCAAACCCACAGCCCTCTAGTGCACAGGACGACGATCCAACCAGTTAAGTCACCTGGACATGGATCATGTTATTTTCTTAGAAGCATTACAGTATAATGAGTCAACTGACTTCTTATAAATTGACAGATGAGTTCTAATCTTGTCTTTACTGATGAACTGGTTTGACTCGTAAACATTTTTAAATCTAAAAATCTTGGTTTTCAAATATGACAATTTTATTAACCAGTGTAAAAGGCCATTTGGGAAAAAAAGATCAATTTTAAAAAACTATAACATATGCAGTTAAAGTGAAGACTGAAGAATGGCCACGATTTTTAGAATTTTTATTTTCTGGCCAATATCAAAATATGCCTGTACTTGTTGTTAAAAAGTAGCAACCTTAGGTTAATAAATTGCCTTCTTTAAGTGTGTAGTGTGAATGAGGTATAGTATTATGCATTCTTAGTTGGGCTGAGTAAATTTGTTGCTTTCAGCCATTACCTCAAAAAACAAAAACCGTCAAAAATTGTACCCATAGGCAACTCCATTT
This sequence comes from Mormoops blainvillei, assembly GCA_004026545.1. Lineage (NCBI taxonomy): Eukaryota > Metazoa > Chordata > Mammalia > Chiroptera > Mormoopidae > Mormoops > Mormoops blainvillei. Next base: position 134,814 of record PVJD01002398.1, on the reverse strand, counting down.
CTTCTTTGTGTTTAGTGATAAAAGGAGCAAGTTTATTTGTATCTCAGAGCACTGACTGTATAAAGACAAAATGTTAGGACTAAATGCCTTATCAAATACCCTGTCTGGACAATTACCCCATCTTAAAGAAACCAAATGGGAACTCTATAAAGGGTTGGACAGTGGCAAGATTTAAAATATTCAATATTCTGGCATAGGTCCTTGAAAAATTTGTCTTAAAACAATCATATACCTTTGCTTCTTGGCATTTTAAATCGATTGTTACCTGTATTAGTAAATACAGAAGCAGATATCTAAAAGTCAACTCACTAGCTTTTGAAATAATACCTTAGGTGCCAAAGCACAGGTATCTCAGACCTCAAAGTACTTCAGGAACATTAACTGATCAACTCCTCCAAGCAAAATAGCCATATGGCAGAGACCACTCTTGGGGTTCATCTTTAGTATCTCATTGTGTGCCCCACCCTTTCAATGCTCTGCACTCCCAGGGTGTACAAGTATATTGATCTCATGGGGCCCTAGTCGTCCAGGGACAAGGATCTTATAACCTAACTAATCCTCTTAGGGGCTTTTCTATTTTAAAAGGTGCCTTAGAAAAGGCAAAGTGTAGTGAAACTGAATTACCTTTGATAGTAGAATCTTGAGCCCTGTAGCAGCTGCCTGGCAAAAATGTTTAAAGAATGAAAGCTTTCAGGCATCAATTCACTCAATAGAAATGATAATTCATGCTTCATAATCCAAGTATTTTTACTGGTCACTGTAGCTATGCAACAGAAAATTATTGTGTATCAAGAATATTTTACATGGGAGAAAAAGAATATTTAATGAATGGAAGTAGAACATATAACAAGGGAGAGGGGCTGTTTATAAAAACATATATAGTAAGCCCTGGCCAGCGTGGCTCAGTTGGTTAGTATTGTCCAGTCACCGAAGGTTGGTGGGTTCGGTTTCCAGTCAGGGCACACACCTAGGTTGCAGTACTGATCCCTAGTCCAGGTGCATATGATCCCTGGGTATGACCCCTGATCCAGATGTTTCTCCCTCTCCCTTCCTCTCTCCCTTTCTTCCTCTCTCAAGGTAATGAAGAAATGTCCTTAGGTGAGGATTTAGGGGAAAAAAAACATAGTAAGTACAATGAATCTAAAACTTGAGTTGACAAAGACAGACTAGGGAAAATAGTTAAAAATGGAGATTTCCTGACTCTAACCTCAAAGATTCCCATTCAATAGAGGTAGATTTGGGAATCTGCATTTTAAAAAGCTCCCTAGGTGATTCCAACGGAGGTAATTCAAGGTAAGGAATGTATCTACTGTATTCTTCAGCCTGTAAATAAAAAGGTTTGCCATATCCTGGAATATTGAAGATTAACTTATATCAATTGAATTCATCTGGTGCTGTTTAGCTCTTAAAAAGAATATATGTAATCCTCAATAATTAGGTGTAAGAGGAGGAGCTGAACCATAACTTACAACGAATTCTGAAAAAACAAAACTAAACAGCTCTACCTAAATAAATTGCAGTTTGGTGATGAAGTATAGGCAGCATTAGCTATAGTCATCATGTTACACACTTCATTGTTTTTACTGAGATCCTCTTCTGCTCTCTCACTAGAATATATATAAAATCATGAGGCAGGGAATGTGAATTACTTGTCTGTGCATACTCTGTAGTGGCTTGGACAGAATCTCCTCTCAGGGAGGAGAGCTGCAGACATCTGGCTCACCAGTTTTTTTAAAAAAATTATGTTTTATTATGTTATTACAGTTGTCCTCATTTTTCCTTTGCCTCCCTTCACCCAGTACCACCTACTCCCTCAGGCAATCCCCCACCATTGTTCACATCCATGGGTCATGCGTATAAGTTCTTTGGCTACTCCATTTCCTATACTGTAGTTTATATCTCATTGCTATTCTGTAACTACCTATTTGTACTTCTTAATCCCTGCACCTCTTCACACATTCTCCCCTTCCTCCTTCCCATCTAGCAACTAACTTCTTTTCTCTTGCTGCTTTTAAGAGTCTCTCTTTTCTTTAACCTTTGGCATTTTAATTATGATGTATCTTGGAGTGGGTATCTTTGCATCCATCATAATTGGGACTTTCTGTGCTTCCTGGACTTGCATATCTATTTTCTTCATCAAATTAGGGAAGTTTTCTTTCTTTCTTTCTTTTTTTTTTTCAGATAGATTTGCAATTTCTTGCTCTTTCTCTTCTACTTCTGGAACCCCTGTAAAGCAAATGTTGGGCCTCTTGAAGTTGTCCTGGAGGCTGTTTACACTACCCTCATTTTTTTGCACTTTTTCCTCTTGTTCTGCATAGTTGTTTTTTTGCTTATGTTCCAAATCATTGATTTGATTCTTGGCTTCATCCACTCCACAGCTGTTTCCCTGCAAATTGTTCTTTATTTCACTTAGTGTATCCTTAGTTCCTGACTGGGTCTTATGCTGCTGAAGTCCTCACTAAGTTCCTTGAGCATCCTTATAACTAGTGTTTTGATCTCTGCATCTGATAGATTGTTTATCTCCATTTCGTTTAGCTCTTTTTCTGGAGTTTTTATCTCTTCCTTCATTTGGGCCATATTTCTGTGTCTGCTGATTTGGGCAGCCTCCCTGTTTGTTTTTATGTATTAGACAGAGCTGCTTCGACTCCGTGTCTTGGTAGTGTGGCTTAATGTAGTAGGTGTCCCATAGGGTCTGGAGGCACAGCTTCACCTCACACAAGCCAGGTACTCTAGATGCGCCCTTTGTGTGGGCTGAGTACATCCTCCTCTTCTAATTGAGCCTTGGTTGCTGTTGGCTGATCAATCAACGGGAGAGATTTACCCAGGCTGGTCAGCTGTAAGGACTGGCTGTGACCACTGACCACTAACCTCCACCCTCCATGGAGGATCAGCTGTGAAGTGGCAGGGTGATTGTAGTCTGATGTGGTCTGTAGCTATCCACAGGGTGCGCTGGCCCTGGTGTTTCCCAGGTGGTGCAGGCCAAGGCCGCCCTGCATGAGCTATAAAGCAATCTGAGACGGCTGCTACTTGTGCTGGGCTTAGGGGTTCCCAGGCGAAGCCAAGCTGTGCATCTAATCTGGCTGCCGCTAGAGCTCACTCAAGCCAGCTGTTGATTGTTTAATAGGATTTAGGAGCCAAGACCAGTCATTCTTATGGAAAAGCAGCTTAGGTGGGCCCTTAAGTTGGGTGGGGCACAGCCTCTGGGGATCTCCAAGGCAGGTCAAAGAGTATTAGCCAGGTTGATGGAGTCTCAGATATGGCACCGGTTTACTGGCTCTGTGTGGGTAGAATCCCTTTAGCAAAGGCACAATGGCCTCCGCTCACCTTGATGCCAGACACTTCAGTTTCTCCCTGTATACCACTGGTACCTTTCAAGTTGCTACCCCGGTGCTGGAGCTCAGAGGGAGTGAGTCTGAGTAGGTAGGTCCGAGTGTGGTTTAAGAGGAACTGCTTGGGGCTCCAGAAGTTTCTTCCACCAACTCAATCCCTGCTAGTTTTTGCAGCCAGAAGTTGTGGGGACTCATCACCTGGCACTGGAATCCTGGGCTGGGGATCCTGGTGTGGGTCTGGGACTCCTCGCTCCTGAGATATCCCTCCTGAATTTTTATTCATGTGGGGTTGGAACAGCCCATTGCATGTCTGCACCTCTGCTACCATTCTGGATGGATGTGGTTTCTTTAATTCTGTAGTTGTCAGACTTCCATTCAACTTGATTTCATAGTTGTCAAGACTCACACTTAGTTCGATTTCTGACATTCCTGAGTGATGGTTGTAATTTTGATGTGGTTGTGTGAAAAGGCAAGCCATGTCGGCCTATGCCACCATCTTGACCAGAAGTCCACAACTGTGTTCTTAGCAACTAGCACACATGCGGCCATTTACTAAATGTTTGCTGAATGAATGACCAAACACAGTATTTCCTCAAGAAACACTTATTATAGGGAAATGATCCAAACACTCAAGGATTCTCTTCCCTTGATCCAAAAGTTCAGATTCCTGTCATTTAATGCATAGCTTTTGTATTGCAAAGTATCACTTTTTGTCACTTCCTTAGTAGTCAGTAGTCTCCCTAGTGGTTCAGTTTCCAGCTCTGACCCTATATAATAAAAAATTAGGACTTAAAAAAAGGGTTAACCACCTCCCAAATCATAGAAAAATTCATGCTTTCTGAAAGAATTTGGGAAGTACAGAAAGAAAGAGAGAAAGAAAAGAAAGGAGAGAGAAAAAGAGAAAGAAAAAGAAAAAGAGAAAAGTTCATAATCAACCAGTTGAGTAAAATCTCACCAACTGTTGCATAACCCTATGACATGCAGAACCATGGAATATTGGTAAGAGCCTAGTCCAGCCCCTCTCGCGCCTTTGTGCTCTTAAGAGCATTTGTCTGTCTTCCATTTCTAAATAAACAGTTACACAGTTATATTGGGATAATGAAAACCTGGCAAGTAAGCTGGGGTGAAAGATTTCACGATAGCCCAGTGATCTGGTTGCACAGAAGAATCTTTACAGGACACTCTCTTTTCCAATATTGCCTGTCTCAGATGAGCTAATAATATTACGACAAACAAAACAAAAATGAAGGACCATAATTTAGATATAGATGAAATTTTATTTATACATAAAAAATTCACCTCAGGAATTCTTCTTTTCTAAAAGAAAACAGTCTTTTAACTGTAAAATTGAAATGAAAAGACTGAAAAGGGCAGTGTATAGCTGTTTAATTTTTTTTTTTACATACTACAGTCACAGTTAATTTTTTTAGCTGCAAAACACAATATATCTCTCTCCTACAATAGAAATGCACGGTCTTTTGTAGCTGCAGAGACTTAAATGATACGATGGCGTCAGAAATCAAAGTAAAATAAGTTACTATTCTGAAATAGAAGACTTGGCTTTGATGTTACATGGGTACAGTCTCTAACGACTTTCTTCCATGTTAATTCTTACTCTTAGGTATCTAGCTCAATAGAGATATTTTTTTCTCCTAACATTACCATGAAAAAACTGAAAAGAGTAGTGATAAGGGCTCTTGTAAATAATCTTAAAAACTATCTCTCATGACCATACATATCTGAGTAATAACACATTATCCACTCTATATAAGAAATAAAAAGTGCCATGTTTTAGGATCAAATAATTTATATAATAATCGTTTATCTGGAGCATGTAAGCCTCAGTACCATGCAAATCTCAACCTCACTTATAAAACAAACCATTAATTCAAAGAACCATTACATGTTCAAGTGATTATATGTCAAGTGGTTCCTATGTCCAAACAAGATTAAGCTGGTTCTCCTTCCCCGCTCCGGCCCACAGAGACCACCCCAGATACACGCTGCCCTTCCTGAGTGGCAAGCTAAGCAGTTCCTGGATCCCTGTCCCACAAAGTCTGTGAAATGATGGATGTTTGTTGCTTTGAGCTCCTAAGCTTTGTAGAACTTGTTACATTGCAGTAGATAATTAATATAAGAAAGTGTGCATCATTTTACACTCTCACTGTCTAAGATTAAAAATTTACTCAGTAAGATGCACTTTTTTTTGAAAGTAGGGCTTAATTTACAACATTTTGCCTAATATAAAAAGGATTTGATTTAACTAATAAACCAGTCTTAGGGATTTAGCCACCGATTCTTCCATTTATTTACCAGTAATATGGTTACTATTTGAAGCCTCTATGTTTATTTCAGATGACAATTTAGAGAGCAAAATCATGTAATAGCAGGCACAATGACTTAAATGTCTGTCATCTTTAACAGTAAAGGATGTAAAGAAGCCACTTCACTTTTTGAACTTAGTGTCGCTCTTTTCCTTCTTCCTTTTTAAAAAAAGTCCTCACCCAAGGATATGTTTACTGATTTTAGAGAGAGGAGGAGGTGTGGAAAGGGGTGGGGGGGAGGGAAACATCCATCAGTTGGTTGCCTCCTGTGTGTGTCCACCAGGGGATCAAACCTGCAACGTTCTGGTGTGGCATGAGCTCCAAGCAACCAAGCCACCAGGCCAGGTCATGTTTTTAATTTTTAAGTTTCAGAAGAGGTCTCAGTTCTATGAAATTTGGCTAAGAAGTATAGGATATTCAAAAGTTCCTATCAGAAAATGTCAACAATCTCAATTTTCTACCAGATTGATAGAAGAATTGATTTAATCAGTCCTTTTGCAGCCTGGAAGAAAGGAGATGAAATGAATACCCTTCCATTCTGTGCAAACAGTTACTCTGCTCTTTTACTGTCATTGTTGTTATACTGGGTTTAGTGTCTCTGTGGGGCAAAGAACCTCTGGTCTGTCCTTACATTTTATTAAAACTGGACTCAGGGTGGCATGAAAGAATGTTAGATCCAAGGTGGCAGTAAGGTGGTAGCTCACGGAAGGAAGAGGCTTTTTCCCCTTTTGCACAGGTCGTGGACACTCGATATATGAGGGAAGAAACAGTATGTAATACAGAAATATCCCTAACCCCTTAGGATAAAAACAAAGCAAAAGTAAGTATCCAAAGATGACATTTTTACTTTAAAAATACCAGATTTACCAAAAATATGTTAGGAATCTATAGAAGGATGAGGAAAAAGAAAACATTTCTTCTTTTCTTTGAGGGGAAAAAAATTACAACAAAATTAAATGAAAGCAATGGATGCTCTTGCAACAAAGTTTTGAGTTTACACAATAGCACTTACTAAAAACGGTATCTTTAGTCAAAAGTCAACTCCCTTTAACAGGAAGCCTTTTCAAATGAATTTGCTTAGGAGAATAATTCATCTTTTTAATAGCAACACTCCTTGAGTAGGCTACAGGTTACATAGAAGTTATGGAAAATATCACTGTACTGCTATGATTAAAAGAAGAAGAATTTTTACTATTCTCTGAACAGTTTACTCAATTTTTCATAAGCCTAAATGAACTAGGAATCAGAATCTTTTCCCATTAAAACCTTGTGCTTTATCAAAACTAGAACACAGAACTAGTTGAACAGTTTAGATTAATCTGTAAGAAAATATAACTTACAGAATTTGAATTTAGGCTTTAACTATTTAGAATTTTCTATTTAACATCTAAAGAGGCAGTGCTCACAGCATTACAAACTTATAATGCTCCATTAGGGTGGTTATGATTACAGTTTCATTTTTTAAAAAAAGGTTTTATTCATGACTGATATAAAAGATTTCCCCCCATAAATCAGCTAAAATCTGTTAACTATAAATAGGTCAAGTAAGATCATCTCAAAGCTGAGTTTAAACACTTGGAAAGCCTTGGCTGAGGTCACAGGGCGGAGTCTTAGACTTCGCACTGCTCAGGGTCGACAGCGCGTCCAGTTCCTCAGATTCCCTCCCCTATAAATACTTATTAAAGTTGAAAAAAATCAAATACTCTTCCTTAGAACACAAGATAACAGAGATTCCTTTCCAACTTAAAAACAGACACACCAGAAAACCCAAACAACAAATGAAAAGCCCTGAGTGCCCAAACAAGCAAACTATTAATGAAACAGTCAAAATCCGCCGTATATTCTATTTTCATGTAAATATGTATTCGCTCCCTGCAGTTGGAAGGGAATATCCAAATAATTTCAAATTCCTGGATTTACTCCAAGTACCGGACACACTTGCTCTAAGGTGGGTTAGCAATATCCATTGAGGAGGTCCAGGCTTCAGATAGTCCTGATCAGGTCTGAAAGGATACTTGTGAGACATCATAAAAATTAGGGCACGGTGGGGGCATCCTCAGGATAATTATTTGAAGAAAAGCCCATACTTTCTCAGAAGCCAAACACAATAAAATTCTATTCTACATACAAAAACACTGATTTTATGCTCTTGCATGACTTTAAAGGATGCACAGAGCAAGGTCAGTTTGTATGGTTTCTAAGACTAAAGTAATCTCTAATCTTAAGGAACTTAAAACAAAGGAATAATGGTGGACCAACAGATAAAAGAGTGTTCTTCAACTTTTCTTCATTGGACAGGGAAATCCCCCTGAAGTAAGAATAAGAAAATTCAGTAAGTTGGAAAATATTTCTAATTTTAACTGTGTTTTCCCTTAAAGCCACATTTTAATATTGAAGTAGGTTTCATACAATTGAAAAATATCATAAAAAATTTGTAAGAAGTAGCATTAGTTTTTCTGTATTTCCTTAATCACCATTATGAACCCTTGTCAATTTGGCCTGTAAATGAATGATGTAATGGTTTTGAACCTTACCTTATTGAGAGCCTTTAAAAGCAATGAACATTTTCTAACTGTGATATTATTTAACATAAAAAGACTACTAGCAAACCTCCTTTCTTCATCCCTAAATAAAGCATGCATATTTACCCAGCCTTTAAACTACACTTTCCTTTCCATTTCTCATAAACTAAACTTTTATTTTAGCATTTTTAATAGCAATGCCCTGTTAGGTTATTATGTGAACAAGGCTACTTTTCTATATACTGCATATTTAAGCCCATAAAGGCTGAATTTTCAAAAATCATAGTTTTCTTATAAAAAAATCTGCAGGTTTATAGTCTACTTTATTATAAAAAGAAATAGATTTTTTGCACATAACTATTTATAGACAAAATTTATTTTTAGAGAAGTTCAAATTTATCAGTATAAAAATATATATCACTGAAATATACTTACTTATAAAAACATACTGCCTTTGCCATGTGAAAATCTGGTGTTTAGTTCTCTAGATTTTTTAATTAGGGCTTTTTTCTGAGCTTCATCAAACCGATTAACCTTGAGATCCTTATCACGATCAAATGGTATTCTTTCTTGGGGCTTATTTTTATCTTCAGCAGATTTATTCTTTAATTTTTTTTGATGAATGTCCATAAGAGATTCTGACCTTTTTGATTCCTGGGAAAAGCAAGGGAACAGAAAAATCTTAGTTTGGTGCAGGTTACTGACAGAATATGATAATGATACAAGACAGTTAATTAGTAATAGTGAACATTAAGGAGGGCTATTTACAAACCCCAATAGTTTTTTCAAATTCCACGAGAGCATGTATGAAGACAATATGTATCAAAGGCTTTTAAATTCAATGAAGACATCTACTAACTGCACGTCACGCACACACAAAGAGCAAGACAGGAAATAAATGTTTAAATAATCATAATGAAAAGCATTGTAGGATGGATCAAAATTAGAGTCCAAACCAAGAACATGGGTGAGAAAGAAAGAGCAATTACACTCTCACTTGGCAGCCTGGTTAAAACTTAATGGACGCAGCGGTCCGTGAAGCTTACACAAGTGACCAGGAAGGGAAGGGCACTGCCGGGCTGAAGCAAAGCCAAGGGGAAGCCAGAAAAATAACAGCCAGGAGGGAACACAGTCCAAGGCCTGTGCAGGACATGCTGGCGTGTGCCCTACACAAGAGAGCTTTTGATCCTTTCAGCTTTGTGTTCTTTCTCTTACCTCCCTCATTTTCTTCCTTTTTAGTTGGGGCAGGTGTTCACATTTTAACATCTATATAGTAAGATGAGTCTGAGCAAAGGCAATTGGTTTCATAAATTATTCATTAATGAACCTTTCCGTACTGATGAAAGTAAAAGATAGAATGACCCTGGATGAAAGAAGCAGGCAGTGGGATGCAGGACAAGACACAGGCAGTGCTGACTAGCAGCCTTCAAACTGGGGTGCAGGTATCCCTGGGGCTACGCAGAGTAGATTCCACAGGGTATGAAGGCATGGGTAGTTTTAAGGTTGTCCACCCATGGTTCTCAACTTCTTCATGTAGGCTTACTTAAAGAAGACTTGCCCAATAATCCATCTTGGGAGAATGTCTCCCCGTTTGTTATAGCCCCTTCCCAGCTAACAAAGGTGAGGCCTTTCAGTGTCTACCTACAGAACACTCCCTGAGAGACCAAGTCTCTAGGGCATCAGGTGAAAAACCCTGAAATACTAGTATAAGTGAAACTTCCTCTTATCAAGGAAGGGCTTTGTGTCCTTTCTGTTTTGAACATATTTCTCTTAAAAGTGTAATGTCTTTTTGAAATGGGTGTTTTGGCTCTTGTTGGAATATTCTGAGTTCAGATACACTGAAGAGCGGGGCAATGGGAGAAAGGGTTATTTTTGCTTAATATAACCTCTCTTCCAGGCCCTGTTCTGTTAAAGAATGTACTTGAGAGCAGAGAGATGCATGTGAAGACAGCCCAGGGAAAGCAAAATAACAAGGCGCTGGCAAGAAATGTCAAGGATGTAAGCATCCTATTTCATGTAGAAGACCAATAAATTCATGGTATCTACCTACCTACCTTAGAATTCAGAATGGCTACAGGAATGATCATTAACACATCTATTTGAATGGAAAAATGGAGTCAGATTTTCTGACAGAAAGTAAGTCTGACCTGGCTGATCTGACAACCAGAACTGACTTTGTCAGTTAGGCTACGTGGTAGTTATTCCCTATAAATGAATGAGCCCAATCTGGAGCTATGAGGTTTTAGCGGGAAGCACAAACGATGCTGTATCAGTAAATGGTTAAGCCAGCACTGTTTCCATTTTCCCAATCCTCCATAAGTGATTTCATAAGTAAATCTGGGTAAAGTCTTCGGAAACAAGCTGATTGCAACTCAAGTACTTTCTAGTTCTTTATTTTTAATAAAATACTAGGTAAAAATTCAAATAATGATAAGAAAAAATAGGTTATCAATATGTATAGCATGGAGAAGTAGCTATTAACTTAAGTTCTCAATTCAGGAAAATCCCGGTTGCAATGATGGTCCTGCTGCTTTCAACTCTTGTGTTTTCTCTGGTGACTTAGACAAGTAATTTAAGCCCTCAATTTATTAGGGGTAAAATGATAGTAATAATTTTTAAATATCTGGGTGAGGGAGGAGTTAAATGATCTAATGGATACAAAGGATTTAGTGTTGGGCACATAAGAATCTCCCAATAAATGTTCGCAAGATTTATTGAGAATTTACTATATTTTAATCCTCACTGTATCTTTGTAAATTAAGCATACAGATTTGGAAAGAGCAATGAGAAAATAAACCAATGGGATCAAAGTGAAAAAAACTGAAGTTAATAGCTGACAATCAAGAGAGGTATCACTAAGAATAATGTTTAACAGGTCACTAGAGGTTTAAGTAAACAACCCAGAAATTGTTTAAAGAATTGAATGACGTAACAAATTGTTTTCCATCTCATCTACTTCTTTATTTCTAAAAAGATTTTATTTAGCCCTGGCTGGTGTGGCTCAGTGGATTGAAAGCCGGCCTGCAAACCAAATGGTCAACAGTTCGATTCCCAGTCAGGGCACATGCCTGCGTTGCAGCCAGGTCCCCAGTAGGGGGTACACAAGAGGCAACCAGCATTGATGTTTCTCTCCCTCTCTTTCTTCCTCCCTTCCCCTTTCTCTAAAAATAAATAAATAAAATCTTTTTTAAAAAGTTATTTATTTATTTTTAGAGAGAGAGAAAAAAAGGGAGAAAGGGAGAGAGAGAAACTTCAATGTACCAGAGAAACATTGATCAGCCACCTCTTGCATGCCCCCAACTGAGGACTTGGCCAGCAACCCAAGCATGTACCCTGAGCAGGAGTTGAACCTGTGACCTTTTGGTTCATAGGCCAGTGCTCAATCCACTAAGCCACATCAGCCAAGGTGTACCCACTTTTTTATGCAAAAATGGTATCTTAACTCTTAAGTATAAAATTCACTTAACTACAAAAACAGACAAAAGAATACATTTGACGCTGAAACCTGTCTTATTCTATCATTAAGTAACATTCATCCAAAGACCAGAAACTAACTAGAAAAAAGCCTTTCATTAAGAGATTAAATTAAATGTACATTTTAGTTTTTTACATTTAATAATTATTTATCAAAATTTGCAATGTTTACATTTTTTAATTTTTAAATTTATTGATTGATTTTTAGAGAGAGAGGAGAGAGAGAGAAAAAAAAAACACATCAATTTGTTGTTTTTCCACTTTCCAAAAAGTGTTGTTCCACTTATTCATACATTCCTTGGCTGATTCTTGTATGTGCCCTCACCAGGGATCAAACCCACAACTTTGGCATATCGGGATGATGCTCTAGCCAACTTAGCTACCTGGTCAGGGTCTGTTTACATTGTTTTGATTAAGTGAAATTATAACAACCCAGAAATTTTTTAAAAGTATAAACATTTAAAGACACAGAAAGTTTTAAAAAAACTTTTCAATTTCAATTTATGTGCATATTTTTGTTGCAGTAAAATGGGACTTATCAAATGTAATCATGAAAGACTTTAAAGTATAAAAGTAAATTCCATTAGCATAAAATTCTGTAGCAGGAGAGAAATAAAATTAAGAACTCAAAGAGAAAAAAGGATGAACTAAAATTTCCCACTGTTAAGGCAGTACTTGTTAATATATATTTTTAATAAATAATGATATATACTGAATTGTGATGTATTTAGATTCAATTTGAAACATTTAATAGAATCATATAATATGCTATAAATTATGTCTTTGGTAACTATTGAAACTTACAATAAAAAATTTTAGATGTCAAGTAAAAAGCTTCTTTTACGGGATACCAAGCAGAATCACTTGAAGGTCACTGGTCTCCACCACTGATAGGTTGAACAGAAACAGATTCCTGAGCCCCACCATATATTCAGTGAATGGTAATTGTCAACTGTGGGTCTCAGCAACCTGTGCTTTTAAAAATCACCCAGTTTCCTAAACAGGGTACCATCAGATGCGAAACCCACTGTGTAGATCATTCTTTGTAGTAGTTTGGTATTGATAGAAAGAAGTGGAATGACAACACAAAAGAAAAATGGAGTAGGGTTAATTTTAGGATGGGGAACTATAATGTAACATAAGTATAATTATATGTCAATATTTAAATGCAAAAAACTATACTATAGAAACTTGATCTTTGCACACCATTTCTCACATTTTCCCCTTTTCCCAGTAATGAGACAATAGTTCGTTAATGAAATAACAGTGGTGGTGTCTAGAGAGTCTATCAAGAGTTGGAAGGGGAAGGCATGAAGATATAAAAAAGCTGGAGAAAACAGAGAACAAAGTTTGGAGAAGATGTGAGAAAAAAAATGAAGTTGTGGAGGCCCTACTTTACCTAGAGCCCCCACTGGGAAAAAGGATGAGCAAAATTGTACAAAAGATAACAAAAAGCAAACAGAAATGGAGAAATAAAGATGGCAGGTTTCGATTTACTGATCCCCTATACAGAGAGCTTCTGACATAACAATGTTTCAATTTGATTTTTTGACTTTACAATGGTGAGAAAGTGATATACATAATTACATGAGATACTCAACACTTTATAATAAAACAGGCTTTACGTTAGATGATTTTGCCCAACTGTAAGCAAATGTAAGTGTTCTGAGCACACTTAAGGTAGTAGGCTAGACTAAGCTGTGATGTCTGGCAGGTTAGTGTGTGAAATGAATTTTTGACTCAATGATATTTTCAACTTATGGTGGGTATATTGGGACACAGCCCCATCATAAGTAAAGGAGCATCTGCTACTAGTAAATTAAACGTCAATAGAGACAGGAGGAGCCCAGGCTGGTGTGGCTCAGTTGGCTGAAGCGTCAGCCTGAAACCAAAAGGTTGCGGATTCAGTGTCTCATCAGAGCGTGTGTGAGAGGCAACCAATTTATTTTTCTCTCTCACACTGATGTTTCTCTACCTCTCTCTTTCTCAAATCAATAAGCATGTCCTTGGGTGAGGATAAAAAAAGAAGGGGAATACATCAAGTCACTGGACTATTATAATAAATCCAAACAATTCAAGGTTTCAAATTTGTTGTATCAGTTGTTTCGGGTGTACTCGCTGGTCTAGCACACTTTGCACGTTATAACACGACCACACTAGTGCTAGAACTATAAAGAAACAATAAAAACACCTAGAAGTAGTCAATTCACTAAAACTCACACTGAAGGTCAATTCATGTAGAGATCAATTTGCTAAATGGCCAATTTGATGATTTACCCAATTTAATCATTTAACAAAAAATCTCACACTGAAATTTGCTTTATAAGAATTTATAAAAAGCCAGGGCAATTTATGTCAATGGGATAGTTTCATAGTGACTTTTGAAAATTCAAGCTAAGATTCTAGCTTCATTTTTATGTTGTGTTCATGGTAATTTTTAAAGATTTTATTTATTTAATTTTAGAGAGAGAAAGGGAGGGAGAAAGAGAGTGAGAGAAACATTGATGTGTGAGAAACATCAGTTGGTTGTCTTGCACACACCCAGCCAGGGACCTGGCCTGCAACCCAGGCACGTGCCCTGATGTGGAATCCAACTGAAGACCTCACAGTTTGCGGAATGATGCTTAACCCACTGAGCCACACAGGTCAGGACTTCATGCTAACATTTTAAATAGTGCTTGGCCCTGACTGATAAGGCTCGGTGGGTTAAGCATCCCCTGGCAAAGTAAAAGGTCACAGGTTAGATTCCCGGCCAGGGTAGGTGCCCGGGTTGTGGGCCTGGCCCTGGTTGGGGCATGAACAAGGGGCAACTGATCGATGTTTCTTACGCACCAATATTTCTCTCCCTCTCTCCCTCCCTCCCTTCTTCTCTCTAAAAGTAAATAAATAAAATCTTTAAAAAAGAACAAATAGTGCTCAATTCATCAAAACTAAGAATTATAGGGTGGTTTAGTCTTAAGGCTATATTAATATTTTGAAAAGCATAGCTTACAAGTAACCAAAATGTCAGTATGAGATTAAAATCCTAATTTTTCAATGCATTTTAAAGTCAATTGCAGATATCATTACATGTACCCCTAAGTATTTCATCATGCATTTCATTAGCTAGTTTAATATTTCTTTACAAGGTTTTCTTTTAGGTAAATTTATACACAATAAAGTACACAAATCTTAATATTACATTTACTAAGTTTTAGAATTCAAATTCCTATCAAGATCTGGAGAAGTCCATCACCCTAGAAAGCTCTATGTGCCCCTTCCTACATTCCCACATTCCCACTCCAGCAACCACTATGGTGACTTTTTTTCCACCATAGATTCATTTTGCTTATGGTAGAGCTTCATATAAATGTAATCATAGGGTGTGGACTTGTGTAGGAATTCTTGTGTAAGACTTTTTTCACTTAGCATAATAACTTCAAGGTTTATTCACTTTGTCGCACTTATGTGTAATTTGTTCCTTTTTAGTGCCCAGTAGTATTTCATTGTATACAGTTTGTTTATTCTTTGCTGGGCACCTGAGCTGTTCACAAATTTAGCTATTATAAATAAAGCATCTATAAATATTCTTATGAAAGTCTTTTCTTGAGGCATTATGAATAAAGCATGTTCAAGTCTTCCTGTGGACATGTTTTCACTTGTTTCATATAAACGCCCGGGGTGGAGTTGCAGGGTTACAGGGTAGGTATGTTTAGTGTTATAAAAAATGCTTGTTTGGAACAAAGCACAGCTTGTGAATTTTCAGCTATTCTTCTTTTCTAACATAACTCATTATGGCTATAAACTTTGCTTCTAAGTGCCGCTTTATATTGCATCTCACACATTTTAATATATTTTCGTATAATTCCAGTTTAGGTATTTTCTAACTTCCGTTATCATGTCTTCTTTGATGTAAAGTTTAAATTTAAAATTTTTTCTAATTTCTTGTTTTATAGACTTTTAAGTTATCTGAATTTTAACTTAAATTCCTTATAGTCAGAAAATATGGCTTAAATGATAGTGACTCTTTTAATTTTGTTGAGATGTGACTTTTGAGCTTGTCAGTTTTCAGCTTCACTGTTTGTGATACTAGTTTATATGTCCAATAAGTGATTCTCATTTTATTTTTCATGTTTATTGAGCTTTTTATTAATTAATATCTTGGGAATAGAAGGTAATTGTCCTGAACACAACACCTTTTAGGGGCCAATGGGCTCAGTGGTTTACTTTATTCTTTGAGTTGAAACACTAGTTTTTTTTTTTTCTTAATGTAATCTGTAAATTAAAAAAATTTTTTTTTCATTTATTGATTTTAGAAACAGAGAGGAAGGGAGAGAGAGAAACATCAATTTGTTGTTCCATTTATTGGTTGATTCTTGTATGTGCTGTGACCAGGGATTGAACCCACAACCTTGACATAATCAGATTATGCTCTAACCAACTGAGCTAGTCTGCCAGGACAGTTTTTGTTCTTTTGTTTTTTCCCTCAAGTTAAGAGAATATAACAAAATAATGATATGCCAAATGTATACTGACTATTCAGTTTATAAACTTAGAATGAACCATATTTTAAAAGTCTTTTTCTCTTATATTTAAATCTTTACATCAAATATTCTATACTGCTTATAATTTTTAAAAATGTATGAACTGAGAGGTTCTCTAGGAGTTAAGTAGGGCTCTTACTTTCTATCACATGTTACTGATCTCTAGGAATTAAATTTCTGGTAGGCGACTTAAGTAAAAAAATGAATTAAGGCTATTATGTGAGATGTGTTAAAAAAGCCTACATAAAAAGGATTTTACGTAAATATATATTCAATCTTTTTCAGAACAGATGTATAGAAAAAGACAGATAAAGAGAAGACATATAAAAGGGAAACAAGAATAAATGAGGGGCATTAAAAGAGAGAAAAATATAAAAGGCTATATATTTTATTCCCTGACTTACATTGTATGAGGACACCTGCTCAGCCAATCTCTTTTCCTTTCCTGACAATATATGTTCTTCATCCTTCTTACTGAGTGACTTCCTTGCTTCTTGTGTCTCCTGAGGAATAAGCACAGATAACATATTACTGAACCATGTAATTAAGGGAAAACAAAAAGGAAATACTATAATTTTTACTCAGATTGAGTAATTAGAGACTAAACTAAGCCAGGCTTGTTGAACCTCTTTCCACTGGAAATGTTAATATACTTGATAAGAGGTCTGTTGGTAATCTAAGATTTTCCTGGAAATAAGAAAAAAAAATCCACCCAGTTCTATCCAACGAACTAACTGGAAGAATCCCCCCTATTTCTTGATTTCAGACATCATTTTGACAAACAATGATAAAATGTAAAAGATAAAATAAGGCTTAAAAAGAAATCTTGCATTATGTTTTCAAAACTTGGGCAGTCACTTTTGAGGAAACAAATTAAGAAACGGAAATAAAATGTGTACAGATAGGAAAAGAAAAATAAAACTGTATTCGCAGATGACAAACTTTCTACGTAGAAAACCCTAAGGAATCAACAAAAACACTGCTGGGACTAGTAAGCAGGTACAATAAAGCTGAAGGACACAAGGCCAATAAACGAAGCACACCCGCGATGAACAGCTGGAATTTGAAATTAAGATAAAAAACATTTGACGTAGCACACATATAAAAATGACATATACACTTGGGTAAATTTCCAACAAATTCTAGTTAGAAAATAAGAATTCTGGAGAATACAGTCTCAACCAGAAATGAAGAGAGCAAACATAAAACACAATTGGAAACTACTGTCCTCAAAGCATACTTTTATACTGCTGCTATTTGAGTAAGAAAACCAATGAGGCTCTTATATAATTTTTATCTTAATGATGGACTAAAATGACACAGTATTTAATAAAGTACATTAAAAATATAGGAATAACTCAATTCTTACTTTTTCATAAAATATCTCCCAGAAAACATGTTTCTACTTGTAAATATTCAGAGAAAAGTGATGTTATGGTAGATGGGGATAAAAACCTGACCATGAAGAGTTAACAGATCTAGTTAAGACTGGGAGGTGAGACTATAACACATATTATTCAATTAACTTATTCATCACACTGCTATTTCTTTCTAAATAACAATTTTACTTCTTTTAGGTGATGTCGCCCAAGAGCATGTGAAAACATGAGTGAAATGGGAGACGTATGCTGTGGAATCAAACATGAAAAAGGAAGATGAAGCAGTGAAGAGAACCTATTAAAAAAAACAAAACGGAAATGACTTGATCTGTTACAAAAATAAAAAATTAGTCATGAACTTTTACACAGGATCAAAAATGCCAGAAAATGAAGAGCTCTGTAATAACATTTATTAGTTGGTACCACAAATACATGTTAAGCCTGTGGTACTATCTGCCGTAATATAGTAGCACATAAAATATAAGGGATGGTAATAATTCCTTCATGAGTCCATTGTAAACACTGAACAATACGTTTTAAGCCCTGAAAAAAATGACCAGATCTAAAGAACTCAGTCATAGGGCTTAAAATCACTTAGTTCAAATTGTACTGCTTAGTTTCGACCTGTTCCATTTTCCTGTGATATCTTTCTCTAAAGAAGACTCCATGCATACAGAAGGACAGAAAAATGCATAAATAAATACAGGCACAAATAAAAAGTCCATGTGAGCAAGGGAATTGTATTTTTGGAGACAATCTTAAAAGTTAAATTATAAAAATGTCAATAGTACATTATTTGTATAAGAGACCAGTTAAGGAAGATTAGACAGGCCTTCCGACAGTGGTCATTCAAAGGTGAGGCTCACATCTACACCACATCTTCTGTTGCCTCTTCTGCCCCCATGTGTTGGTTCGCCTCATCTTCTATTACGACTCTCATTCCTTTAATCTCCAGGGCAATAGAGAACTTACGGTGCCACCACAGATGCAGGGTACGGTGCTAAAATGCGGAGACTTCTACATACTACCCTCATTTTAACAATAACACTATTTTACAACCAATTCTCCACTAAAATAAATGTTCCTTAAGGAGCTTCATCTTTCTATTACCAGCAACCAACAGAAAGCCTGTAACACAATTTATAGTTACAGAATGAAAATAGAAATCCTCATAATTCTAGGTACTAATGAACAAGATAAACCAAGTGAGGGAAAGAACTGTGAAACTGTTTAGGTCAGCACTGATAAGGCTATAATCATAAGGTGTCAATTAGAGTATTTAAAATCTGAATGGGATATCTTAAGGGAATTAAAACCTCTGGATGGAGTAAATTTAAGGAGTAGTGCTGGGGACAGTGGTTCAACTGCTAATTTACAATGGAGTGTTTTGAAATAAACAGAAAAATTCAAGAAAAGAAAATTTAAAAATAATAATATATTTTATACATACTTTTTTGGGTATATATTTTGTAAATTATTTACTGTATTAATGAAAGTGCTTATTTTTTACTGAGGTATAACATTATATTACATTCAGTATATAATATAATGATTTGACATTTGTATATATTGCAAAATGATGCATGCCACAATAAATCTAGTTAACATCTATCGCTATATGTAGTTACAAATTTTTTTCCCTTGTGCTGAGTATATTCAAGATCCAGCCTCCTAGCTACTTTCAAATATGCAGTACAGTATTAGTAACTATAGCCACCATGCTGTGCATTACATCCCCAGAACTTATTCATTTTATAACTGGAAATTAGTACCTTCTTTCTGGTCCCCTTTACCCATTTGTTCACTCCCTACCTCAGGTAACCACCAATCTGCTCTCTATATCCATGAGCTCAGTTTTTTTAGATTCCACATGTAAATGAGATCATACAGTAATTAGTACTATTAGTGAAAGTGCTCTTGCCTATCTTGATAGCAGCATGAATCATTATGCATCATTTGAATATCTAGGTTAACCTGTGGCTTTGTTTTCTTTCAAGATATTTTAAAAGATACCTTGTCATGGAGATAGTCTGATGTAAAAGGACCAGTTTTGGGATGTCTAACTCCAGGAGCTTGGCGTTAGAAAGGTCTACAATGGAATTATTGTTCATTACTTATCAGTATTGTAATACCAGAAAAATTGACCTCATAGAGGTTAATTTCTCCTACAAAATGTGGTCAATAAACTCATGTCACAGGGTTTTCTAGAGATTTAAAGGATACAATTTATTGGGAAATAGTAAGTAACTGGTGTCACTTTCCTTTCTTCCAACTGTCCTTCAAGGGGAAATCTGTATTTTTCCCTTTGGAATCATAATTTAAAAAATAGTACCCCTAAATATTTTGCCTTATGTCTTTTCAAAACAGAGCCAACATGGGCAGAAATACACGAATAAACCTTTTCACCTTAGCTTTCCTTTCCCTGTCAGCCGGAGTATCTGTCCAGACTGATCGATCCCCGGATTTGTCATTGGTTCTTCTCTTAAAAGTTCTGGGCCCAAGACCAAAGTCTTTCAATTCTGGAGGAAGCTCAGTCATCCATGACTCCCTTGTAATTGGCTTAGCTGAATCCTTTAAGAGAAACAAAAGGTTAAAAAAACCCAAAAAACCAGTAGCCTGGAAAGTGTGTGTATGTGTAAAATTATGTGTAAGTGACTACGCTTTTCAATTGAGGCTTTAAAGTTAAATAGCAGACTTTAAGACAAAGGATTTCATAGAAAGAATTGATGTTTTCATCATATATGTTACAAATATTTTCTTCTAATTTATTGTTCTTCCGACTTTGTTATCGTTACCACACAAAAATGTTTAAGTAGGCAAATTTGCCAGTCTTTTACTTTTATAGCTTCTGGGTTACTTAACAACGAAATTTTCTTTATATATACATACATACATACATACATACATACATACATATACAGGGTAGGGCAAAAGTAGGTTTACAGTTTTTTTGTATGGAAAATAATACAATAATTAATAAATAATGATATAAGAATAAACCATGTTTCACATACAACTGTAAAACCTCTTGCTCCACCCTGTATATGTATTTTTTAATGTCTGTTTTTAAAATTTAGATTTTTAATTCAGCTAGTCTGTTTCTCAGAGTAGAGTGTATTAAAAACTTACATCATCTCCTTTGGTCAGTTTTTCTTTCATTCTCTGGGCCCTTTTTTCAAACTCTGTCATTACACTATAGTTAACTGGTCCTTTTGCAGGCATTGGTCCAACAATGTCTTCATCTTCACTGCTATCTGTTTCCTTTTGAAATAAGACATTACCTTTAAACCAAGAGCAGAGCTACCGATTACAGGAAATGACTAAATTACATAAAATTTAACTGAATCTGATTACCGAGAGACAATAAAACAGAAAGCAAACAATACGTTGCTGGCTAAATGCTCGGCAAGGAGGGCGCTTTCTGCGCCTTCCTGAAGCGCGCAGCACAGACAGGACAGATCCATGGCGCGGGGCTGTCCCACCTCTCCTCCTGCGGAGGGCCACAGCAGGCCTCATTACATTATTTCAGCTTTCTTTCAGAGGGGCAACAATGTGGCCTCATAATTCTTCTCAAAATGATATTCTAGTAACTACTACTGACAGGTCTGAGATGAAACCATTTGCATTCCTGGTACCAAAAAAGCACTTTGGGACAAGACGCACATTAGTGAGACACTCCTGGAAGCTGTATTGGCCTTCATGGTTCAGTATACCCACTGAAATAGAAGTGCTGTGCACTTCACAAATGCTAATCCGAATGAGTTAACTTGGTTCCCAAAGTATACTTATCCCAAAGCTATAACAGTATTGTAATTATTGATTTAATTTGTTATTAAATCCTTTTAATAAAGGGTTTTCATATAAGACTCTGGGTTAGATGCTATATACAGCAGAGTTTCAAGCAGTCCTTGTCCTAAAACATACAACATATAAGATGAACAATAAAACACATTTGTCCTCCAGCTCTGAAAGGCAGCTTATTATTATTTTTTCAAACTACCAGGATTAGGAGTTCATTTGTATTGTTTACATTTTCCCTACTACCACTCAAAGGCAGCTTTCTACTTGTGGTTTCTTCGTGAACCTTTTTAGCAGTTGCCATAGGTACAAATAATTAGATTAATTATCTATTGTCTTGTGCCTTACTCTAAATCATATACTCTCTCTTAGTAACTATGGGTTGTGATTACTATGCCTGATTTGATCCTCATAACAAAACTGTAAAATGACATTACTATTTATTTTCTTTTTGAGGAAGCCTAGGTTAATATTTCAAAAGGTTAAACATTTTGGTCCAATGTTATAAAACTAGTATCTAAGACTCAAATATTCTAAGATCAAGGCCAGTTTTTTATGTCACGGAAGCCTCACTATTATTTTCTTTATTTCAACTGTTGATGATTTAACTTTAAGTGTTTATAGCTTATCTCTATAACAGTAAGCTCTCTGATGTCAAAGACATTATCTTAAACGGATTACAACCACCCTACAAATACAATACTTGGTGACACAAATTAGCAGATATAAAAGATATAATTAATTTTTAAAACTATAAGAGACATTGCACAGCAAAGGAAATTGTCAACAAAATAAAAAGACAACCCACAGAATGGGAAAATGTATTCGTCGATATATCTGATAAGGGGTTAATATCCAAAATCTATAAAGTACTTATAAAACTCAGCACCAAAAATACAAACAACCTGACTGAAAAATGGGCAAAGGACCTGAATAGACACTTCTCCAAAGAGGACATACAGATGGCCAACAGACACATGAAAAGATGCTCAATGTCACTAATTATCAGAGAAATGCAAATAAAAACTACCTCACACCTGTCAGAATGGTTATCATCAATAAATCAACAAACAACAAGTGCTGGCAAGGCTGTGGAGAACAGAGAACCCTTTTGCACTGTTGGTGGGAACACAGGCTGGTGCAGCCACTATAAAAAAGCAGTATGGAGATACCTCAAAAAATTCAAAATGGATCTGCCTTTTGACCCAGCAATCCCACTTCTGAGAATGTAGCTGAAGGAATCCAAAACACTAATTTGAAAGAACATAGCACCCCTGTGTCCACTGCAGTGTTATTTACAATCACCAAGATATGGAAGCAGCCCAAGTGTCCATCAGTAGATGAGTGGATAAAACAACTATGGGGCATTTACACAATGGAATTCTACTGGGCCATAAAAAAGAAGAAAATTTTACCCTTTGCAACATTATGGATGGACCTGGAGGACATTATGATAAGTTAAATACGCCAGTAGGGAAAGACAAAATTTCCTCATATGTGAACTCTAATGAAGAAACTGAACTAACAAGCAAAAGAGAGACAGACTCATAGATGGAGACAGATGACAACTAGTGGTGGGGTGGGGAGGTTGGGGGTGGAGGGACTGAGTAAAAAGGAAAAAGGACTCATAGACAACAGTGTGGTGACTGTCAGAGGAAGGGGGTATAAGGGGGATTAAATGGTAATGGGAAAAAATATAATAAAGATTATATATTAAAAAAATAAAACCAGAAGAGAGATGATATTAATATAGTATTGAAGTTTAAGATCATGGGACAAGCTAATGGCATTTTTAATTTTATCTAACAAGAGATGGTTTTATAAAGGTAAATTTCAGCATTTCTTGGTAGGATAATACCTGAAATTTTTAGAAGTAGAAATCACTTAGGATGTTGGAAGACATAAACTAAATGGATGGAGGAACAAACAGAAAATCCGGTTTAACATACTCAACTGAAAATAAACCCAAAACCTATCTGGGTATTAAATCATTTTCACGTCCTGGATGAGTTAAGTTTTAAAAAACAAAAAAGGTGAATTATTTTATTCAGAAATAAAATAGAAATTATGCACCCTACTGGTTTATAGTTTGGGCTGCAGAGTTAGACTGAGTTCGGGGCCTCAATTTACCACTGTATTAGCCCTGTGACCTCAGGCTTGTTGTTTAACCTTTTCGGGCCTCAGTTTTGTCTTTCAGATGGGGATCATAACAGCTTTAACCAGTAACTACTCTGTTGCTAAAAGACTACTAAGTCTTTGGAGCGATGCTCTTCTCAGGAAACCGAGACCTTCTCTAACTCCAGAGGAAAAATGTTAATAATTCTAAACCAAACACTTTGGTCTTACTCCTCTTGACCATTTAGCCAAAGAAACATGAGAAGGTGTCTGCGGGAAACCTTGGAAGGGATCATTTCTGTTCCATGTTTGGACATGGCCATCTGCATATGACTCTTAGAACTTTGGCAGGATTCTTGATATAACGAAGGGGTCAGTCAGCCTAAGAGGAATTAAAATACTGTGGATGACAGAGGAGACGGGAAAAAACAATGATCTCATTAAGCCACTGAATTAACAAACCCTGGAATGACCCTACCCCTCGACTTATTATGTATGAAACACATTTTCCTTATAGATTATATACCAACCAGGAAATTATATAAACAACCCATTTGCTAACTATGTAGCTTAAGATAAAATTCCATTTTGAGTTGGATTTTCTGTTATTTGCAGCTAAAAGTATTCTAGCAGGCACACTATCCTCCAAGGCTATTGTTCGGATTAAATGAATTTTTATGCAGTCATGCAAATATGAGTTTATAATGTGCTTTGCAGTGTCTGGTCTGTGGAAAGTGCTCAAGGAATGTTAACTTTTAGTATTATTAAGTATGTCTTAATTGGGGGGTATATGTTGTGAATAAGAGACTGAGAGAAGCCTCTTTGAGAAAACAAAATGACAACAGAAAAAGAAGTGTGTTTTGAAAAAGGTTTAAAGGAAAATTACAAAGTAAAGAATTCAGAACCAAGAGCACCTTAAACAGGTAGGTTACAGTGTAACCTCTACACTGCCTTCATCCCTGCCCTTCTGCTAAGAAAAGCTAGATAATGTGGAATAGATGCCACCTAGGGAATTATATAAACTATCCATCTGTTGCCGTCTAGGTGAGTTAAGACAAAGTTCTAGGTGTAAATAAAGTTGAATTATGCTACATCTTTTAAAGTTTTTAGCTTGAAAGAATGTAGTACTAAGACAAGTACAACACCCATGTATCCTCACCCCCATTCATCAGTTGCTAACATTTTACCACTTTTTCTTTCTTTCCCCACCCCTTGCCCCTCTCTCTCTGGGGCAGAAAGAGAATTGGACAGACACACTCCCATTTTGTGCGTGTGTGAATCATTTGAAAGTAGGACGATTAGCATCAAAAGGCCCTAGACTGAAGCGAACTTTCCCAAAGACAGTGGGTTCTATTTCTCTAGTACTCTTGTTGCAGACAGAGCAGGGCTTTGAGGCTGTGGGCTTTATTCCGCAGGCTCCCTGCCTCCTCGGCCTGCGTGAGCCTGAACCTGCAGCTCCCGTCCCCATGCCCCGTTATGGCTGGGGCCTCTGAAACCCCTGTGGCCCTCTGCCATGTAACTTGGGTTTAGTGCTCTGACTTTGAACTCTCTCATTATTATCACCCGTGTTCTTTTAAGCTTAGGTGTGTATTAACTTTGTGGCTATTTTATATGGCTGGAAGTCCTACCTCTGGTCATTTATCCCTGTTTTTAACAAACTTGTTAGAAAGGATTCCTTATACTCAGCGTAAGTTCTTCAAAGTTACTCTTGCGGCATAAGTAGTGGAGGTGGTAATCATAACACTAATAGTAACTTTAACAATCAGAGCTATTATAAATTGAGTACCTACTGTTCTAAATTATCCTTACAACAACTCTGTAACAACCTGCAAGCTACTAATACTGAAACTAACCTCGGCTTCAAAGCTTGCACGGCTCTTGCCCACCTCTCTCCCTTTCTCTCACCCTTTTCCTTGTTCCCTCCACTCCAACCACACTAGATTTTTTTTAACCCTAACTTTCTCCCTCTCCATACTTTTTTGGCCTTCAAATAAGCTATCTGTACTCACTGGAACAATCTTTCCTGACCTTTTTGCTGAGCTAGTGCCAACTCATCAATCTTCAGTTTAGACATTTTCTCAAGAGAAAAAGGTTTTTTCTCATTTCTTCACACGAGATTTCCCTGTCATGGTTCCACTATATTTCGTCTCACCTTTGTAATCATTCACATTAGACAGTTATTTGCTTACTGTATGTGTCCTCCACTATACTGTAGGTGTGATGAGGGCGGGGACTGTGCCTGACTTATTCACTCATTCAGCAAATACTTTGAACGGCTACTGCAGGTAAGACAAAACCTCGTCCTCAATGGACTCACATTCTTGTGGAGAGAGGTCAACAAACAGTATCTTACGAAGTGATAAATGCTATGGAGAAAATTAAAGGAGGGAAGAAGGGGATAGGAGTAAAGGGAAGAGGAGTTAGCAATGTTAAATTAGGGGGTCAGAAATGACCTCTCTGAGGTGACATTCCAGCAAAAAATGGAAGGTCTTGGAGGCAAGACACAAGAGATATCTAGGGAAGACCACTTTGGAGAGACCCAGCAGGTATAAAAGCTCAGGGCTACAAACCTGCCTGTTGTATTTATGGAGGCCAGCTTATAGGGGGCCCTGTAAGGACTTCGGCTTTATGAGAAGAGGAAGGGCAGTTTATGGTTTTGTGTGTGTGTGACATGATGTGACTTCTTTTCACCCAGGCCACTCCAGCTGCTGTGTTGAGAAGAGGCTGTAGAGGAACAAGGGCTAAAGCGTTAAAACAGGTGAAACATGATGTTGACGTGCACGAGGGTGGTAACAGAAGTAGCTGGATTCTGGCTATCTTTTGAAGGCAGGAACAAAAGAATTTGTTGACAGATTCACTTCTGCGACTATATGCCTGACACACTATAGGAGCTCTATAATACTGTTGAGGGAATGAATAAATGATTCTTAACCTCATGATCTTTACCACCGCCTTGTATTTCCTTTAATAACAACCTCAGTGTAACTGCTGAATTCCATGCAGAACAACAAAACAGTTGATTTAAAGGCTTCAGAACTGGGGCTTTCTTAAGCACAAACTGCAGTCTTGGGTACATTACCTATTTTTCTGGTTTTTAAGCATCTGTAAAAGGTAATCCTATCTATTTCATAAGGCACTGGAGATAAAAATAACTGTATTTGAGTAAAATGTATAACAAATTATAAAGTACTGTACAAATCTCAACTTTGTTGAAGACCTGGCTTCCAACAAGAAAACAATACTCACACTTGACTCCAAAATCATTTGATCTATTTTTTCGTAGAATTATTTATTCACCAGTGCCTTTGTTATATACAGGTACCAGAGCTAGGTAGGAGAGACTTAGTTTCAAGGTATAGGTGTCATTATTTAAAAATTCCTCAGTTTTCTCCGATCTGGGTCAAGTCACATCGTTCCTTAAACTTTTCATCACATTCTATTGTCTAGCACTTTGAAGCTTACTTTCAAAGGTGAGAAGCATGAATAGATAATACCCTTCCAACATTACACGTTATTTTTCTAACAGAATCTCAGGTCTATAATAAAAGCTTTTGATTACATCTATCTATGCTATAGTACTAAAGTAATCTGAATATGACTGTCTTACATTACATGAGTCAAACAACTGCAGTCATTACTATGTAAAGTCTTGAGTGAGTTACATCTTATCTTTCAATTAAAAATTTTCCAAACCTCAAGAGTTGAAATATGATACCTTTTGTCTTGGGTCATCTCTGCCTTTGTCACTTTTCTGTGTAGATTTAATAAAACCAGGTGGTAATGCAGGACCTATTATAGGCCTGAAAAATAAAATGTACCTTTATCATTTTCTCTGACTTTAAAAAGCAGTTTTCAGAATAAAATTCACAATAATATATGCATATAAATATGAAATAACAAAAAGCCAGATAATAAAAAATGTTGGAGATAAGAATTTTATTTAACATATTTTTATTCTATAATCTAGTATTTTTCCATTTAATATAAAAAAAATCTAATTTTTGCATTTTTACTTTCTATTTGTTCGTTAATGATTACATACTAAACCAGTAATTCTCAATCTTTATGTCAGTGGTGTATACCTACTTTCTAAAGAACTATGTTAAGTAAAAATGGTAATTAAAAAAATAAGTCATTATTATGTACTAAAGCCTGTGAAGATGTTTTTCTACTTGGTGCCTTGGTTTTCAGTTTTGATATTCACTGTCCACTGAAAAATACCTTAGGGGCATTATAATTACACTCAGAACTACTTAAGTATAAATT
Source organism: Mormoops blainvillei (assembly GCA_004026545.1). Lineage (NCBI taxonomy): Eukaryota > Metazoa > Chordata > Mammalia > Chiroptera > Mormoopidae > Mormoops > Mormoops blainvillei. Next base: position 107,084 of record PVJD01002398.1, on the reverse strand, counting down.
GAATTCAAAGGACACCTACAGCATATGCATACAACGGATGTCAGCAATTTATGGTTACATGTGCCAAGATGGTATGAAAATGTAAGCCTTGTCCTCACTGATAATCCAAAAATGATGTGCAGGTGTACAAGAATGAACATAGTTCATTAGAGAAAAAAGAAAAAGTGTTGTGCATTTCAACTAGTCCATCTTTCTGTCTCCATAAAATAACCCTGCCCAGTATAAGTCACTCCATTTTCTAGGTGAGCAAAATCATGCTCAAGGATAACACAAACTAATAAGTGGTGGAGCTGGAGTTTGAACCCTGGTTTACTTGATGAAAAGTTCATTTTCTTTCAAGCTTCCCTATTCACAGTCTGAGGGAACTGTCATCAGTCCAGAAGGGAGGATTGTCTATTTTCTGTGTCTTAAAAAAAGAAAGCTTTATTTTGTATAGAGAAAAAAAATAAGAGAAAAGATATTTTCTACACTCTTTCACACTTTTAAGTTTCTTTATTCTTCCTTTCGTACCAATGTTTTCCCCAGGGGTGTTGCCGTGCCAGTATTACCAACCAAGATGGTACTGAAGACATAAGCTAAATTTCCCAGATTGCACTGTATTTAATTAAGAGTCTCATAGGCTTCCTGGCAGAGGAAAAACAGTTCTTAAAGTCAAGTCTGAGTTATGATCCTAGCCATTTCATAACCTTTTGTCTTGATTCATAAACCTTCTTTGAACCAAAACAATTCTGTATATAAAAAACAGGGAAGTTTGGCATTGTCAGAAAGATCAAATTAGCTATCATAAGACATAAGAAAGTACTACGTGGGTTTTTTTCCTGAGTAGTTTTTAACAGACCTACAAATGAAATTATAGCTCAATTCTCTGGCCTCAGGGATTTAGTGAAGATAAAAGTACTGATACATGACATCTTAAAATATAGTAAAAGAATATAATCATGACACATTATGGCCATATAAAAGGTTTCTGCTTACATTACATGATACCACCTATTTATTTCACATATATTTTATTATTCCCAATATATAATTGCCAAAAAAGAAACTGCTATACATCCAATAATTTATTTTCTTAAAAGGAATGTTATATCCTCAGCAAATTTTCTATAAAGGGTCAGATAGGAAAATTTAAGCTTTGAGGGCCACATTTGGGTCTCTGTTGCATATGTGTTTCTGATTTTTTAATGACCCTTTAATGATCATTCTTAGCTTGGGGGTCATACAAAAACAGCCAGGAGACTGTGTATGCTTGTTACTTCCATAAATTAGGAGCTGACAAATGTGAATATAAAATGTATAACAGTCTTTTTGTTTTTTACTTTTTCTTACATATTGGTATATAGTGTTATGAACTATAAACAATTTGGTGTGCAATTTAATATTCAGTATTTAAAAATTTTACAATTCCAAGAAGAAGACAGGAATCAGTATTTACTATATGCTTACTCTGTGCCAGGCACCATATAAGAAACACACCTATGTGCGTATGTATATAAATATGAAATTAAAAAGTCTGAATTAAAAGTCAAATATCAGGATTCTAGGCCTCAGGCCTACCACTTACTGTGTGTGCAACCTCATCTGTTTACAAAAAGGGGAAAGAAGGGTAATGTTCCACCCGGTCCACCACAGAACACTTTTGCGAGGATCAAATAGGAGATGTGGAAGTTTTATAAACAAACTATAAAAGTGTCATAAACATGTATATTATTATTTTTATTATAATTATTTTAAAATTATTTTACTATATAAATTCCAAATGTTTTATAAACATATAAGTAAAAAAAAACATTCAGACAATTCTTTGATGAATTAACAGATGCTGGCTGAAATACTTAGAAAAGACTGGCCTGAAATATTACACATTATCACCTTGGAGGAGAATCATCCTGCTTTTTAAATCCAGGAGGAAGGGCTGGTCCAAAAAATCCTTCATCATCATCATCATCATCATCATCATCACCTTGATTTCTTCTCTGTTTTCTGGAAACACAGTAGTGTAACTTTATGCATATATGTCAAAGTATTTTTCATGGAAATTTTAATTTTTAACTTCAACCAGTTGTATAAATACTGACACAATAAATTAACCTTGCCAAATAAGAAAAAAACAAACACCACAGTAAGTCTTTTACTAATCTTTTCCTGGAATTTATTTTTCACCTAAAATAGAGATTGTTACTTTTTTATAGCAGTAATATATCAATTTTCTATATTGTTTGTGGTGGTAAAGATTCCTCTCAATGAAGTTTCAAGTAGTAGTCTGCTTGCTAGATGTTTTTGAGCCAAAGTTTATGACTTTGGTTTTTAATCTCATTTAAGGAAGAGTTTTATGTTGTTATTTCTGTCTTGTAATCTTTAAAATGCATCAAAAAACCCATGCTACTCGATAATAAACAAAAATTCAACATGTTATTTACATGGGTCTGTGATAAGGCTATTATTAGAAGGAAATCATTCATTTAACTTAAAAAACGACCACTGCATATGTAATTAAAAAAAACTCGACGGTTTATTTAGAATATTTAGTCACTTTAATAATACCTTAAGGGAAAATTCTCTAAGAATTTTATCAAAATTCTAGATATTTCCATATCTATGTACTACTAGAATAATGTCTTTGTAATAGGTATAGTTCACAAGGAAATGTCACATGGAAAGATTTCTTCCTGTGCTGCATAAATGCAGATGTGATATCCCCCTTACTAGAGGTCTGTTCTAGCCAATGGATACTAGCTTTGAAGACTGAATTAAGAGTGACTGACCTTGCCGGTGGACCAGTGTCATCATCTTCAGATTCCTGATTTCCTTCTTCGTACAAAGAACTACTGTCTTCATCGCTGTCTGATGATTCTGAACTACTGCTTTTATAATTAGGAGGTAGAGCTGGTCCTGCAACTAAAGATTTCTGGAGTATGTCATATCTAGCCACAACTGTTACAACAAACCCCTAGTTGACATTTTATACCTTCTTTTCTGAATTCACAGCACTTGCTGGCTCTCATTTATTATGGGCTTTAATCTCATTTACTCCTATTTTGTATACAGTGGTTTTGTCTTTCCAGCTCCAGGGAGGCAGAGATCATGTCTTACACAGTATAACTGCAAGATTCACAAAAACTTTAATATCCAAACTCGGTCAACCATGGTAGAATGGAACCTTCTTTGCTAAAATAAAAGCCTGACCTTTTAATGTTGTAACAAAGAAGATCTGGAAGGAAGCCTCTAGGTCAGTGATTTTCAGCTGGTTCGCCTCGAGAACTTTTAAAACATGCAATACCTGACTGGTTAGGGGCACTGACCTCTTTTCCCTTAGATTGTCAAATTAAAGAAAAATGACAACAGCCAACACAATAATAGCTATCCAGTGTGACTGAATCAAAATTATATCTATTTTTTTTGATAGATCAGCAAGAAATATATCTTTTGGTGCGCTTCAGAATTTTAGTAATTAGTTTATGTGTGCTATGAGATGAAAAAGGTTGAAAATCGCTGCTCTAGGTGGAAACATGGCCTCTGGGTAGTCAAAGGATGAATATTAGACTGAAAGATTACTCTTTCAGCTTTATTCTTTTCCAACTTTGGTGTCAGTCCCAGCCTACAAATTAGAACAACGACTAAAGGAGATAACGCATGGAAGAGTCTGAGAAGTATTTAATCGGCAAATCTGAAGTGCCTACTATGTGTTATGGCCAGAAGGCCATAGTGCAATGGTGGAGACAAATAACCCAACAAATTATTCAAAAACACTGTATTAAATATGTGATGTAATCAAGTAGGGAAAAAACCCATGGGTAAAGAGGAAGGCATGACAATGTTTGTGAGAGCTTGGGAAAGGCTTCACTAAGGTAACATTTAAGTTGGGCCCTCAAGGATGGAGTAGGAGTTTGTCAGGTATGTCAAGAAGTACAGAGTGAAGCCAGAAGAAGCTTCTCGAAGGAACTGTCAGAAACTCTAACTGGTCTGAGCTCTGGGCTGTGTGTCAGATGCAATGACAGAACTAGAAGCTTAAGAAGGCAGGTCAGGCTAGAGGGCAAAGCATCTTCTCCAAGAGCCAGGCATTGTGTATCAAAAAGCAGTCAGACACAGCACCAGCCTCATTCTACATAGGGTCCCCCACTTACTAGCTGTGTGATCCAGGCAATAGCCTGCACCTTGGTGTCTCCAATTGTAACACGCAAACATGAGCAAAAATGGGGCTACATACTAACGGTGGCAGGCTCAGTGACCAAAAGTAAACACACAGGACGGTCTGATCCACAGTTTCCTAATGGGCAGGTCATAGCGAGTAGTTACACCCCAGGCCTAGCAAAGGTCAATCTTTACCTTAAGTGAGCCCTGTCCATTGTTCTCGTGCATCCAGGATAACACACCTTTGAAATGTCAGAGTAACTTCCCAGACCCCTCAAAGGAAAAAAGGCAGGCACCAGAGCACAGGACCACCCCGAGACTACAGAACCCCTCATTGTTATCTGGTTCCTTGAATACTATTGTTTATGTTCTGTAAATGTTAATTAACAATCCTGCTAACAACCCAGCAATGTAAAATAAGTACGTGTTTCTTCACTGCTCTTTTATTCAGTCCCAGAGAGTTCCCCGCTTTGCTTCCCACACCCCACCCTTAATTTACCACCAGAGGATCTCAGCTACCTTCCTTCCGTTTCCTCCTTTGATTCTAAATAGATAAAAGGAACTGCAAACCTGCCATTCTCCGGAGCATTTTCTCAGTCTGTTCAGATCTTGCTTCAGGGCATGTCCAGAAAAATCTGGCTTAAATAAACTCTCATAAAACTTTTCTAAAGGTTCGGACGTTCTTTCCTCGACAGCAAGAATAATCTCTACCTTACACAGGTGCTAAGAGGATTGAATGACTGAGTGCGTATCGATAATTTCGCACGGCTTCCAGTCCACTTGACGCTAAATGGGAACACATCATCATTGTAATAATTAACAGGCCGAAACTGGTTTCGGAGGCCTCCCCGGCCCCCTCCTCCCACTGCTACAGCTTGGGAAGGAAAGTTAGCTGGGGTCGCCCGCAGCCACACCCTACTTCCCCACCTTGCAGGCCTCAGACTTCTATTCAGAGAGCAAGGCCGGGCCAGAGAAGGGGCGGGAAGGCCTGGCGGGCAGGGGACGCGGCGCGGCTTACCCGGACTGGGGTCCCGCTCCTCGTCCTCCGCTGTCCCCAGGGCCTTGAAGCCGGGGGGCAGGGCCGGCCCGATCAAATCCCTCGCCATGCGCGGTGGCGGACACTGATCACGCCTGCAAATCTATCCATAAAAACCTACCCGCTGCGTTGCAAATGCTGGAAGTTTTTCCGGCGCTGACCAATGACACTTTAACCTGTGGTTGGCTGATCCGTGTGATTCGCAATAACGGAAGTGACGCGTAAGGCTGGCCTTACATTTGCACGCTGGGTTCCCTACCTGGCGGTCGGCATGGCAGAGTCGGCGGGTGGTTTCGTGGCTCCCACGGGGTGGTTTTCAGCCCCCGAGCTTATCCCCACGTTAGGGACGCTGAGCGACACAGCCTCACTGCCGCACAATTGGATGCTCTGGGCCATGTTGCCACCGCCGCCACCGCCTTTGTCGTCGCCCCCGGCAGGAGGGTCACAGCCTTGCTCGGAGGCGCAGCCCCCGCTGGAGACCCCGACGCTCCCCAAGGCGCCTCCTGGCTTCAACAACCAGGTTCTTCCCGGGGCTCAGTCCCTCTTCGACACCCTCGACCCTCAGCCACAAGTCAACGGCCAGCCTTCCTGGAATTTCCAGGCTTCGACGTCGTGGCCCTGGAGACAGGCTCCTGGTAGTTTCCCTTGGCATCAGAAATCCCACGACACTCCGGGTAGGCTGTTACTCCTCTCTGTACCACTCCCCCTTTTACTTTTCTTTCCTCCTTCTTCCCTCCCCAGTTTTTCCTTTTCCCCCTCTCCACTTAGGATTTTGCGCAGCGTTCTTGGAGTCTGGTCATTAATGTCTCACAATTTGAGAAGAATGTGTTGCTCGCCCTTCCGGCCAATTTAGCAGTTATTTATTGAATTCAACAGTGTGTTAGAACTGGGAATATCGTAGTGAACAATACATAGGAAAATTCTTATCTTTATGGAGCTTAACATCTCCTGATGTAGGAAGACGGGCAAAATGGAACTGCAGTAGAAAGCCATGAGTGGTATGGTATGGAGGGAGATAAAGCAAAGAAGAATGATAGGTAGTGCACAGATGTCAGTGTCAGTCATAAGGAAGGTGACATTTGGGTCAAGACTTCAGGGAGGCGAGGAATCAGGTCTGTGAATAACATCTGGGGGAGCAGAGGCACAGGCACAAGGAAGGGACACTGCAAAGGCCTTGAGGCAGGAGCTGGAGATCAGAGTGGGAGCCAGCATGGCTAAAGGGCACTGAGCCTGGAGTAGAATTGTGGCAAACTGAGGAAGAGGGCAGACCTGTGAGGGCCTTGTAGTTTGGTGGGACTTTGATTTTTATACCGCAGGGGAACAACATGATTTGATTTATGTTTTTAAAGGATTAATATGGGTACCAATGGGAAGTGAATGAAACGGAGGCCAGTTAGGAAGCTATTGCAGTTCTTTAGGTGAGAGATAGTGGGGAGTTGGACCAAGGTGGAGCTCGGGAGGTGATGAGAAATAATTGGATTCTAGATATATTTTGAAGGTAGGGTAGGACCAAAACGATTTGCCGAAGCATCAGAAATGGGGTGTGAGGTAAAGAGGAGAAAAGATTAATTTGCAGTTTTTTGCCAAACAAGTGGAAGGATGTGGATGGAGCAGATTTGGAAAGAAGACCATCCATTGCTTAGTTGAGTTTGGTATATGTATGTCAAATATCAATAGAAATGTTGAATGGGCTGTTAGCTATATTGTACTTCCGGGGAGATTTGTGGCTGGAGTTATAAATTTGGGTGTATGATCTATATGCTGGGTGTTATCAGCACATTGATCATACTTAAAGCCATGAGATTGTTCACCATTCCCCAACTCGGCATAAGATTCAGTTTAGATTAAATTGAATCTAAATCAGTGTTTACCGTGTACCAAATGCTGGGGATGTGAATGTTCCTGAGGCGGTACTAAGTCAGGTGAGATGGGTTCATAAATGTGTGACTGGTGATGGAGGCATAGAAAAAGTGCTTTCAGAGTTTTGAGGAGTTGGGAAGAGCTTTGGGATTAGCGTCTTGGGAAATGTAGGTAGAGGCAAAGAGGTGTCAGTACAAGGTGAGTTCTGAAGATTGCGATGCTCTAATGTGACTGAAGCAGAGCTTGTGGAAGGCATGGGGAAAGAGGGAGAAAATAAACCGTAATCTCACTGAAGGACTCTGGGAAGCCATTTGCAGATTTTGAGCAGGGCTGTGACAGTTGGAGGATTGTTTTAGTGGTGTCAGTGTGCAGGGTCTGTTGGGAGAGAGGGCTTAGAAACTGGAAAACTATTGGGAGGCTGTCACAGTAGATCAGGGTTTCAGAAATGGATCATGGCAATAAGAAAGGAAAAGGATTTGAAAGAAAACATGTTTCACAAGGTTGTTTTCCTGGTGCAAAATTGATGTTGAAAGAGCTGTATTAGGAATTTTACTGTTTATTGATAAATTTCTAGTGTTCGAAACGACTACAAGAAATTTTATCAGATTAACTTGTTCATTGCTTAGATACCTAAAGCATCTATGGACACTTAATCTTACCACAGCATATTAATTTGAAAAATATTTATTTAGCAGACTATTCTTAATTTTTGAGAATTGTTCAAGCAGGTTTTACTCAAGTATTTATGGCATGCTATAGCAAATAAAAATTAAATAATTGTTTAGTTGTAAACATTTATGGCTCTCTTTTTGTTTTTCAGTTAAACATTCTTATTTTCCACAAAAATATGATGCAAAGCTTACTGACTTCAACTTCCCTCCTGGCAGAAAACATAAAAAAAAGGTATTTTTGAAGATGCTCTCGAATGTAGCATTTTGGCCCCTATGCTACTCTTTCATATCTTGTGCTTCTGTCATAACTTTCTCAGTGTTTTGCATCCATTATTGTCACAGTGGAGCCTTGCTTTATATAATAGGATCTTTAAGGATCTTGGCTATAAGTGAAAATTTCAAGGGAAATCTTTTTGAGAAATAAATGGAGAAACCATAGAAAAAGGAAATATTGAATTCATTTCAATATAGTATCAGAAGTAAATGTTATTGAGAATTACAATTACAGATAAGCGAAGATGTTTTTAAACCTCTTTGAAGTAAAAAATAAATAATATATGTAAATTATATGTATGTATATTACTAGGAGATTGGGAGAGGGGATAGAATTAAAGGTCCTTTGCATTTTTTTTTTTTTTAAGGAGGATCAACTCTTGGTTACATTCAGAAACGAAGTCTTAAAATGGGCTTATTTTATCTGATGTAGTACAATCTGGTTATTCACCTTTTCAAGTATATAAATAATGTCATTAGTTTAGAATAAGTGGAGTAAGATTATTTTGGCATGAAAATATGTACCTAATATTAACAAAATACTGTAAAACTGTATGATATTTATTAACATCGCAACACTAAATATTTCCTGTGGAGTTTATCATGTTTAAGCATAATATAACAAATTCGGAATAAAAAAATAACTAATCTTTACCTAAATAATTATTTTTCCCCTTCAGTAGTTTATACATATATGTGTGTGTGTGTGTGTGTGTGTGTGTATAGTTTTCTCTAAAAGATGAAATGCTGTTTTTACACTAAATATTTATTTTTAGATCATCTTGATACCTGCTCTACTGAGTCTTAATTAGATTACCACTTTGCAAGCTATTCACTGTTTATGTTAACTTTCCTCAGGTTTAAAAATTTTTGTTGTGCCTAGCTTTTCCTAATATGTTTGCTTAAAATAAAAGAAAAAAAAAGAATTATCTCTTCATTAGTAATGTCTTCAGGAGTTTCCCCCACATATAAGGGTTATGTGAAAAATTAAAGTATGTATTATTAGAATGGTAGTTATATTTTTATTATTGATTAAAAACTTTTCACCAAAAGCCTAACACCTCTTTATTTTTGTTTGCAGAAAAGAAAAGAACCAGTTTTTCACTGTTTTTGTGATACCTGTGATCGTGGTTTTAAAAATCAAGAAAAGTATGATAAACACATGTCTGAACATACAAAAGTATGTTTTCTTGGTTATCCTGTGATTTATTTAGGAAAATGCATATATTTGGAAGCAGTTCTGAGCGTCTTTTCCTTAAAAGTTTATAGTTCATAGAAATGTTTGATGACCTGATAAATTGGGACAGTGACCCTGGAATTTGCAGTTTGAGGATAGGGAGTCCACTGCTTCAGGAAGAGGTAAGATGGCAGCAAAGGAAGATCCAGCAGGTGTTAGCGTATGTGGGCCTCCTCTGCTCCATAAGAGGGCTGGTGCCCCCCCCACCCCCGCCCTCCCCAGCCCAAGTTGCCCTGTGCACCTTTGTAAGCTCTTTTCCCTGTAAGGCTGCCCTTGACCATTTAACCACACTGTAATTTGCCATGGCCCATCACATTCTAAGGGTGGTCTGGACCTTATAGAGTACTTAAAAAAATTTTTAACCAGCCCTGACCTAGTGGCTCAGTTGGTTGGAGCATCATCCTGGTGCGCCAAGGTTGCAGGTTCAATCCCCGGTCAGGGCACCTGCAGGAATCAACCAATGAAAGCATGAATATATGGAACAGTGAATTGGCATTTCCTTCTCTCTCCCTTCCTCTCTCTAAAATCATTTAAAAAAAAAATTTTTTTTTTAACCAGAATATTTGAGAAATGAAGTTATAAAAGAAAGTTCTTAGTTTGGAAGAGGTTTTCTTTCAGGTTATATTGATAGAAATACCCCTCACTTTTAGGAATAAAGAACATTTTACAACATTGAAAATAAATAGTATATATTACTGTACTATAGACTTTGAAAATGTCATTTCTTTTTAAATTCAACTCTGTTTTAGTGACTTTTGTTTTGCTATTGACATAACTATGCAGTGATATCACCACATAGATGGGATAACTATGTAATATGACCAGAATATGTCTGTGTATGTAGAAATAGGATATACCTAACATGGAAACAATTGAATAGTCTTTTTTTTTGTTAACTCTTACAGTGTCCTGAAGTAGATTGCTCTTTTAGTGCACATGAGAAGATTGTCCAATTCCATTGGAGAAATGTAAGTTCTTGTGTGGTTTCTTTTTTTATCAATACATGCTCTTTATTTCATTGATCTGTTACCTTCAACAGCTCTCCATTTACCTAGCGTAACCATAAGTAACATTCATGTAGTACTTTGTACTTTGAAAGGCATTTGTACATTTATTATTCAATTTTATTCTCATGAACCACTACGTGAAGTAGATAAATATTGGCCCTCTTTAACAGATAAAATAGTGATTTACTCAGGGCCTCGGAACTGATTCTTGTGTTTGAGTTTTCTTTTATTCCAAAAAAATGGTTGTTTTTCTGCACCATGCTGCTTCAGATTGATTTGTATATTCATGATTTCTTTAGCTACCTCCCTCAATTTTGGTTGTTAGGTCATTAATTTGGGTAATTAATGTCAATTGAAAAGTGGGTGATAATTTACTTTGTAACCAAAATTATGTTACTCCTTTTTTTCTTATCAATAGCACTAATTTAAATATACAGGGAATTATTCTTTATTCTTTAATGGAAAAATCCTAATAAGCGTGGGTAAAACCTCTTTACTTAGTTTTAAACTTTTGGGTGTAGAGTCTCCATTATTCCCCATAATACTTGAGATTTAGTCAAAAGCATAAATATGCTTCCTGATGTTCAGCAGACTTTTTCCCCTAGATGCATGCTCCGGGTATGAAGAAGATCAAGTTAGACACTCCAGAGGAAATTGCGAGATGGAGGGAAGAAAGAAGAAAGTGAGTAAGGGATTTAAAACTAATGAAGTAACTTTCTTTTACTGTGGCAAGGCTGAGTACTTGAAAGTAATGACTTTACTCAGGCAGCTGCTTAGTCTAGAAAATCGTACTTTCTCTGTCTTTGAAGTTCTGCTCATTGCTTTCGCCCAGCTGAAATACCGCCACTTGGGGGATTGTTTTGTCTGCCTTCAGGACGACCTTGCCCTTCTTTGAATACAGTATCTGGTATCTGCTCTGCCTCTTCAACATAGATGACCCTTGTGGTCTGGTTGATAAACTTCGCATATGTATCTTTTTAAAAAAATTATTTATAGGCTTTAGAAATGTAAGAACCATCTTTTACATGGCTCTTTATATCCCATAGAGCCCTAGATATAAGGGATCTTACAAATGTTGGTCTATATAAATAGAGTTTGGAAATACTTTTATTATGTGTGTAATCCTGTTTCGGTACATACAAGTAAGTGGTTGGAGAAATCCTGCCGATTCTTATTTTTAATTCACGTTTTAAAGAACCTGTTGTTTTTAAAGAAATGAGGCAGAATTGTGTTTTTCTGATTAATAATTATGGTTACAAATTAGTTATATAACTAATACTAATTAAATGGCTGTGATTTTGAACATTGAATTCTGACTACGTTGGACAATGACTAAGACAAACCAAATGGATTGTATTTGAATGTAACACTGTCTAAAGTAGCTTTCCCCATAGGAATGTGAACTCTGCCCCCTTGTGGTAGTGTTCAACTAGTGCTTTAATGGAAAAAAATCTACTGGCTAGAGAAACTTCAGGAATTTGTAGATGCAAACTAACTTAGGTAGCATGTGTTTATATAAAGTCCCTGGTAGAAGACTAAGTTGATTTTCTAATGTCAGTGAGAATTTCAGCAACCTTCACATTTATGTTAATGTACATTATGATATCTTTGAATAACTTCTTGACAATAGTTTAGCTTGAAAATTAGGAGTAAACGTTCAGTATTTGAAAAGGCAAAGATTTTACTATATATGGCCAAGATCACCAAAAACAGATAGGAGTAGACGTTTGCCTTTAATACCCTCTAATATGAGTATCAAAAATGTACGTGTTGGGGCCACGAGACCATAAACGACTGAAGCATTACATTTAATCATGTAAAGATAATAATGTCTGGTCAAGAGGTGCTTGGAGTCTTTGGAAGGCAGGGCCATCAGTTCATTTTGAAAGGCTTCTTGTAAGATGTGTAGTGCCTGCTTCCTCTTCTCCATTTATTTTAAGATATGTTATACATACAATGAAATTCACCCCCTTTAATGCATAGTTCTGCCAAATGTATACAGTTGTTTAATCACCACAGTCAAGATACAGAATAGTGTTGTACCACCCCCCAAATCCCCTCATGCCCTTTGTGGTCAGCTTCTCCCCCAGCCTTCAGTGCTTGGCTTCCACAGGTCTGCTTTCTATTATTATATTTGTATTTTTGCAGAACAACATATGAATGGAATCATATGGTCTGTAGATTTTGAGTCTGACTTTCACTTAGCACAGTGGATTTGAAGTTCATTTCTGTTGTTGCATGTAGCAGTAGTTCATTCCTTTTTATTGCTATTTTTCTGTCCCTTGTGTATGTCCCATATATGAATATACCACAGTTTGTTCATCCATTTCCCAGTTTAGGGACATTTGGGATGTTTCCAGTGTTTGATGATTACGGATAAAGCTATCATAAACATTGGCATACAGATTTTTGCTTAGACTAGAGCATAATTTTTTATTTGACTTGGGTAGATACCTAGGAGTGGTTGGTCAATGATAAGCATATGTTTCACTTTATCAGAAAGTACCAAAGTTTTTAGGGGGCGAGTTTTAAAATCGAGAAATGCCTCGTTGGACATAGAAAGCATTCCATGACTAGGGTGCAGTGGTGCTTGCGCCCTTTAAGATTGTGCTCTTACATGGGATAGCAGCCCTGCTCTCCTGCGGCTTACTTAGCATAAAGAGGCTTATTTTTCCCAAGTAGAAAAAGTCCAGAGCCATTGTTCCTGCTCCGTGTCACCCTTAGGCACAGGCACTCTCTTGCTGCTCCTTGGTCTGTGGTTTCACTGTCGTGTCCACCAGAAGATTCCCACATATCCAAAGTACGAAACCTACATCCTAGGCAGGAAGAAGAGAAAAAGGCAAAAGGCACACATGGTCGAATTTGCCCCTTTTCATTAGGAAAACAGTAGCTTTGTTTTCCAGGATACTGCCATGTCGCTCTCATGGAAGTAGGTTGCTAGGCCACCTTCAGTGACAACAGAGTTGATGGAATATCCGCAAATAAAATTGTTAAGGAAGGGGGAGATCAGGTAGTAGCATTTGCCTCAGAGCTTGCCCTGACCTAGGAGGTAGAAATGCTGTATGATTTGGCATTGGGGAAAATGAGTGATTAGAAGTTTGTTTTCCAGAACCTTGATTTTAGAACAGAGACATGCTTTATAGCAGATGGGAGTCCACTAGGTGGCGTAGTTTTGTGATACTTCTTTCAGTAGTAGCCGTGGCTCTGAGGGAAAGCTTAAAACTTTAAGTAATACTTGGAAGCAACACTGATGAAGGATAGACAAGCAAGTGATTAGTGTGCTTATTGGTGATTCTTTTTGTGAGGGATAGGTGGGGACGGGGGGAAAGAGAGTCTAGTTGTAGTTTCTAGAATGTAGGCTAAAGGTATGACTATGACAGTGGGTAGAATAACTTGGAAGAAGACTGGGCAAAATCTGTGGAGTGAATAAATGAAGTTACAGGTTTGTGAAATTACGGAATGCTTAAAGGGAATGAGGAAGTTGGGTGAGGTTGACAATTTTGAATGAAGTTGATTTGTACCTGTGATGTTGCCCTGTTAACGTAGTGTTCTAGAATTATCTTCTAGTGCTTGCTGAATTCATCTGAAGCTTTTTCATATCTTCTTTTTCCAGTTCTTGTTCTTTAACATATTTGGACATTATTTCTCTAAGTATATTTTATTGATACAAAGTATGAAAAACATTTCTTTTGGCACATTTGATAGATATCTCAAAAATACACTAACATTCTCTCCTCTAACAGTTTTTTTAAAAACCTATCATGAAAGTACATTTATTTTCTAAATTTCTGTTTCCCTCAATTTTTTTTTAATCCTTATCCTGAGGACATTCTTAGTAATTTTAGAGGGAAAGGTAGAGAGGGAGAGAAACATCTATCAGCTGCCTCTCATATGTGCCCCTACTGAAGATCAAACCAGTAACTTGGGCATGTGCCCTGATCAGGAATCAAACCCGCAGCCTTTCATTTTATGGGACGATGCTCCAATGAACTGAGCCACCCAGCCAGGGCTGTTACCCTCAATTAAAAAAAAAAATTATTTGAGCCTTGGTTGCTCTGGCTCAGTGGATTGAATGCTAGCCTGTGAACTGAAAGGTCACTGGTTTGATTCCTGGTCAAGGCACACACCTGGGTTGCAGGCCAGGTCCCCAGTTGAGGGTGTGCAAGAGGCACCTGCACATTGATGTTTCTCCTCCCCTCTTTCTCTTTCCCTTGCTTGCTCTCTAAAAATAAATAAAATCTTTAAAAAAATATTATTTGAACTCTTAAAAAAAGTAAATTTCTCATCAGTATTGCAGAATAATTCTTATATATTGAACTTTATCTTTCTTGTAAGGGCTACGTTCTTTCTGAGGAAGCCACTATAGTTTTTGACATGCACGAAAGATAAAGACTTTGTCATTGTTGTGTTAGAAAATCTTAAAAAAGATTTTTCATGGATTAAGAATTTTAGAGCTTAAAGAAAATGCTAAAGATTTGGTTGGTGTATTGCTCCTTTAAAGAAAGTATATCTTTGCCTTCATTCCTTCATCTTTTTTTCCTCAGATTAACCTCACAGGTGCCCATTGTATTTAATTTAAAACTTTAACACTTTCCACTGATAATCTGGGAAAAAAATCCACCAAAAAAAAAGAAAAGAAAAGGAATTTTTATTCTCTGACCTATGAGGTAGAAATGCTGTATGATTTGGCACTGGGGAAAATGAGTGATTAGAGGTTTGTTTTCCAAAACCTTGATTTTAGAACATTGAGACATGCTTCATAGCAGATGGGAGTCCACTAGGTGGCGTAGTTTTGTGATACTTATTTCAGTAGTTGCTGTGGCTCTGAGGAAATCCTTTGAAATAGTGTTGCCAGTTCTTTCAGAATTCCAACAAAGGGGTCTGTTCCTAAATAATGCTACATGTTTTTGAAGTTCAGAAAGACTTTGAAATAAAATACAGTAGTAGGGCTAGTGTTGAAGCAGTTGTGGTCCAGTGAGAGTAAAGAGGGATTGTGTCTGTAGAGAACAGGCTCAGGGGAGAAGTCACTAAGTGGGTGGTGATTTGGGGATAAGGAAAGAGAGAGAATAATGTAATCAAAAGGATATGTGGTAAGATCACGGTTGGCACAGTTTTGCCCATTTATTGACTAGTGCTTAAGCAAGGGGAAGGTAAAGAGATGAGATGACATGAAACAGGAAGAAGAGAGAAAGGGAAAGGGCTTATGGTTTCAGGGCCGGTTCTTCTTGGTATATTCGGGAAGGATGGAAATACAGGAAGCAAAGTGATTTTAGAAGATAAAAATAGAGAAACCAACTGTGAAAATATTATTTATCCTAGTTTTTATAACTTCATAATATCCATTCTTTAACAGGAGGTATTGGGCTAAGTTATCTGTATGAAATTGTGCAATGTAAGACAATTTGGGATTTTTTTCAACAGTCTTTGAATTGGTTATTTCAGTTGTACTTTAGGAACCTGACCTGTGACTTTTATCAAAGCTCCAGCCATTTCTTTGTTCTTATATCTCAGTATTACATTGCGGGAGGGGCTTTCCGACTGTTGTGTGTGTAATTCTGTCTTGTATCTGGTATCCTTGTTTTGGGATCATTTGCTTTCTGATACCCTTGTTTTCCTTGGTTTTTAGTCTCTAGGTTCTGTGTAAATAAGTATGGTATAAGTTTTGTGCCAAGATTTTATTAATTTAAGCACTGAAAACTAGAATTTTATAGCTTTGCGAGGGATATTGAAAGATCCCTTACCTTTAGGAAACTGATACTTTAATCTGCTAGAGAGAGAAAGTGAGCTGTTTTAAAAGGCTTCCATCAAAGGAGTTTCCACAACTTTCTTAATGTCTTGCATAAGGAATTCTTTTTACATTTCACCTACAGTTCACTTGCTGTAACAGACATTTACATTCTTTGTTATTGAGAAGCACTTAAGTAGCATCTACTTGTGCGTACACGGTACACTAGAGCACCGCATCTTATTGTTTATCGTATGGCCTAACATGTTAAGGGTCTGCAGTATCAGAAGAAAAATGTTGAAGAAACATAAGTAGTATGAATAAGTGAATTTCAGAGACGTGAAGGTTGCTGAGTAGCCGTTAGTTACATGCCTAGACACTGGAGCCTATGAATATCATCACCTTTTTTCTCATCATTTCTGCTTTTGCATAGTTTGTCTTCTGATTCAGAACAGCTGGCTACCATCCTCTCTGTGAGATCACTTAATGTCACATCTCTTCCTCTTTTAAAGGCTGCGGTAGTTCCAGTTCTTTTCATCTTTCTTCAGAGGTTTTGTTTTTCGTCCTGCTAATCATCTTTGAGTCTCCTCTGAATCCCTTCCAAGTTTTATTTTTCCTCAGCACTGCTTTTCAATTTAGAAATACGAAACTGGACACAGCGCCCTGAGAATCTCTGACCACTTTTGAGTATCGTGAGAAGAGACTTCACACTTGAGCATGTACCAGAATCCATTTTACATAATCTTAGATTATGTTTGCTTTCCAAAAATATAGTCTTACAGTACTGACTGTCAGGTTTTTTAAAAATATTTTTTCAGAGAGAGGGGAAGGGAGGAAGAATGAGAGAAGGAGAAACGTTAATGTGAGAAAGAGACATTGATCAGTTGCCTCTCATACGCTCCCTGACCAGGCACTGAACCTGCAACCTAGGCATGTGCCCTGACCGGGAATCGAACTATAGACCTTTTCTTTGTGGGACAACACCCAACCAAGTCACGCCGGCCAGGGCTGGCTGTCAGCTTTTTGTCTCCTTATGACCTTGATCTTTTCCTCTTATGTTTATTTATAGCTTGTGTATTCATCATGTTTTATTCATGGAATTTATTTTTCTTGGCTGAAGAGATTGCTTTGCACTGTCTTTATTGAAACTTATTGCCTTTTTTTCTGATTACTTCACCACTTAATGTCATTTTAATTCTTATCTTCCAACATAGCCAACCAATAGGCTTCATATTGTCTGTGCTATTCAAGTCAGTGATGCAGGTGTTTAAAAAAAAAAAAAAAAAAGATGGAGGTAGAAACAGTGGCCGAACAAGATTTGTTGATGTTTCTTAAAATTTACTCTGATAAGCAGCCCAGCTGAGTGGTAGAGATCTGTCTGTGTTCCTCTCCTTCTGTGCTGTTTATGCTTCTGAGACCCGTTCCCCTCACTGCCAGAGTTTGGTGCCTGCATCTCTACGCCAGTGTACCAAGGAACAAAGAAAGCTTTGTCAGAGCATTTTATCTTGCATACTGCTGTCAGATTTAATCTTAATCACTGCCTTGTATGTATCTGTCTTGTTCATAACTTGCAGTGGCTCCCCATCTCCACTGAATTAAATGTAAACTTTCTAGTCTTCCATTCAAGGCACATTTTGGCCTCAACATCCCTTTGTAGTCTGCCTGTAACTATGTTTCATACAAAATGAACCACTCGTCATTCCTTGGATCTGTCACACTTTC
This sequence comes from Mormoops blainvillei, assembly GCA_004026545.1. Classification (NCBI taxonomy): domain Eukaryota; kingdom Metazoa; phylum Chordata; class Mammalia; order Chiroptera; family Mormoopidae; genus Mormoops; species Mormoops blainvillei. The sequence continues at coordinate 89,422 of PVJD01002398.1, read as the reverse complement.
TGAGGCCTTGGTTTGTCTGCATTGTTTGCACTACTTAGAACACTTGAAAGCTTTTCTTTCTGATTTCTGTCTATTAATGCCAGTTAAGACCAGTTTTTTCATGTTCCTGTTTTTCCTGGATTTCTCCATCTCAGTATGATCTTTTCCTCTCACCCTCCAATCTTTATATTCTTTGGGAAAATTGAATGTATTTTGCCCTTTGTTTAAGTTGTTTGTGTGCTTTTCTTGTCCTTTCTGGTATACTATCTTTTTTGAAACAGTCTGTTCCTGATCTTGATAGTTTTGGGTATACCCACTATAAATTTGCATAACTAATTCCATAGATTTACATTTTTCTTACAGTATTTGATATGTATACACCAAACAGATGAATTAGATCAGTTTAAGTACATGATATGATATATTTGATTAAACACCAGTATAAGGCTCCTTACCTACTTACAGACTGGTAGCAAAGTTTGTGGACTTGTAGCTGGTCTACACTTTGGATAGCATTGTTCTGGTCTACATTTTTCCCCTTAAAAAGATTCTAGAAGGGATTAAAGATTTATAAAAATTTTATATGAAGGTTTATATAAATTATAATATACAGTGTTGGTCATTAAACAGAAGCTGCTAAATGCAGCAGTTGCTTGATTGTGTAATTTAAGTTGTATTCTAAAAGCCCTTTTATAATTTTTTTGACTTTGTTTTGTAGAAACTACCCAACGCTGGCCAATATTGAAAGGAAGAAAAAGTTAAAGCTTGAAAAAGAAAAGAGAGGTTCAGTATTAACAACAACACAATATGGGTAAGTTCCTTAAAATTGTTTACATTCTCAATACTTATTTTACATAAGTATACTTACAAATAATAAAGAGAGCATACACCAAAATCGTAAAGTCTCTACAGTCTTTACTTCTGTAACTCTTTTACTTAAACATTTTAAAATAATTAATGCCCTATATTTTTATGATTTTCAAAAAGATTTATAATTAATAAGTCTTTTCTGTCTTTGTCTCCCAGCTAAATAGTTCTCCTTCCCAAAGACAACCCATTTTATCCTTCCAGTGATATTCTGTATGTATTCAACATGTAGATAATAATCTTTTGTCATCTTCTTTTGATACTATTCTACATACTGGTTTTTTAGCCACATAACCTACTTGGATATTGTTTTACATTAATGCATAACAGGTCTCCTCATTCTCTAAGGATATATTGGAAGCTTAAGGGTATCCCATGGGGCCCTTTTTTTCTTTGTAACTTTTTGTTTTTTTGGTATATTTTATTGATTATGCTATTACAGTTGTCCATTTTTTTTCTCCCTTTTATCCCCCTGCCCTGCACCCCATCCCATCATACACACCCCTTAGTTCACATCTATGGGTTGTACGTATCAATTCTTTGGCTTCTCAATTTCCTATACTATTCTTAACCTCCCCCTGCCCTTTTTTTGGTCAACTTTTCCCCACCGCCACTTTCCCCAGCCCCACCCACCCCCATGTCCCGCCCTCAGTCCTCACCACCCCACCCCCACCCCCGCCTTTGGCTTTGTCTATGAGTTCTTTGTACATGTTCCCTTGATGACTCTTCCCTTTCTTTTCCCCTGTAACCCTCCCTCCCCTTTTGTTACTGTCAGTTTGTTTTTTATTTCAATGTTTCTGGTTATATTTTGCTTCCTTGTTTGTTTTGTTGATTAGGTTCCACTTATAGGTGAGATCATATGGTATTTGTCTTTCACTGCCTGGCTTATTTCACTTAGCATGATGCTCTCCAGTTTCATCCATGCTGTCGTGAATGGTAGTAGTTCTTTCTTTCTTTCTGCTGTGTGGTATTCCATTGCGTAAATGTACCATAGTTTTTGGATCTACTCATTTACTGTTGGGCACTTAGGTTGCTTCCAATTCTTGGCTATTGTAAATTGTGCTGCTATGAACATTGGGGTGCATAGGTCCTTTTGAATTGGTGCTTCGGGATTCTGAGGGTATAATACCAGCAGTGGAATTGCTGGGTTAAAATGCAGTTCCATTTTTAGTTTTTTGAGGAAATTCCAAACTGTTTTCCACAGTGGCTGCACTAGTCTGCATTCCCACCAACAGTGCACTAGTGTTCCCTTTTCTCCACACCCTCGCCAGCACTTGTTTTTTGTTGATTTGGTTATGATGGCCATTCTGGCTGTTGTGAGGTGGTATCTCATTGTGGTTTTAATTTGCATCTCTCTGATGGCTAGTGCTGCTGAGCATCCTTCCATGTGTCTCTGGGCCCTGCGTATGTCCTCCTTGGAGAAGTGTCTTCAGGTCCTTTGTCCCCTTTTTAATTGGATTAAAGAGAGTGGAGCCGTGTGAGTTCTTTATGTATTTTGGAGATCAAACCTTTGACCGAGGTATCATTGGCAGATATATTTTCCCATATGATTGGCTCCCTTTTCATTTTGCTGATGTTTTCTTTAGCTGTGCAGAAGCTTCTTATTTTGATGAAGTCCCTTTTGTTTATTCTTTCCTTTATGTCCCTGGCTCTAAGGGACATATCGGTGAAAATATTGCTGTGTGGAATATCTGAGATTTCCTGCCTATGTTGTCCTCTAGGACTTCTATGGTGTTACCACTTATATTTAAGTCTTTTATCCATCTTGAGTTTATTTTTGTGCGTGATGTAAGTTGGTGGTCGAATTTCATTTTTTTGCATGTAGCTGTCCAGCTCTCCCAACACCATTTGTTGAAGAGGCTATTTTTACTCCATTTTATGCTTCTGCCCCCTTTTTTGAGTATTAATTGACCGTGGAGACTTGGGTTTTTTTCTGGGCTCTCTATTCTGTTCCACTGATCTATGTGTCTGTTCTTATGCCAGTACCAGACTGTTTTGATTACAGTGGCCTTATAAAGTAGTTTGATATAAGGTATTATGATTCCTCCTACTTTGTTCTCTTTTCTCAAAATTGCTGCAGCTGTTCGGGGTTGTTTATGGTTCCATATAAATTTTCGAAATGTTAATTCTATATCTGTGAAATATATCATTGGTATTTTTATAGGGATTGCATTGAATCTATAAATTGCTTTGGGTAGTATGGACATTTCGATGATGTGAATTCTTCCAGTCCGTGAACATGGATATCCTGTGGGGCCCCCTTTTTTTTTTTTTTTGGTAACTTTTGACAGACATCTAAATTCTTACCAAACTTTTACTAATAAAAAGTTGCCAGTATTGCCCTAGACATACATTTTACACATGTGCAGGTATTTCTGAGGATGGATTCCTAGAAGTGGATTTGCTGAGTCAAAAGAGAATATATATGTGAGTTTGTCATATTGATAACTGCCAAATATCTCTAATAGAAGTTGTTATAGTTACTCTTCCACTAGCAGTGTATGAGACACCCTATTTTCACAATCACATCCCATCATAGAATTTTTTCAGAATTCTTTTCAGTTTGTTTTTCTTGAAATACATTTTTAATCTAAGTAAAATATACAAAGCTTAAGTGTAGTTGATGCCTTTATGCACATACATACACATATACCTACATACCCATGCAGCCTCCACACAGATTAGTAATACAGTCACGTGCTGCCTAACTATGTGTTAGAAATGTGTTGTTAGGCAGTTTTGTCATTGTGTGAACAGTATAGGCTTTATTTGTGCAAAGTAGGATGACATAGCCTACTGTACGCCTGGGCTATATGGTGTAGCTTATTGTTCCTAGTCTACAAAGCTGTACAGCACGTCACTGTCCTGAATACTGTAGGTAGCTGTTAACACCATAGCAAGTATTTTATATCTAAACATAGAAAAAAGTACAGTATCAAAGATAAAATAATACCCCTCTCTGGGGCACTTATTATCAGCAGACCTTGCTGGATTGGTAGTTGCTCTGTATGAGTCAGCGAGTGGGTAATGAGTGAATGAAAGCCTAAGACGTTACTGTACACTGCTGTATACTTCATAAATTTATAAAACAACACGAGATTAAATCGAGCGCACAAGAAAATGATACCATTGAGCAGCAGTAAACATGATATGTGTGAGGCTGGCTACTAGTGTAACACAGCATACTGTTTTACAGCAAACTTTTTATAAGTAGAAAGTACATTCTAAAAATAATAATAAAAAGTACAATATAGTAAATACATAAGCAAGTATCATTATTTTTTACCATTATCAAGTATTACGTACTGTGTATAAAACTGCAAGTGTATATAATTTCGTGTGACTGGCAGCACAGTAGGTTTGTTTATTCCTGCATCACCACAAACGTGGGTAGTGAATTGTACTGTGATGCTAGACGGCTCCGATGATAGGAATTTTTCAGCTCCGTTGTAATGTCAGGGCTACTTGTCACGTATACAGGTCTGTAATCAACTGAAATGATGCAACACAATGCATGACTGTACAGAAAGTCTTCAACCTCATAAAGTTCTCTTATGCCGTCCCTACTCTAGTGCCCCCTATCAAAGGTAATCTCTTACCTGATTTCTGTCATTTTGCTATTGCCAAATCAATGGGAGGGATTTACCATGTCATCATAGATTTATTTTACCTGTTTTTGGAATGTTATATAAGTGGAATCATATGTTATATAATCTTTGGTGTATGATTTCTATAGCTCAAAATTACTTTGTGAGATTCATTTGTATTTTATGTAGCTGTAAGTTGTTCCCTCTTATAGCTGTATAAGACTCAATTGTGAGAATATATATCTTCTCACTGTTGGACATTTGGGTTGTTTCCAGTTTGGGCTGTTATGAATAAAGCTGCTATGAACATTCCTGTACATGTTTTTTGTAGATCTAAGTGCTCGTTTTCATTACATACACATGCACACACACATACACTCGGTCATAGGACATCCATGTGTTTAGCTTTAATAGATAAGGCCAGTTTTCCAAAATGGTTGTACCAATTTATACTCCTGCTGACTCTGCATCTAATCATTCTATATCCTGGTCAATGCTTGGTATAATTATACTTTTTCTTTCTGTATTACCATTTCCTCATGACTAATGTCAGACATCTTATATGCTTATTGGCCATTTTGATATTCTTTTGTGATATACTAGTTAAAGTCTTTGGCTACTTTTTAAAAAATTATATTTTATTGATTATGCTATTACAGTTGTACTAATTGTTACTCTTTGCCCACCTCCACCCAGCATCCTCACATCCCTCAGGCAGTCCACACACTCAAATCCATGAGTTAATGTGTGTAAGTTCTTTGGCTACTCCATTTCCAATATTGTGCTTTACATCCCGATGGCTATTCTGTAACTACCTATTTGTACTTATTAATCCCCTCACTTCTTCACCCATTTTCCCATAACCCCCTCCCATCTGGCAACCATCAAAACCCTCTCTGTATCCATGATTCTGTCTGTGTTCTTGTTTGCTTAGTTTTTTAGATTCAGTTTTTGATAGATATGTATTTATTGCCATTTTATCATTCATAGTTTTCATCTTTTTCTTAAATAAGTCCTGTTAACATTTCTTATTAATAATGATTTGATGATGATGAACTCCTTTAATTTTTTTCTTTTTTGGGAAGCTCTTTATCTGCCTTTCGATTCTAAATGATAGCTTTGCTGGGTAGAGCAATCTTGGCCATAGGTCCCTGCTTTTCATGACTTTGGGTATTTCTTACCCGTCCCTTCTAGCCTGCAAAGTTTCTTTTGAGAAATCAGCCGACGGTCTTATGGGAACTCCCCTGTAGTTAGATAACTGCTTTTCATTTGCTGCATTTAAGATTCTCTCTTTATTGTTTTAACCTTTGGCATTTTAATTATGATGTACCTTGGCGTGGCCTCTTTGCATCCATCTTGTTTGAGATTCTCTGTGCTTCCTGGACTTGCATATCTATTTCCTTCACCAAATTAGGCAAGTTTCCTTTCATTATTTTTTCTAATAGATTTCCAATTTCTTGCTCTTCATCCTCTTTCTGGCACCCCTGTGATGTGAATGTTGGAAAGTTTGAAGTTGTTTTAGAGGCTGCTTATACTATCCTCATTTTTTTTGGATTCTTTTTTGGTGGTGGTTGTAGTGTTCTGATTGGTTTTTTTTTCTTTCTTATGTTCCAAATCATTGATTTGATTCTCGGCTTCATCCACTCTACTCTTGTTTCCTTGTAAACTGTTCTTTATTTTAATTAGCGAATCCTTCATTTCCGACTGCATTATTTTTATGCTATTGAGGTCCTCACTAAGCTCCTGGAGTATTCTTATAACCAGTGTTTTGAACTCTGCATCTGATAGATTGCTTATCTCCCTTTTGTTTAGTTATTTTTCTGAAGTTTTGATGTGTTCCTTCATTTGAGGCATGTTTCTGTGTCTGCTCATTTTGGCAGCCTCCCTGTATTTGTTTCTCTGTATTAGGTAGAGCTGCTTTGACTCTGTGTCTTGGTAGTGTGCCCTAATGTAGTAGTGTCCTGTAGGGTCCAGTGGCACAGCCTCCCTCCCCTACTACTCAAGCTGGGTACTTGAGGTGCCTACTTCGTTTAGCCTGAGTACACCCTCCTCTTGTAGTAGAGCCTTGATTGCTGTTGCCAAGTCAATGGGAGGGATTTAGCATGGCCAGTCACCTGCAAGAACTGTCTGTGACCACTGACTACCAACTTCCACTCTCCATGGAGGATCAGCTGTGCAGGGGCAGGGTGGTGATGCTCTGATGTGGCTTGTAGCTGCCCACTGGATGCACAGGCTCTGCAGCTTCCCAGGTGGTTCAGGCCAGCGTCAGCCCCGACCTGTGTATTCCCAGGGCCACCCTGCCTGGGTTATAAAGGAATCTGAGATGGATGCTACTTGTGCTGGTCTCGGAGATTCCTGGGTGAAGCTAAGCTGTAAATCTAGGCTGGCTGCTGCTAGTGCCAGGCCTGGGGCCACTTAGCAAGAGGTGCAGGGCCTAGGGAGGGGTCACTGAGCCTGGCTGTTGCTTGTTTGGGAGGATTTCGGAGGTTGTGAAGCAGGAACCAAGACCAGCCATTCTCATGGAAAAGTCTCTTAGCAGCTTTGGTGGACCTGTAAGCCGGGTGGGACGGAGTCTCAGGGAATCTCCAGGGTGGGGCAAACAGTGTTAACCAGGTCGGTGGAGTCTCAGATGTGGCACTCAACCTGTCAGCTCTGTGGCTGTATGGGTGGAGGGTTCAGAAAAGGGAAATGGCCTCTGCCCACCTTTCTCTCTGGGAGAAATCTGTCCCCCATCCCTCGCCTCGATGCCACACACTTCAGTTCCTCCCTGTATGCTGCTAGTGCCTTTCAAGCTGCTACCCTGGTGCTGGAGCTGAAAGGGAGTGAGTCTGTGTAAGCTATTGTGTGGGTTCTTTAAGAGGAACTGCTTGGGACTCTAGCAGTTTTCGTCCATCAACTCAATCCTTACTGATTTTTGCAGGCAGAAGTTACGGGGACTTATCTTCCTGGCACTGAACCCTGAGCTGGCGGGTCTGGTGTGGGGTTGGGACTCCTTGCTCCTGAGGTATCCCTCCTCAATTTTTATCCACCACATGTGGAAGTTGGACCAGCCCGATCCATGTCTCTGCCTGTCCTACAAGTCTGGATAGATGTGGTTTTGTTACCGAACAGCAATTGGGCTCCTGCTGCCCACATCCACCCTTTAGGCAAAATTTCAGAGGCAGAGGTTTGGTGATAAAGGGAAGGAGTCTTTATTCAAAAGCAGTCACTTAAGCCTATCAAGTCGCAGCTTTAATCACTTAATTAAGACTAAACTCTCTACACCTGGGTTCTCCCATCCTTTTTCCCCCTGTTACTTCTATAGGGTTAGTTTACAAACTAAAACAACATAATATACAAAAGCTGCACAATTATGGAAGAATGGCAGGCTTCTGCCTCAGAGCCTGTTCCCTCTAGAACACCCAAAGAATAAACTTGCCACCCTCTGCCAGGCCAGCCTGATCCTAGGCTGTGCCCAGAGTTCCTTCCCATCCAAAATACCGTCCGTTGGGAAACACAGGCAGCTGCAGCGCGATCATCCAGGCGTCCTTGAGCAAGAAGAGAGCCCGAGAGCCCGAGAGAGCCTGTGCCAGCCTGAGCGCCTCCGAGCCACAGAGCTAGCCCTCTTTTTATTTCACATCTTCTAGCCCATAGTTCCGTGTGCTCCGGAGGCATTCAGCTTCTTAGTTAATCCCATCCGGGACTGTTTACCGTTGCCTCCTGCTACAGCCCCTCCCTGCCGCTCACCAGTGATCTGATCAGATCTGTCAGTTTCTTTAATTCTGTAGTTGTCAGACTTCCATTCCACTTGATTTCTGATGGTGCTGAGTGATGGCCCTTCTGTACTTTAGTTGTAATTTTGATGTGGTGGTGCAAGGAGGTGAACAGTGTTTACCTTTGCCAACATCTTGACGGAAAGTCCTAGAATCTGTTTTGACCAGTTTTTAATTGGATTGCTTTTCTTGATTTGTAGGAGTTATTTACTTAGATACAATCCGTTTTTGAGTAGAGTATATGTATTGTAGATATAGTTTCATAGCCTGTGACTTGCTGTTTTACTCTCTTAATGGATGTCCTTTTTAAAAAAATATAGTAGTCAGTTGCTCAGACACCTGGGGATAGCTGAGGTACTTGACAAGGCTCAGTCAGAGCTGCGGGTTGGTTAGCTGATGGCTAATCTAGTGTAGCTGGTGACTTGGGTATCTATGTAGTTACTGTTAACTTTACTCTTTAAGTTTTTAAAACATTTATAGAATAAATACTAATCTTACAAAACTCTCCCAACAAATAGAAAATGAGGGAACACTTTGCAGCTTGTTTTAAGAGGCTGAAACCAGAAAAGCTAGTGTTCGTGCTGCCTGTCAGCCACCAGACCCAAATGCGCAGAGATAGGGATTGAATGGTTATGGGCGCTTTATTCAGATGGCCGGTGATCTGAGAGGGTGGCCAGTATGTACCCTAACAGATCGCCTTACATTTCATTTCAAGGCAGCCTCTTTTATAAGGGGGCAAAAGTGTAAGTAAGGGATTTGGAACTCAGGAAAGAGGTTAATCAGGTAAAAGCTGTAGTCCGGCAATTTTCCCTAACATCCTTTCATCCGCTGGCCGGTCATTTTCTTTATCTGTGTCCTGTGTCCCGGGCGGCTGACTGTCTCTACCTGGAACACAGCGGCTTGGATACCACCTTGATTGCTTATGGTCTCTTCTGGACCACAAAGGTCAATTGCTTGTGGTTTCCTGGAGTCAGAGTGGGCTGTACCTTCAGTTCCTGAAACAATAGCTTTTTACATGCATTAGCTACTAGGCTTATTAACTATTATCTTGAACTAAAATTTTCCAACTCCTGAGTCCCCCATCAAGGCCAGTATAACCTTGTACCAAAACCTGACATTACAGTAAAGGAAAATCACAAGCAACTATCTCTCAAGCAGAGGCACAAAATTCCTAAGCAAAATGTTAGCAAATCAATCTGGCAATATGAAAAAAAGAATATATATCATTGCCCAATGGGATATTTCAGGAGTAAGGTTAGGTATGGTATTTGAAAATCAAATGTTATTTACCACATTAACAGAATGAGGTAGTCAAATAATAGGATTACCTTAATAAATAAGAAAAATTTTTTGATATAATTTAATCTCCATTGATTAAAATAACTCAACAAACTAGGAATAAAAGATAATTTCCTTAATCTAATCAAGGATGTCTAAAAACAACCTACAGCCAAATTATACCTAATAGTGAAATAATGATCATTTTCCCCCAGAGGTTGGAAACAAGACAAGGATATTCACTGTTACTACTTACATTCAACATATTAGAGGCTCTAGGTAGTGTACTAAAGAAAAAGAAAAAGAAAAAGAAAAAAACATAAAGTTTGCAAAGAAAGATATAAAACTGTCAGGTTTTAAAGTTGATATGATTGTATATGTAGAAAATCCAAACAAATCTCCAATTAGAGTTAATAAGTGACTTTAGCAAGGGTGCCAAATACATGTGAGATCAATATTTTAAAAACCAGTTGTATTTCTGTATGTCAGCAACAAAAATTAGAAAATGAAATTTTAGGAGATACTATTTACAGTAGCATCACAATATACACCCAGGATACATCTAACAAAAGATTTCTAAGACCTCTATACTCAGCACTATAAAACATTGCTCATTAAAGATGAAAGGCCTAAATAAATGGAGGGATATATAATATTCATGGACCGGAAGACTCAATATAATTATATCAATTCTCCTCAAATTGCTCCTAATCAAAATCTTAGCAAGGTGGATTGCGGGGGTGGGAGACATTGGTAGGGGGGTGGAGGAGCGTGGTACTGATAGAGTTTAAAATTTATGTGAATATGCAAAGGTTCTAGAATAGCTAAGGAAATTAGAGTGATGAAGATACTGTAATGTAGTGTTGGCTAATCCGCGATATCAGATCCACCAATGAACAGTCAGTCACCTGACTGGCAAAGGTGCATATGATACAATGGGGAACCTTTTCCTTTTGAACTTTTGAAGTGTATTCTTTATAGACAATATATAATTTGGTCTTATTTTTTTTTATGCTTGCAACCCAGGTGGAAAAGTCTTTTATCTTTTAGCTAGGGTTTAGTTTATTTATATTTAATGTAATTACTAATATAGTTAGGTTCTGGTCTACCATTGTCCTATTTGTTTTTAGAATTTTTCCTATTCTTTGTTTCCTTTCTTGCCTTCTTTTGGATTAATTGAATAATTTTTAATATTATATTTTCCTCTATATTTGCCATTTAGATATAATTATTCCTAACCTTTCCACTTCCAGTGCATCTACCTTTTAATTTACATTATACTTTGTGTAACTATTTTTAAGTGTTCATTAAATAAATTTTCCTTTTAACCACGGCTCAGTGGATTGCGTACCAGGCTGCTTACCAAAGGTCACCAGTTCAGTTCCCAGTCAAGGCACATGCCTGGGTTGAGGGGCATGCGAGAAGCAACTGATTGATGTACCTCTCACACACTGATGTTTCTCTCTCCCTTTCTCCCTCCCTTCCCCTCTATTGTCAAATAATAGTATAACAGAAGTAATCCCTCCAACAGAAGGTGCGGTGGGATACAGATACTAAATATACTACTTATTCAGTCGAGTCTTATTGATCTCATCAATTAAGGATCATCTTAACTCTTTCAAGAGCCAGCTATGGTCAGGTGCAGGCAGCTTCTCTGGATACAGGGAAGGCATTTGTGAGTGGGAGCCTGAGGAAAGTGGTTAATCTCTTCATTAACCTCATGGTGATGGTGGGCCAGAGGCCATAATTGTATTTGTTTTCACTTTGATAACTTGATTGAGGGATTTGCCCAACATTTCTGGGTGGAAAATGGTCCATGGTTTTCTGCAAAATTTGGAGTATATATATGATTATTTTTTGGAATGAGATTCTGTGAAGATTACAGTGAATCTAAAAGGATTAAGAACCTCTGTGCTGCAGAGATATTAAATGAATGTTAGTTTAGGAAATTGTATGGAAAATGTTATGATAATAACTATTATTTATTGAGGACCCAGTGTGTTACCTTGTTCTAGATGCAAAGTTCTTTATAGTAATTCTCTCTGTGCCTCTCTGATTTCCATTCTACAGATGAGGGAGTAAAATGAGTCAGGAGTGTTAAAATTACCCAAGAGACACAACTCTTAAGTGGCAAAATTAGGATTTGAACCCAGATTGCTAATTTCTATACTCTTAACTGCAGCCTTCTTTATTAATGAAAAAATGAATTTTGTCTGATAAATGACAAATCAGTATAAACATACAAGGACTATCGAGAAGGTATCCAGCCATATAATATGAAAAATAGAGACGTGTACTGAGGAAGATACGAGATACAAGGAACATTGTACGTGGGATAGTGATGGCTTAGTACCCTTCGAAGTAGGTACCTTGGAACCTCACACAGTTCTCCCAACCACCATCTGCTGCCCCGTCATATTTTCCTGAATCTCATCAATGGTCTGAAGTCTCCCCCCTTTCAAAGGTAATTTTAGTAAGGAGAAAAGCCAGAAGTCACAGAATGCCAAATCTGGGCTGCAGGGGGCCTGAGTCACCTCGGTAGATTGATTTTTTGCCCAAAAACTCTGTGTGAGACGTAATGCATTAGTGGATGTGTTGCCGTGATAAAGCTGCCAAGCACCAGTTGCCCATAGCTTTGGCCTCCTGGATCACCCGAATAGTTCCTGTGAAGGAATGTTCAAGTTTAACTCAAAATTTGATGCAGGTTTGTTGCTATACTTGCTCAGTCATTTTGAATGTGATGACCACACAGTGCACGTGCTCTCTCAATGCTGTCTACTGCATTGTTCATTTATGTGCATTCCAATCCACTCTCCTTGGCTGTCAGGTTACACTGATGTTGTGCAAACTGTTCTTATTATATTAACAATGGCTAGACCTTTTCTGGACAGACTGCGTATGTATCTTTGTGAAAACTCAGCCCCACTAAAGGATACTTTGTATTATAGTCTACTGAGAACGCAGGTAATAACCCTTTTGTTCTTTTTAATCCTCACCCCAGGACATGCTTATTGATTGTAGAGAGTGGGCTAGGGAAGGAGAGAGGGAGAGAAATACTGATGTGAGAGAGAAACATCAATCATTTGCCTTTTGCACACGCCCCAACTGGGACTGAATGTGCAACCCAGGCAGATGCCCTGACCAGAAATTGAACCCGTGACCTTTTCGGTTTGTGGGATGGCTCCCAACCAACTGAGCCACATTGGCCAGGGCTAAAACTTTTTTTTAAATGGCCTTTTTTTTTTCCTACACAGAGTTTACATTAGAATATGCCCACATAAGTATTTGTTTTTCTTCTGAGAGGTGTAACTGTAGTTGTTGGGAGGGCACTTGATTTCAGATAGCTGTGAAATTGTGCACAATCTGTAAATTTATCCCCTTGTAAAGTGAATAGTACCTATTTTATCAATTTCAAAGAGCTGTCATGAAGATCAAGTAAGGCAGCATATTTGTAAATGCTTCAGAAACTGTAAGGCTCCTTAAAATGAGTAGGCAAAAGTTAACATACTTTATAAAGTCCAAAAAACCTTTTTATGTTATGTACAATAGGAATGAAAGAAAGTGGCCGGTTAAATTCACTTGCTATTGATTGTACAACGTAGCCCAATTTCAGAGGTGTCAAAATATGGGAGGAAATGTGCATCTTGGAATTGATAAAGTAAAATAAGTCTGTTGTGGTGTGTTATTATTTTAAAGTTCTTCCATAGAGGTCCCTATCTTTGGAAGCCATTAAATTTTTATTATTCTGGTCTCTTTAATGAACTAGGCTACACATGATTGATTGACAGCTATGTTTCTTTGGATTCTGTAGACTTTTTCAATATTTTTTAAAATGTCATTGTCTTTTATACTAAGAATTGCTTTTTTTTTCTCTCCAGTAAGATGAGGGGAATGTCCAGACATTCACAGATGGCAAAGGTCAGAAGTCCTGGCAGACATCACAAATGGAAAAATGACCGAGCTGGACAGAGAGCAGCTATTGGATCAGGCAGTCAGTTGTGTGACTCGAAGCCTAAAGGTCCACCTGAGGCAAATGCAGACCCTCTGAGTGTTTTGGTAAATACTGATTCTGGTAAGTTAAACAGGAAAACAGTATGTTTGTAAGTATAGACAACGATACTGAAGTTGATTTTTCATGCATTGTTAGTGGAGAGTTTAATGGCAAATATGTAAAAATGTAGAATGATGCTTTTGTTATTTTTTATAGGAATCCCTTGTCAAAAACCTCATTTCAGGACATTTTTTCTGAACCTTGCGAGTGGGCGTATGAGGCAGGCAGAATGTGGAAGAAAGATAATATATGTTGAGTAATTTCCTTAGTATGATATAATCTTGGAACTTTAAGTGTATTGATGCTATAGATTCAAATTTGCCCAATTATGTGAATTTTGTCTTGCCTATAAATTAGTAATCCCAGTGGAATCTAGTATTATTTACGCTACTGAGCATGAATATAATCTCTTTGGGTAAATAATATTAATTCATTGTATTTGAATAATACTGTCCTTCCTTGGGGCATAACATATATTTACGTGTTTATTGAATTTCCTTTAGAACTTATGGAGGCAAGTTTACTCTTGCTTATAAGTTGAAAAATTGAAGGACCAAAACCCTCTGCAGATATTCAGCCTCTGAGACCCAGTTTCCCCTTCTGAAAAATGAAAATGTATGTGTAAATATTTCCACCACCTTTTCTTCCAGTATCGTGGGGAGACTTTATCTAATTGTATGAGTGTCCTATTTTGTAAAGGTGTATTATTAGTGAGTGGACTGAACCTACCTGGTAGGTTTGCTAGCAGGCTCTCTTCAACCTGGAAGATAGTGGCTTCACATGAAAAATTATTGAACTTACATCTGGCAAGAAACAGGGAGATAACTAATGAACTGACTGAACTAGGTCTGAAAACAATCTTGGCGTAAGAGAATGTTGGGCCAAGAATAAGATTACATTTAACTCCAGCTACCAGTTATTAAGCAAGGTGTTTACTGTGCTCTAAAAGCTTTATATATATGTTAACTCATTTTCTCATAACAAACCTTTTACGTATGAACTGTTGCTATTTCCATTTTAGAATTGAACACAAGGTAAATGATTAACCTGAGTACTGCTAGTTAGCAGCAGAGCCAGAGTTTGCACTTGAGCGTCTGACTCTACTAGTGCACCATACTTCCTCTAAATGTGAAGTCTGAATTTGTCTAATAAATGTATTGCATGAACCTAGGATAGTTGAGGTGTGGGAGACAGTTGAGAAAAGGCGTCTTCTTACCCTGGCTAACAGCAGGGGAAAAGGTCGATGGCATTTTGGGCTTTTACTTAAGTCCGTAGCTATATCTTTAAGAGACACTTTAGATATGAACAACCATAGTAAATATCTTCTATTCTCATTTTGTGGGAAAGATTCCATTTAAATTCAAGTCACCTTTACCTCAGATTTCTTCTGGATTTTTACGTTTTCCAAATCAATGTTTAGACCACTGGATTTTCAACTTTTCATTTCAGGTAGAGCTATAAAGCCACATGTATCATTTTCTTCACACGCCCTAAGCACTCGTATTCTCGGCATCTCCACTGTCCGGCATAACAGCCTTTCGCTTGCGGAGGCAGCTTCTTTCACCTTGGGCCAGAGCCCGTCAAGCCTCGGAGAGCGCTTGTTACTCAGGCTGCAGGTCCCCGGGCAGCGCGGTGAAACGGCCCTGCGCCTGCTCTCGCGTGGCAGGCAGCGCTCTTCAGCCCTAAGCTTACTTTAAAGGTGGAGCTCTCCCAATGTTTTACCCTTTCTGCCTTTTTTTGGCTCAGAATCTTACCCAGAGATCAGCATTCACATTTTAGATACGACAGCGTTCTCAATCTTTGTAAACCTCACATTGTGCTTAGAAAAATCTTTACCTGAGCCCTCCTTTTTGTGATACTTGGTGGTCTGTCAGCTCTCACTAATTGTGCAGGTGTGTTAAACGTGGGGTTGACCTTGTTTCAAAGGGAAAGCATGTCGTGTAGAGTCCGCCAGCTGATCAGTTTTGAGTATGGCCTGTTGTCACTAGATTTCCTTTTAATCTTTTTGGTATTTCATTTGTTAGGACCACATTTCTTTTGTTGCTGTTCTTTAAATATAGATGCAACATGTTTAATGGCTTTCCTGGTCTGTGGTTTTAATAAGTTTTAACTGAGCTAGAAAGAAAGGAGCCGATCAGTAATGTGTCCTTGAGCATCACGGACTAAAGTGCCTCGGCATCGACAAAACAAAAAGGATCCAATTTATTAGTTATTTGTTATAATATAGCTATTATCACAGAACACTAGGACATCAGTCTAACTATGTACTGACACATAGGCTAAGTGGACTTCCGTTGTTTAAAAGGTAGATGTTAAAGTAAGAAAAGAAGCTGACCCAGCACGGCAGCTGTGATGAATGCCCATTGTTAAATGTCTGTTTTTAAGAGCTGGAAACCATAAAGCAAAGTTCCCATTTTTTAAGGTTTTTTTTTTTTTTCAAGAGATAGTGTTTTTTTTAGGAGACTTAATCTGTAAATGCTCTTGAGGCTAGAGCTTGTAACTATGTTTGTTCCCTAATGGCAATAGGAAATAGGAGGAGGAGGGAAGGGAGAGACAAGTAAAGAAATAAGTTGTAAAGAAAGAAGCCAGAGGCAAAGCTTTTACAATCAGTGTTTAGAGTTGGGTAAGATATTCGAAAGGCAATCTGTTTCCCTATTTTTATTTCAATAGGGATTTACTGAGGTGTCCTACATTTTGCTTGCCTAGCACTGTAATTCAGAGAAGTCTCTCGCTGCCTTCAGGAAACTCATAGTCTAGTGATAAGTTTTAGATTATTGTATTATTGTTTTGGTTAGTTGGAACATGATATGTATGTACGAGAGAGAGGTGAGATTTACCATAAAAAAAGTTTCTTTGATGTTTTAACAGTAAGAGAAATTATTTGAGCTGGTATTTTATAATCATTGTAAAGTTTGATTTTATCATTTTCATCGTTGCTCTTTTTATACTGATATTTTTAGTTTAGAGAAATGTTTCGGCTGTTTTTATTAAACAGCGAGTGAAGCGTGTGGAGTAGGACTCTGTCAGCCAGCACAGTGCCTTCGGCACAGTCTTCCCAGGAGAGCTGCTAATAACGCCTGTGTTAGAGCTGCGAGGTAGATCTGGGGGGCTTTGCCACGGCGTTTTCTTTTGAGCTGAAAAGTCACTGTGGAGGACATTTTGATCAAGTCCAAAGGGCAGAGCCCCTTTTCAAACTGCTATTACATGTGGTGGTTCATTTGTGTGAACTCCTAGCTCTTACCCTTGGGAGAGCAGTCAAGTGTAGTGAGTTTTGTGACACTCCTCACAGTGAGTACACCGAGCACTCAGACTGCGGTTTACCATCCTCCGATTGAATGGACTGGCGCCTTTTGGAGAAATGGCTGAAGTTTGGGACAGGGAGAATACAAAGTGAGCCTAGAGGATCTAGTAGAGTGCCAGAAAGTAAGAAAGTGCTCAAAAACAGCAGGATGTGGGCCTGTCAGAAGGATATAGGGACCAACTGGAATAGGCTCCCAATGGCTGAAGTGGGAGCAATTTGAACCACAAAATAAATAATAATAGATTATAGCCCAAAGAATAAAATAAATATCCATGAGTCCATACTAATATAAATAAATATGGGGGAGGAGAGACAAATCTTTTTGTAGAAGAATTTTAATATCGTAAAAGAGGTTAGGGAGACACGGGAAGTCACCATTAGAACACCACAATAAGAATTGTTTCAGGCAAGAACGATTGATGAATGGTAAAATTGGTGGCGACAAAAGGATATACTGTGGTGGTTTTAGCATATCTCCCAAATTCTTTAATATTCCTTGCTTTAGAAGGTAGAGCTTAATTCCCATCCCCTTGAATGTTGGCTGGACTTAGTGACTCATTTCGAGAAATAGAATAACGAAAGAGAAAAATAGTAACTTTACAGTAGAGAAACCAGGCAGACCACCAAGTGATCAAGGTTAACATCACCAGTAATGTCGTGTTGGTATCATGGACCCTCTGATATGGTATGATGAGAGGGCATTATCTAAAATACAGCGTCTTAGCCTTATCATCAGAAAACACTAGACAGACCCAAGCTGAGGGATATTCTACAATAACTGATTAGTAGTCTTTAAAAACTGTCAAGTCCATGAAAGACAAGGAAATACTGAGAAATTGTCATGGACTAGAGAAGACACAGGTGAGGGGTCATGAGGACAGAATGCAATGTGATATGGGGGATTGGATTCTGGAATAGAAAAAGGACATTAATGGAAAAACTGGTGAAATTAAAGTACAGTCTGTTATTTAGGTACTAGTATTATACCAATGTAATTTGCTAGCTATGGTGAATGTACTGTGTTTGTGTGAGATATTAACATTAGGGGAAAGTATGTGAAGGATGTGTGAAAATTCTCTGCTATCTTTGCAACACTTGTGTAAATTTAAAATTGTTTCAAAATATTAAAAAAGAGGGAAGGGGGAGTTATGTAGGCCAATTAATGCCTTGCCCTCTACTTCTCGAATTGAATTGCGAGGTAACATTTTCCTCCAGGGCTTATGTATTTATTTTTCTTTTTCTATTTTCTGATTGTGATGCAGAAAATGAGGAAAAACTGAAAAGCACAAAGTTAAAAAGCAACTTACTTTCTTAACTTAACAGAAATAGCCACTGCTCACATTTTGTTGTATATCCTTCCAGAAATATTTTTCTCATTAACATATATTTTACTTTGTTAAATAAAAATGGAATCATGCTATTAAAACAAAAAAGAAAAAAGAATGAGTTTGGAATCCAGACAGAACAAGGCTTCCATTGTGGCCCTACCTCTTCCTAGCTCTGTCATCTGTATAAGTTTTTCTTTTTGAACTTGCCTTTATTCATGCAACAGTTTGTTCTTCAGATACTTGTTGAGCACTCTTCTAGGCTCTTAAGGATACAGTACTGAACAAAACCAAACTCCTCCTCTCCTGTAGCTTATGGTCTTGTTGGGGGTGGATGTAGTAAATATCTATGGGTTGATACAAGTGACATGAAGATGAGTAAAGCTAAGTGAAAGGATAGAGAATGATGGTTGAGGAAAGGAGTGTGCTATTTTTATAAAAGCAGTGAAGGCATTTACGATAAGGTGACACTAAGAAATCTGAATAAAATTAGGAGCTGATACCTGAAGGGATAGCTTTCAAGCAGAGAAAGGAACAAGTGCAAACACCCTGTGGTGAGAGCATGTTTCGTGTGCTCAGGGAACAGAAAGATTGGAGTGGACTGAGCAGGGAAGAAAGTGGTAGTATTTTAATGGAGACAAGGGAAGGACCAGGTCAAGCAGGATGTTGTAGGCTAGGAAATGACTTGAGACTTTACTCTGAGGTTGAGCAGAAAGGTGATGTGAGCTTGTTTATGCGTTTAGGTAGAGAGTAGATCGTACGGAGCAGTGGGCTGGGCCATGTGAAGGATACCTTTTAGGAGGCTGTTAGAGTTGTCCAGGTAAGGAATGCTGACTCGGACTGGGACTGTAGTAGTGGAAGTAGTGAAAAGGGTATGACTCTGGAGGTATTTTCAAAGTAGAGCTGACAGCATTTGTCGATACTTCGGATATAGCACATGAGAGACAGAGAACAATTAAGGATGATTGCTAGATTTTGACGCATCAAGAAGAGTTGGTATTTATTGAGGTGGAGGCATGTTTGGAGTAGAAGTCAAATGCTTGTTTTTGGACCTGATAACCTTTGAGACCTGTTTGGCAGGTAGTGATATGGAACAGGCACTTACATTATTCTGGAATTTAGGGGAAAACTGAAGGCTGGAGGTATAAATTTATGATTCACCAGCATCTAGAGAGTATTTTAAGATTTTAGGTAAAATGAAATCATAAGAGGAGGAGGCATAAAGAGAAAGACTCGCTGAGGGTTGGAAATGGGCGCTTGAAAAAATTGGAAGTTGGTCAGTGAGGAGAACTCAGTAGGGTGTTTGGGAAAGGAGAGCCAAGTGATGGGGGTCTGGAAGCCACATGAAGAATGTTTTTAAAATAACACATGATTACTGTCAAATGTTGTCTTTAAGTGAAATAATATGAGAGCCAAGAAATGACCTCTGGACTTGGCAACACAGAGGAAGCAGGTTAACTTGGGAGGAAAAGCGTCACTGGTGTGGCAGGCCTGAAAGACAGGTTGGAGTGGATTCTGGAGTGGGTCAGACAGCTGAGGAAGCCTCAGGCCCAGATGATTTCCTGGTAATTATATCAAACAGTTGTTTGGAATTTTGCTGTAAAAGGGAACAGAGAAATGGAACTACAGCTGGAAGAAGACATTTGTTAGTGTTATTACTGACCAAAGAGACATTTCGATAGGATGGCTTCATTTTAAGAAGAGAACAGATGTAGGAGATACACTAGCTCGCTAGTTAAGAATTGGGATTTGCAGTTAAATAGGGAGCACTTAAATTTGACCCACCTGTTGTGTAGTTTTGTAACCTGAAGGGAAGGTTACTCACATTCTCTAAATTTGGTTTCATCACCTATAATTAATACTGAAATTGATACCTCATAAGGATGAAATGTACTCATGCTTCTAAAGAACATGTATTGTGCTTTTTGGTATCTCTCTCTGGGTCTTAGATGGAAATAATAGAGTTTGGCCTATCATCATTCAAACAATGGTACGAAGAGTCTCCATACTAATACCGATGTAGATTTCTGTTTAATCCACTAATAGTATATGTCTATACTGATCTGTCTGACTCTCAGTCTATCTGCCTATCTATCTACCCATCCTACATATGTTCCTTTCCCTTTATTAATCGAGGAGAATAGGGGACAAGTTAGCTTAAAATTGACAGGAAGCAGTTTTTGGGTGGTGTGCTGGTAGTGTGGTTGGGTGGAGGAGAGAGGATTTAACTTTAAGCACCAGAAGGTGGTAGTTGCTCACAGAAAAGTGTGCTCGCATTTCATATTGGCACGTTTTGGTTTCCCCTAGACTGAATTTGTGAACATTAAGTACTGCCTTGAAACGTTTTATATTGGTTGTGGGTTGAGTTAGTTCGTTACAAAAACAAGTTACTATTGTCTTCATTCTTCTGCCATGCTTTATTTTTATTGGTTGTTTTGAATAGAATTAATACATTTTTAGAGCTGCCAAAACCAAATGCTTGTTGGGCTCTGATCAGACGTTTTATCTTTGGCAGGCTTTTGACGTCTTGCTTGATTCTCATGCTTGCCTTGTTTACTTAAGTTCTTAGAAGTTCCAAAAAATAAAAAGTTTGGGCTGATTAATTTCAGCAAAACTCTGATTAAGCCTTTATCTATAGAATGGGATAAATATTATTTCTGTCCTTAAAATCAGCCTTAAAAACAACAAAGGTGGGTATTTTTCTATTTTATTACTAAATCTAATTTTCAGAGTCAATTTTCCTAATCCAGTGAACTTAAGTAAATTTCTGGCTTTTCTAGAACCTTAATAAAATTAATTAATAGCGTAAATAAATTAATAGCAGAGATTGTATAATTAAATTAATTTAAAGAAGGCCCAAATTTCATAACTTGTGAAGTAGGATAAATAACAGCTGTGTATAACTTCCCATTTGCCCCGGTGTCTTCTCTTTGGGGCAAATAGCTTCCCTGACCATGAAGATTTAAACGAAAAGGAAAATTTTCACGTGTCCTGGGTTTTGTTCTTTGGAAAGATTTAGGAAATAATCAGAAATTACTTTCTTTCCATTAAAGCATGAGGGAGTGAGGGGCTATCAACTTTCATTTTATGGTGGTGGATGTTTTAGATATACTGTTTTACTTTTAGTTATTTTCCTTTCTATTTCAGAGTCTGATAAAGAGGAGAAACCACAAAGTACTGTCACACCCAGGGAAGTAACGCCAGCCTTGTGCTCACTAATGAGCAGCTATGGCGGCCTCTCGGGGTCCGAGAGTGAGCCAGAAGGTAAGTCACGGCCTCGGCTGTTGCACTTGGGTTTGTTTTGTTTTGCTTTGTTTTGTTTTGTTTTGTTGCTTTTGCTTGTGTTACATGCTATGCATCAGTAGCATCCATTCGTGTCTGTGTATCTGAGGAAAGATGTGTCGAGTGCATTCTTTATTTGATATTGAAATTCCTATTTCATTTAATTCAGGAGTAAGGTTAACATGGGATAAAGAAAGAAATGGGGAAATGTATTGCTATTCTGGGAGAAAAAGGCAAACCTCATACAGTGAAAGACTGGGAAGAGAGACTGTTAACTAATGGAATCAAAGAAAATTCTAAAAGATATAGCAAAGAAAGTTAATTTCTTCTCTCTACTCCTCATGTTTAAATACCTTTGGTAGGCAAAAAGAGATCCTTTACCACAGAGAGAATGATAGACTTTCTTAAATATATATCCAGGGCATTGCTCTTTATAGAGCAGGTTTACACAAATTATCTCTTTGGGGAACACAGCTACTCTATAGTTGGTGGTGGCATTAGTATGTGTGTTTTAAAGGTTGGGAGAAATGGAATCCTTTCAGGAGTCTTTCTGAGACATCGGTGATGTTCAGGAGACATGTCTTACCATGATGTTGAGCCAGCTTAATCTCTAGCATCTCTTTTAGGGCCACTTTAGAAGAGCTGTGAGTAGGCCTTTGATCTCTTGCAGTGTCGCCAATTCTTAGCCCAGTGCTCATATCAGTAATCCATATCAATAATCTGACATATGCTAAGTGAATAAGCCTGTGTCCTGCTGTTCTGGAAACCGGATTCTGCATGGTAATTTTATTTAGGGCTTACCAGCTATGAGAGAATGCATGTATGTATGTCTTAGGGCAAGATGAACAATCACAATAGGAGCTCTACTAAAGGTAAGAATACAGGGTCTAACAGTGAATATGTAGGACAAAGGGAAGATTTGAATGTAATTGGATGAAGATGGCAGCACTTTTAATGCTGACGAGGCTAGTGATAATCAATGTTTGTGTAATTGGAAGATGTTAACAGGATTTTTTTTTTCTTTTTAAAATGGGCTCTGGCTTACTATGGTAGCTGGTTAAAAGCTACTTGAATTTTGAAATATGAACTACATTGGCTTTATCAGATGGTTGCCTCTTCTTGTTTATTTTTATTTTTTAAAGAAAAACAGTATTTATTTCTTTACTCTTGTTTCCAGTACACTGATATGAAGATGGAGTTATTCTTTAAACACATATTATGTTTCATGTTTATCAGTCGTATTTATGACAGGTGATAGCAAAGAAAGCTGTTACCAAATTACTGAATCCAGTAAAAACAAGCTATGTGAATGCTCTCTTCTCTCTCTAAGATAAACATTTAATACTTCTACACTCATGTCTTCATTTTGAGGCTGCCACCATTTTTTAATCAGGCAGAAAAGAAACTGGAAGGGGCCTTTGAGGTTCCACCTCTTCATTTTATAGAACCTTAAGCTTAGGGAGGATACGCGTGCAAAGCTAGTATGTGTCTGAGCTGATAGAAAACCTAGTTTTAGGGACTTAAAAGTCTGAAGGAGCCAGCTGTAATATATTGCCTTCCATTGTAGCCTTTCTCTGTGTGGCATTTGATGTCTGCCTGCACTGGAAGGCATACCTTTTCCTTTTCAAAATTAAATTTATTGGTGTGACATTGGTTAATAAGATCATATAGATTTCAAGTGTACATTTCTATGATACATGATCTGCATATTGCATTGGGTGTCCACCACCCGAAGTCAAATCATCTTCCATCACTATATATTTGGCCCCCTTTACCGCCCCACCCCGTTCCCTTGGGTAACCACCATCTGTTGTCTGTCTTTGAGTTTCAGTTTTATATCCCACATATGAGTGAAATCATATGGCTCTTAGCTTTGTCTGACTGACTTACTTTGTTTAGCATAACATTCTCAAGGTCTATCCATGTTGTCACAAATGGCAGTATTTCATCTTTTCTTATGACTGAGTAGTATTTCATTGTATATACGTACCACATCTTTATCCAATCCTCTGTTGAAGGACAGTGGTTGTCTCCATGTCTTGGCCACTGCGAATAATGCTGCTGTGAACACACGGGTGCATAAACCTTTGTGAATAAATGTTTTCGAGTTTTTCAGTTAGATACCCAGAAAAGGGATTGCTGGGTCATATGGTAACTCTAGTCTTAGTTTTTTGAGGAACCTCCATAATTTTCCATAGTGGCTAAACCAGTTTACATTCCCACCAGCAGTGAATGAGGCTTCCTTTTTCTCCACAACGTCTGCAACACTTGTTATTACCTGTCTTTTTGATAATGGCCTTTCTAACAGGTGTGAGGTGGTATCTCATTGTAGTTTTGATCTGTATTTCCCTAATAGCTAGTGAAATTGAGGATCTTTTCATGTATCTGTTGGCCATCTGTATGTCTTCTTGGGAGAAGTGTCTGTTTGGTCCTCTGCTCATTTTTTGATTGGATTGTTTGGTATTGAGTTATATAAAATCTGTATATATTTTGGTTATTAACACTTGTTGGAGCTTTTGTTTATAAATATCATCTCTCATTTGATTGGTTGCCTTTGTGTTTTGTTGTTGGTTTCTTTTGCTGTGCAGAAGCTTTTTAGTTTGATTTAGTCCCATTCATTTATTTTTGCCTTTACTTCCCTTGCCTTTGAGGTCAAATTCATAAAATGTTCTCTACAACCAAAGTCCGTAAGTTTAGTACCTATGTTTTCTATGTAATTTATTGTTTCAGATCTTATATTTAGGTCTTTGATCCGTTTTGAATTAATTTTTGTACGTAGGGACAGACCGTAATCTAGTTTCATCCTTTTGCATGTGGCTTTTCAATTTTCCCAGCACCATTTATTATAAAGGCTTTCTTTTTTCCAGTATGTGCTTTTGGCTCCTTTGTCAGAAATTATTTGCCCATGTACAGGTGGTTTATTTCTGGGCTCTCAGTTCTGCTCCATTGGTCTGTGCCCCCCCTTTCTTTCCCCCCAATACCATACTGTTTTGACTATTGTAGCTCTGTAGTTTATTAGAAGTCAAGTAGTGTGATGTCTCTGGCTTTGTTTCTTTTTAATCAGGATTGCCTTGGCTATTTGGGGGTCATTTGTGGTTCCATACAAATCTGATTTTTTGTTCTTATTTATTTAAAAAATGTCATTGGTACTTTGGTGGTGATTACATTAAATCTGTATATTGCCTTGCGTAATATGGCCATTTTAACTATGTTGATTCTTCCAATTCATGAACACAGAGTATATTACCACTTCATTGTGTCTTTTTCAATCTCTCTTAATAATACTTTGTAGTTTTCAGTATATAGGTCCTTCACATCCTTTGTTAAATTTAATCCTAGGTATTTTATTCTTTTGGTTGCAATTGGAATTTTTTTAAATTACTTTATCTGAAATTTTATTGTTAGTATACAGGAAAGCAGTGGTTTTCATACATTGGTTTTGCATCTTGCCAACTTTACTGGATTTATTGTTTCTAATAGTTATTTGGTGGAGTCTTTAGGGTGTTCTATATATGGAATTATGTCATCTGCAAAAAGTGGCATTTTTATTTCTTCATTCCCAATTTGGATGCCTTTTACATCTTTCTCTTGCCTAATTGCTCTGGCTAGAACTTCCAGTACTATGTTGAATAAGAGAGGTGAGAGTGAGTATCCTTGTCTTATTCCTGATCTTTGAGGAAAAGCTTTCAGTTTTTCACTGTTGTGTATGATACTGGCTGAGGGTTTGTCATATATGTCCTTATTATGTTGAGGTACATCCCTCCTATAGCCATTTTATTGAGTGTTTTAATCATATATGGGTGTTGTGCCTTATCAGCAGCTTTTCCTGCATCTATTGATAAGATCATACGATTTTTGACCTTTGTTTTCTCTTTTTAAATTATTTTTTATTGATTACGCTATTACAGTTGTCCCAGTTTTTCCTCCTTTGCCACCCTCCATTCGGCACCCAGCACTCCCTCAGGCGATCCACACTCCATTGTTTATGTCCCTGGGTCCTGTGTGTAAGTTCTTTGGCTGTTGCATTTCCTACATTGTACTTGAAATCCTCATGGCTACTCTGTAACTACCTGTTTGTACTTCTTAATCCCCTCACTTTACCCATTCTTCCACCCCGCCTCCCTCCCCCAGTCTGGCAACCATCAAAACATTCTCTGTATCCATGCTTCTGTTTCTCTTCATCTTGTTTGCTTAGTTTGTTGTTTTAGACTCAGTTGTTGATAGGTATGTGTTTGTTGCCATTTTATTGTTCATTTGTTCATAGTTTTGATCTTTTTCTTAAATAAGTCCTTTTAACATTTCATAGAATAATATTTTGGCGACGATGAACTCCTTTAGTATTTTCTTGTCTGGGAAGCTCCTTATTTGCCCTTCAATTCTAAATGTTAACTTTGCTGGGTAGAGTAATCTTGGCTGTAGGTCCCTGTTTTTCATGACTTTGAATATTTCTTGCCAATCCCTTCTAACCTGCAGAGTTTCTTTTTGAGAAATGAGATGCTAGTCTTATGGGGACACCCCTGTAGGTAATTAACTGCTTTTCTCTTCCTGTTTTTAAGATTCTCTCATATCTTTAACCTTTGGCATTTTAATTATGATGTGTCTTGGTGTGTGGCTGTTTGCATCCATCTCGTTTGGGACTCTCTGTGCTTCCTGGACTTGCATGTCTATTTCCTTCACCAAAATAGGGAAGTTTTCTTTCATGATTTTTTCAAATAGATTTCCAATTTCTTGCTCTTTTCTTTTCTCTTTCTGGCACCCCTATGATGCAAATGTTGGAATGTTTGAAGTTGTCCCAGAGGATCCTTACAGTGTGCTCATGTTTTTGGATTCTTTTTTTCTTGTCTTTCTGTTGGTTGTTTTCTGTTTCCTTATGTTCCGTATCATTGCTTTGATTCTCAGCTTCATCCGTTCTACTGTTGATTCCCTGTGAGTTGTTCTTTATTTCCATGAGCATGTCCCTTCATTTCTGCCTGGGTCTTTTTTATGCTGCTGAGGTCCTCACTAAGTTCCATGAGCATCCTTATAACCAGTGTTTTGAATTCTTCATCTGATGGATCGCTCATCTCCATTTTGTTTAGTTCTTTTTCTGGAGTTTTGATGTATTCTTTCATGTGGGCCATGTTTCTTTGCCTCCTTATTTTGACAGCCTCCCTATGTTTGTTTCTATGATTTAGGTAGAGTTGCTTTGACTCTATGTTCTGGTAGTGTGGCCTAATGTAGTAGGCGTCCTGTAGGGTCCAGTGGCATAGCCTCCCCATTCACCCAAGGAGGGTACTTGAGGTGTGCCCTCTGTGTGGGCTGAGTACACCCTCCTCTTGTAGTTGAGCCTTGACTGCTGTTGGCAAGTCAGTGGGAGGGATTTACCCAGGCAAGTCAGCTATGAGGAATGGCTGTGACTACTGATCACCAACTTCCACCCTCTATGGAGCATCAGCCCTACAGGGGCATGGTGGTGGTTTTCCAGTGTAGTATGTAACTGTCCACTAGGTGCACAGGTTTTGAGGTTTCCCAGGTGGTGCAGGTCAGGGTCAGCAATCACCTGTATATTCCTCCTGGGGCTACCCTGCCTGAGCTGCAAAGCAGTCTGCAGATGGCTGGTACTTGTGCTGGGCTTGGAGTTTCCCAGGTGAAGCCAAACTGTGGTCCAGAGCTGGCTGCTGCTAGTGCCAGGCCTGGGGTTGCTTAGCCAGAGGTATGGGGGCTGGGGGCCCACTGAGACCAGCTGTTGCCTGTTTGAGAGGATTTAGGAAGATGTGAAGCCTGAACTGAGACCACCCATTCATATGAAAAAGACAATTTTAACAGCTTGGGTGGGCCATAAGTAGGGTGGGGCAGAGCCTCAGGGATTCACCAGGGTGGAGCAAACAACACCAGCCTGGTTGATGGAGTCTAAGATGTGGCCCCTTCTGTCAACTCTGTGGCTCTGCTGGGGGAGGGATGAGAAAGGAAACATTGACCTCTGCCTGCCTTTCTGTCTGGGAGAAGGCTGTGCCCCACCCAGCTCTTGCCCTGATGCCGAACACTTTGCTTCCTCCTTGTTTGCTATGGGTATCTTTCAGGCTGCTACCACAGTGCTGGATCTCAGAGGGAGTGAATCTAAGTTCATGTGCTGGGCCTTTATAGGGAATTGCGTGGGAATCCAGTAGTTTCTTTCAACAACTCAAATCCCACTGGTTTTTACAGCCAGAAATTGTGGGGGGACTATCTTTGGTTCTGGATCCCTCGGCTGAGGGGCCTGATGTTTGGCTGGGACCCCTTGCTCCTAAGATATCCCTCCCAAATTTTTATGTACCACTGGTGGATGTGAGACCAGCCAGTTCCAGGTCCCTGTGTCTCCTACCATTGTGGATGGTTGTGGCTTCTTTAGTTCTGTAGTTGTTGGACCTCCATTCAACTCAATTTCTGATAGTTCCGAGTGATGGTTTTTCTGTAGTTTAATTGCAGTTTTGATGTGGTTGCGCGGGGAGGCAAACTGTGTTTACCTATGCCGCCATCTTGACTGCTAATCTCCCCTTTGTTTTGCTAATGTGGTGTGGTACATTGATCAATTTGCTTATGTTGGACCACCCTTGTGCCTCTGGAATGAACCCCACTTGATTGTGATGTATTATTTTTTTCATGAATTGTTGCACTTGATTTGCTAGTATTTTGTTTCAGATTTTTGCATCTGTATTTATCAGAGCTATCAGTCTGTAGTTTTTGTTTGGGGTTTTTTTTTGTTGTTGTTTATTTTGCATTATCCTTGCCAGATTTTGATAACAGGGTTGTTGGCCTTATAAAATATTTCAGAAACTATTGCCTCTTCAGTTTTTTGGAAGAGTTTGAGAAGAATAGGTATTAATTCTTCACTAGTGAAGATCCTTCACTAGTGAAGGCATCTTGTCCTGGAATTTTATTTTTGGGGAGGTTTTTGATGGTTGTTTCAGTGTCTTCACTGTCAGTCTATTTAGATTTTCTAGTCTTCATGATTCAGTCTGGGAAGATTATATATTTTCTGGAACTTACTCAATTCTAGGTTATTGAATTTTGTGACATATAGTCTTTCATAGAGTTCTAGTATACTTTGTATATCTGTGATGTCAGTGGTTCTCTTTCATTTCTGATTTTGTTTATATGAAGTCTTTTCTCTCTCTTTCCTTTTTCTTTCTCTCTTTTTTTTTTTTTTAGTGAGCCTGTCCAGGGGGTTGTCAATTTTATTAATCTTCTGAAAGAACCAGTTCTTTGTTGTATTATTTTTTGTGTGTGTAGTCTTTTTGTTCTTTATTTCTTTCAGTTCTGTTCTAATTTTTTAAAGATTTTATTTATTTAGCTTTAGAGAGGGGGAAGGGAGGGAGAAAGAGAAGGAGAGAAACACCGACAAGTTACTTCTCTCAGGCCCTCAACTGGGGACCTGTGACTGGTCAGGGCTGTTCTAATTTTTATTATTTCTTCTGCTAACTTTGGGTTGCTTTTGTTCTTCTTTCTGTAGTTCTTTAAGATGTAGTGTTAGCCCAGACTGGTGTGGCTTAGTTGGTTGAGCACCCTTTTGCAAACCAACAGGCCGCAGGTTCAGTTCCCAGTCACGGCACATGCCTGTGTGGCAGGTTCAGTACCCGGTCAGGGTGTGTGCAGGAGGCGACTGATCAATGTTGCCCTTTCACGCTGATATTTCTCTTCCTCCCTTTCAACCTCCCTTCTCCCTCCCTAAAAAAAATAATAAATAAAACCTTAAA
Organism: Mormoops blainvillei; assembly: GCA_004026545.1. Classification (NCBI taxonomy): domain Eukaryota; kingdom Metazoa; phylum Chordata; class Mammalia; order Chiroptera; family Mormoopidae; genus Mormoops; species Mormoops blainvillei. The sequence continues at coordinate 60,288 of PVJD01002398.1, read as the reverse complement.
AGAAATGTAATGTTAGATTGTTTATCTGGGATTTCCATTGCTTCTTAAGATAGACCTATAATGATATAAACATCCTTTTTGTTACTGCTTTCTCTGCATCCCAGAAGTTTTGGTACATTGTATTGTCATTCTCACTTGTCCCTATGTACCTTTTGATATCACTTTTTATTTCTTCTTTGATCCAGTCTTTTTTATTAGTATATTGTCTAATCTCCATATATTTGTGGATATCATTATTACTTCCTTTTTGTAGTTGATTTTTGATTTCAAAGCATTGTGGTCAGAGAACATGGTTGAATATGTTGAGGCTAGTATTGTGACCCAGCATATGGTCTAGTCTTGAGAATGTTCCATGAACCCTGGAAAGAATGTTTAAGCCGATGTCCTGGAATGAAAGGCTCTGTAAGTGTCAATTAGATCCATTTTGTCTAATGTTGCATTTAAGACTATTTCTATTTATTAAAAGGATTTTATTTATTTATTTATTTATTTGTAGAGAGAGGGGAAGGGAGGGAGAAAGAGAGGGAAAGAAACATTGGTCAGCCATCTCTCACACACACCCTACTGGAGACCGAATCCACAACCGAGGCATGTGCCCTGACTGGGAATCGAACCGGTGATCTTTTGTCTTGTGGGATGATGCCCAGTCAAGTGAGCCACACCAATCAGGGCTTAAGGCCAATATTTCTTTATCGATTTTCTGTTTGGATGATCTGTCTACAGCTGTCAATGGAGTATTTAGGTCCCCAACTGTGATTGTATTTTTGTCAGTTTCTCCCTTTAGTTCTGTTAGTAGTTGCTTTATATATTTCGGTGCTTCCTGATTGGATGCATATATGCTGAGAAGTGTTATGTCTTCTGGATGTAGTGTCTCTTTATCATTATAAAATGTCCATCTTTGTCTCTTGTTACCTTTGTTGTCTTGAAATCTGTTTTATCAGTATGGCTACAAGTCACTAAAAAATTTGTAGCTTTCAGTGCTAATTCTGGGCTGTAGAATAGAGTATTGACACATAGGGACTTTGGAATAAATAAATGAAGGAAATAAAGTGGGCCTTCTCTGAATCATAAATAGCATTTAGAAGGCTGCTTATTTAGGTATATCCAAAATGGAGAGCAACGGTCTGAATCTCACAGATGTTAACAGTTGTATCTTTACAGTTAAGATCTAGCTCAATTTAGGGATTAACACAAGAAGTCTATAGTGGGTCTTAAACATGAGTAGTGATTTTTCAGGAAAGAGTTTTAAACAAGGAAAGGGTCCCTCAAGAAAGAAGAAAAAGAAGAGGCTATGCCTGGTTCTGGGGCTGTCAGAGTCATTACGACATATACGAGTGGGCAAAGACGTAGGTTTACAGTTGTGAGGATGTGAACACAGAGTTTGTTCTTATATTATTACTTATTAATTATTGTATAATTTCCCATATGAACAACTATAAACCTACTTTAGCCTCACTCTGCACATAGGAAAGAAAATACCAATGTATTTTCAAATGGATTAGTTTGATATCTGTCTGGGTTTTATGTGTTTGTTTTTTTGGTTTTTGCCATATTAGAAATTAAGTGCAGCTTTACAGCACACCAAAATTGTTTTCTTCAAATTGGTTTGGCCATGACTGGGGGACTTCTAAATTGAAAACTCACTCAAAAGGACACAAACCAAAAAGGATGATTTAGGTTTGACAAAACTCAACGGCTATGTAGTAAATTTATTTACATTAAAATATGATACTGAGCTGGAAAATGTGACTCTTGAGAAAAACAAATGGCTCTAATTCCTCATTTCTTAGCAGCAGATTGGCAGTATAAGCCCTGACTCATTTTGACTTCTCTATTCCTAGGAAGATCAGGAAGATTCCTGGGATTGGGAGATCAATCAATACTTGAAAGGGAAGGAAATAATAGAAAGTATTGCCCTGGTTTTTCTTTTAGTTTGTAATTATTATTCCCATAATTTTGAACTCTGTAAGCCAGTTTGTGAAATCTTAGCTCCATTCTTTTATGGTTATATTTCTCTTTTTTCTTTTTTCCGCATCACTTTGAAGGCACATCAAAACTACTATCATGACAAATTCTTTTATAGTGCTTACTCTGTGTCAGGCCCTCTTTCATGGGCTTAACTCATTTAATTATTGCCATAACCTGTAGGTGCCATGAGGAAATTTAAGCGAGGTAAGTAACCTGACCACAGGTCACTTAAGTGCTAGAACTAGGACTTTAACATATAGCTCAGGATCAGCATCAGTCTGTTTTAAACACTTACCCTGCACTTCCTTTCAAATGTGCTTTGCTTTGTCATGTGAGTGTTGAAGGTTTTGAGGGGTGCGATTAGACTCTCATACTCTTATCCAGACAATTGAACCCGGTCTCCCAACTTTTTATATCACAACCTGTAATTCATGGTAATCAGAAATATAGAATAACCACTTAGGGAGTGAGAGGAGGGGATTTCTATTTTAAAACTTTTGTTTTTTAATTTTTTTAAATTTTTTCCTATTTTAAAACTTTAAAACTTTTGAATTTTCAACTGATTATATGGTTTTTCTTCTTTAAAAAAAAATATTTTTTTAAATTTACTTTTGGAGAGGGGAGGGGAGGGAGGAAGAGAGAGGGAGAAACATCGATCAGTTGCCTCTCACATGCATCCTGACTGGGGGACCAAACCTGCAACTCGGGCATGTGCCCTGACCAGGAATCAAACGTACGACCTTTCGCTTTGTGGGATGACGCCTAACCAACTGAGCCACACCTGTCAGGACTGGTTTTTCGTCTTTATTCTATGAATATGTAATATACTTTGATTGCCTTTTTTTAAAAAATATTTTTTAAATTTATTTTTAGAGAGGGGAAGGGAGGGAGAAAGAGGGAGAGAAACAGCAATGTGTGGTTGCCCCTTCCTGGGGGCCTGGCCCACAACCCAGGAATGTGTCCTGACTAGGAATTGAACCTGTGACCATTTGGTTCACAGGCCAGCATTCAACCCACCAGCCAGGGCCATTGATTGCTTTCTAAATGTCGAATCAGCCTTGTATTCCTGGGATAAAATCTACTTGGTCATGGTGTTTTACCTTTTTAATACATTGCTGGTATTTGTTTTGCTAATATTTAATTATGGATTTTTACATTCATGTTCATGAGGATTATTGGCCTGAGTTTTTCTTTTCTGTATTGGTTATGTCTGAATTTAGTGTGAGTTGGGATCTGTTTCCTCCACTTCTTTTTAAAGGGTTTGTGTAGAATAGCTGCTATTTTTGTTTGTTTGTTTCTGTTTGTTTGTAGATTTCAATAGTGAAACCATCTTTGTGTACTTGGCATTTTCTTTGGGGGAAGATTTTAAATTATGAATTAAATTTCCTTAGTAGGTGTGTAGGACTATTCAGATTTTCTATTTTTTCTTGAGTCATTTTTTGTGAATGGTGTCTTTCAAAAGAATTTTTTTGTTTCATCTAAGTTGTCTAATTCATTGGCATAAAGTTATTCATAATATTTTCTTATAGCATCTGTAGGAAAAATAGTGATGTTCCTTCTTTGATTCCTCATTATTAATTGGTATTTTTAAAATCTTGATCAGTCTTGCTAAGTGTTTATTTCATTAATCTTTTTAAGGAAATAACTTCTGGTTTTGTTGATTTTTCTCTGTTGTCTAGTTCTAATTCACTGATTTTCACTCTTTGTTATTTCTTCCCTCCTCACTCTCTACCTCATCACAATGGAAGCTTAGATCATTGAGTTTAGATTTTTCTTCATTTTTAATATGAATATTCAAAGCTATAAATTTCCCTTCATGCATTGCTTTAACTGCATCCCATAAATTTGACACATTATGGTTTTATCTTTATTTCAAAATATTTTTCTAATTTCTCTTGTGATTTGTTCTTGTGGGCTATTTAGAATTATGCTATTTAATAGCATAATATTTGGAGGTTTTCTAGGTAGGTTTCTGTTACTGATTTTACTTTAACTCTGTTATGTTCAGAGAACATCCTCCGTATGCTTTGAGTTTTTTCTATTTATTGAGACTTGTTTTGTAGCCCAGGGCAAGGTGAATTTGACAACACGAACATCCTTTGTCAGTTTGAATTGATTGTTAGTGGTCCTTAGGTCTTCTATATCCCTGCTCATTTTCTAACTGTTCTTCAGTTAACTTAGAGCAGTGTTCAAGTTTCCAACCTTAATGATAGACTTCTTCAGTTTTGTGAGATTTTGCTGCATATGTATATATTTTTTAATCCTCATTCGAGGATATATCCATTGATTCCAGAGAGAGGAAGGGACAGAGAGGGAGGGGGGAAGGAGGGGGAGAGACAGACAGACAGACAGACAGACAGACAGCACGCTAGCAAGAGCGCTAATGTGAGAGGAACAGCCATCGCTCCCTCCCGTTAGCACCCCTACCAAGGACTTAATTCACAACCTAGGCATGTGCCCTGACCAGGACTTGAACTACACAGCCTTCATGTTCGTGGGAAGATGCTCCAGCCAGTTGAGCCACACAGGCCAATGTGCTGCATGTGTATTGACATTCTGTTATCAGCTGTTACTGTTCTGTGTTCTTGAGAAATTGATTTCTTTATCATTATGAACTGCCCCTCTTTATCCCTGGTGATAGCCCCTTTCTGAACTCTCCTTTGTTATAACCATTGATATTGATATAGCCATCCCAGTTTTCTTATGATTGGTATATACTTGATATATTCTTCCATCCTTTTTCTTTTAACCTGTGACTTTATATGGGCAGCGCTTGCTTTGCACTGTTCTTGGTATCTGAGATTTAATCTCAGTTCAAATTGTATAAAGCAAGGACTACCTATCATTTGAAGGTTCTTTTTTTTGGTAGGCATCCTGTAGTTCTTTTTTTTCCCCTAGTCTGATCTCGGCCCTTTTAAGTAAGGTGTTTAAACTATTTACATATAATTATTGATACGGTTTGTTTCTTTTGTCTCATCTGTTTTTGTTCTATTTCCCTTTTCCTGCCTTTGGATTAATTCTTTATTTTTAAGGCAATGCAAATACTGATCTATTAGTTATACCTCTTTAAAAAATTTTTAAACAAGAAAAAAATGTCTTGTGTATCCACACATACTGACTTTCTAACACTCTTCATTCTTCATTTGTGTAGATCCAAGTTTCCATCTGGTGGTATATCCTTCATAGGGTCACTTTCTGTAGCTCTTCGTGGTAATCTCCTCAAGTCTTGGCAGTTATAACTCCCAGTTTTAAAAAATATTGTAATACATTGTAAATGCCTAGTTTTAATTAATAAGAAGCCAGTAGTATTGCTGGGGGAAATTATTATGGGCTTTGTTGTTGTTGTTGTTTTAGAAGGGTAACCTGTTTTTTTGTTTTTAATTTTTGTGTTTGTTTTTGATCACATTTAGAAGTTCCCATTAAAACTGAAGCAGACATTCTGGTGGAAGACCAGAGTCCTCACAGCGATACTGCTAGGAGACCAAGTCAAGATGTTAAAGCGACTGTTGGAAATTTCTCAGAAGCCAAGTGTAAGAGTCAAAAGAAAAGTTTCAAAAAGACAAACCCTAAGAGGAAAAAGGATTATCACAACTATCATCCATTATTTGAACCAAGAACACATCATCCATATCTCCTGGAAATGGTAAATGATTTTTATTTACATTCTAATCTTTGTGTTCTTTTCACATCATGGAGGTAGAGCCATTGAGTTTGTGAGTGTGTGTGTGTGTGTGTGTGTGTGTGTGTTAGTGTGTGTTTAAGGTTACCAGAGACAAAAAGCCCTTGAAAAGTCACCTGTGTATCTTAATTCTGAAGCTGTATTTGGCCTCTAGCTTATGTTCAGTAAATATGGAATTAGAATTTTCAAAACTGCTTAAAATAAAAGAATCTAGGTTTAACTGATTGGTTACAAAGTGTGTATTGAAGTATAATGACACTTAAAGTTTTCATTGAAAGCGCAGCAAAGTTTTCATTGGCAGGCTGAAAGGAGAAAAGGGTTTTTGTGTGTTTATTTTTGCATTATTGGCTTTATTCTCAGTGTGGTGTGCTAAAAAATTTATTATCTTTCTTTAAATTATAAAGAGGAAGCAATGCATGTTTTGATTCTGAGTAATGACATGAAGTTCTTCAAAAATCCATGGCTTTCATGTCTAAGAGTGATAGAAATAGAAATAGTCCAGATATTTTAATGGGGTTGTAAAACTACGGATGTTCTGTGAAAAGTCTGGTTTTGCCTTTTCAGGTCAAAGTGTTCTGTGGCTACACTCTGTGAGGGTTACCTGTAGACACATTTGCTTCTGATTAAAATTGATCTGAAGTGTGCCTCTCTGTTTTATAAATTTCAGTGAAATAAATTGCATTTTTAAAATATTTACCTTATAAGGGCAAATTAAATCATTTTTCCACTAAAGTTCTTATGTGATGTTTCCAAACTACATTAATGACATCAGAAAATAAATTGAGGTCACTTTATCTTTTTGACAAATGACAAATGACGCCCTGACTGGCGTGGCTCGGTTGGACATCGTCTCACAACTGAAAGGTTGCTGATTTGATTCCTAGTCAGGGCATGTGGCTGGATTGCAAGCCAGGTCCCTTGGTTGGGAGTGCGTGTGAGATTGATGTTTTTCTTGCATGTCGATGTTTCTCTCCTGCCCTTTCTCCCTCTCTTCCCTGCTCTCTAAAAATAAATGAATAAGATCTTTAAAAATATATACATATGACTCTTTGGTTATATACTTATTTGAAGTACTAGGGCTTTTGAGCTTCCTTTTTATTACAATAGGCACAATAATGGGAAGTTATAAAAGTCCAGGAATATTGGGATTTTTAACTGCTAGTTTCATTATTGCTATCTTTATTGTATCTACTAACCAGTTTCTATACTGTTTACAGATTTGGGTTTGGGAGGGTCTTCTTTGACGTGATTTTTGGATTAAAGAAGTGCAGACTTTTAAAACATATTTTTCTTGCTCTTTGTTAGGTACTCCTAGAGAGGACTCCAAATGTCAAATTAAAAGGAAATGTTCTTATATTATTTTTTAGCAAAATAATTACTGAATATAATATATATCTTTATTGTTCTGTGTTTTCATATGGGGAAGGCACACATAATATTTTAGATTGTATTTCTTGGATATATTTTATTTACTAGCTAATCTTTGTGTTTATTGTTTTTTAGCTTTTAGCTCCAGACATTCGACATGAAAGAAACGTGATTTTGCAGTGCATTCGGTACATCATCAAAAAAGACTTTTTTGGACTTAATAATAATTCTACAAAAATTGAAGACGTGTAGGTGTGTGATGTTTCAGCCCTCAACTGAAGCATGGAAAATAGTGCCATCCTCACGTTAGTGGAGGAAAACTTATTTTTAAACTGGATTAGTAATTAAATTGTAAGCTTCATATGTTATTATGGTGGATTTTTCAAGTCTTTCTTTTGAATCTATGCAAATAAATTCGTAACTAATTTTTAAGACTGTGTTTGTGTTATTGGGATTGAACATAGTATTTGCTGGCAGAATTCTCCTTTCTGTTTGCATATGTTCGTGTGTGTTGCTGTCGTGTAAGGACCAGTTAAGAATTGAAGATACTGGCTTCGTAAAGAACAAAGCTTTAGAATGTTTAACTTAGTTGAGCAAAGCTACAGGGTAGAGAGAGAAATACAGTTATTTTGTTTTTAATGCAGGAGAGGAAGACTCATTCTTTAGGAAATATTTTAAAAATAAACCAGGTTAAATGAGTATAATTAGAAGGTCTTGAAATTTAAATTTTCTCTGTTTATTTCAAAGATCATTTTGAAATTCACCTATTGCTACTGCTTAAGTAGCTCACATATTGAACATTTGAAATAAATATCAATACAGCCTCTGTGTGTGTTTAGATTCAATTAAGATGCTTGTTTCTGGTGTAGTTCAGAATTGGACCTTTTGTATTTCCTTGTGAAAAGTATGTAAAGTGTAGTACTTGATGAGGCTCAACTAATTTCTTTCAGCAGAAACAGTTTGTGAAGTAGTTACCTTCATTTTAGGCTTAGTTAAAAATACATCCTGTGAAGATAGCAACTGAATCCTTTTTAAATGTTTTAAATAAATAAAAGCTCCTGAGACCTTTTTCGTCTTTTATAACACAGAGGCTTTAATTTTGTTCTAGTCACCTGTGCTTGCTAGAGCTGGAGCTCTGCCCTTTTGATATACAGCTAAAGGGGCCTAGGTTTTAAAAAATTCGTCTGTTTGTGTTGTTGAAAAGTTAATTTTATCTGACATTGTGATTATCCAACTCTGTGGATTTTGCCTGCAAGAAGGGAGGCAAGAAAGCTGGTAACAGCTTTCAGCCCCCGTGCTGCTTTTCTGCGTCGGTAAGATCCTACCTGTTCCGAACCCTGGAACCCCTGTCATGCGGCACTGGGCATTGTAGGCCTGAGGTTAAAATTCATGTTTAGGTCAGTGTTTCCCAACCTTGTAACCACCATACACACTTTTTTATTTTGTTTCACTCTGTTTCTTCAGTGAGACCCACATTTTGGAAAAGAATCTGTTCAGTATATTAATTCAGTTCATGTAATACTGTTGAGTGCTTACTCATGTGCCACCATTGTACATAGATTAGAGAGGTATAATAATGAGTAAGGCCTTGCCTAACTTCAGAAACTCAGTTTAACTTTTATATTATTCGGTTTAACTTTTATATTATTCAAAGATGTGATTCCTAACTCAATTCATGTCATCGGGATGAAGTAACCAGTACTATTATAACTTGATATTCTAAAATACGACTTACCAGTAGTAGCCTGCAGTTTATCACTGGTTAGCATGCAGACTGCCAGAGGCCTGATACAGATACATGAATTCAGACTCCTAGGCTACTGCAATGGACCACCGTATCTCCGGGTATATTGACCATCATAGCTTTAAGGTGTATTGCGTAAAGTGTTATTTTCAGTGTTTCTTGTTTTCTAATAAATGAAGGACTGCTTTGGCTGTGTCTGATGGTCTTTAGCTGGGGTGACTTATTTATTTCTAGTAGATAATTTCAGATTCAGTTGCCTTTATATTTAACTCAGGAATTAAACGTTTTAAAATTTCCAAGCAGATAGAATATAGCCTGTGTAGTGTTTAGTTTATGGAATATATACTCAATATTTGTAAATATTCTGTGAGTTTTGAGGGGGAGGGATGTTTTACCTATTCTTGACTACAAAGTGTTTTGGATTTAGCTTGTTAATTGTTCAAACCTTCTACATTCTTAGTGTCCATTTAATAAGTTATGTAACTGTTGGTTACTGGTGCATTTTATAACTGAAATGTTCTTTTTTTCGTCCTCAGTACACTCTGTATTGACTTTTATTTTCCCCAATTAATATAGTCGAAATAGCTTCTTGGGAGTTCAGTTTTAGAGACTGTGGGGAATTTAACCCATTCATATTAATTGAAATTGTTTAATCGTTTGGACTATTTCTGCCATCTTGTTTTGTATTTTCTATATATTGTGCTTGTTTTTAGCTAGCATTTTATTGGAGTGATTGGTGTGGGTTTTTTTCTTTTTGTTTTTCCTCTTAGTGCTTTGGAATGAGTTAAACTTACTGCTGTTCCTTTAGTGATTATCCTTTTCCTCTGTGTTTAATCTCCCAGTTAACTCAGCAACCTTAACATTCTTTCACTTTCCCACCCAGACCTCTTCTGGTGTAATCTTGTGGGATTTGTTTCAGATTAATCTCCATTGTCTTGATTTGTGTGTTGTAGCATGCGTACGGTTATGCTTTCCTTCTCACTTTTTCTTTCATCCCAGGGTTAGTTTTTTGATTTACTGCAGGATATCTTTACTACAAGTAAATGTATACTCCTGCATTAAAATCTTTTTTGTGGTTTAGGGTGTTAGGTTCAAAATAATTTCCCCTCAGATTTTGAGGTTGTAACATGATTGTTTGCTAGCATCCAGTATTTCTGATTAAAGGTCAGACACCAGTCTGATTTCCGTCTCTTTATTGGTGATAACATTTCTTTCCCTCATGAAAAACTTTTAGGACTTTTGTGCTTGGAGTCCTAAAATTTCACCACTGTGTGCCTAGGTATGTGGGACATTTGTCATTATTCTACTGACCCCATGGTTTTTTTACTCTGAAGAATCATACCATCTGGATTAGGGCAGTTTAAAAACATTTTTTTTTAAATTACTTTCTTACCTTTTTATCTGCTTTGTTTTTCTGGCACTCTTATCAAGTGACTATGGGACCTCCCGACTTGATCACTGTCTGTCGGTTCATTTTTATTTTTTGCCCTGATCTTTTTTCTCTGTTCTGAAAAATTTCTTCAAATGTTATTTTCCAAATCACTAATCCCTCTCAGGTGTGTCCATTAAATTGTCATTATTTAACTTTTAAGTTTAGTAATTTGTTTTTAAATATTCAAGATTTCTGTCTTATTCTAATTTTTATTTTTATAAATGTAGTACCCTTACATTTCTGAGGATACTGATTAGAATTTTCACATTCTTTTCTAGTCCTTGAATTACTTGTTTTTCCCCCCATTAGTTGTCAATCTTCTGTTCAATTTACTAATTATTTGTACTTCTATTTGTTGTTCTTAAAAGATCACCCTTACATGCAAAAGAAATTCACTTGATTAATGTATTGGTAGTTGGTGTGGATTTTTCCCACATTTGTATGAGCCTTCCTTTCTCCTAAAGACGTTTACTTTGAGAAAAGGCAGCTTGTTCGCACAGACCTTTTAGAATACACAGATGGGTAGTGGGCAGAAGAGATAGGCTCTTGTCCCATCCTCACTCCGATCTCTTTGCCAAAATACAAAGTGCTCTATTCTGAGGATGGAGCTTTTCTTCACTGGGCAGAGCTATCCCTCACTCCCACCAATCACTCGGCTTTGGAAGTGAGCAAGGTTAGGACTTGACTATCGCAGCTGGAGGCCGGCAGCTTTCTGTCGTCGTCGTCTCTGGTGCAGGTCTGAGCTAAGGCTTCCCTCTCTCGTTTCTTGTCAGATTGCACAACCCTACCTCCAAAGGCGGTCGGGATGTGGCCTGCGAATTTGCCTTTCTAACGAGTTTCCAGGATGTTCATGAGATTTGTCTGAGAGACCACATTTTGAGAACCACTTTGAGGAATTTAAGAGGAGTTTGTCAAAACCACTGGTATCCTAATATCACCCTTAACGTTGTATTCCTTCACTGTTGTAACTCTTCAATTCTTTTAAAATATATCATTTCAAGGAATTTGGAGCAAAGGACAGAGGTAGTCTGGACTCATAACTGAATCTCTTCATTCATTATATTTCTTAGTTTTTAAAGTAAGCACCTTTGTTTAATTTTTTCTTTTTTTTATGATTTAAAAAAAAAACATTTTATTTTGGAAAATTTCAAACATGCAAAAGTATGGAGAGAATGTAATAACACTCCCTAGTGTAAATGTACTAACTCCAAGCATCATAGAGCTTCAATAATTTTATCGACTCATGGCCAGTCTTATTTTCATATATTACTCACCCATTCCTCCTCACCCTCCCCCACCCACCTGAGGTTATTTTTAAGCAAATACTCAGTCATCATTTTATATATTTCAATACATGTCTCTAGACAATAAGTACTTTAAATATATATATATATATCTTTAACAATTCATAATTCCCTAAGGCCATCAACTATCCAATCAAAGTTTCTATAACTTTTAAAAATAACATAATAAAATCATTCTGTGTATTCCATCTGTGCCTTGTTTTGTATATCAAAAATACGGTATTGGAGAATTATATTCGGACATATTTAAAAGCTCAACCCATTTTGTATTTACGATAGTTACAATTTTTTCATTAAAAATAAACATTTAAGCCCCGACTGGTGTGGCTCAGTTGGTTGGATGTCATCCTGCAAACCGAAATGTCACCGGTTCAACTCCTGCTCATGGCACATGCCTGGGTTGCAGTCCAGGTTCCCCAGGGCTGGGGGCTGCAAGAGGCAGCCAGGCTGTGTTTCTCTCGCTTATTTCTCTTTCTCCTTTTCTCCCTCCCTTCCTTTCTCTTTAAAAATAAATATTTTTAAAAATAGACATTTGAATTACGAAGTGGACAGTATTTTAATTTAAATGTGAAAATGGCAGTGATAAGTGCTGTTGAGCTCACCGCTGCTGCTAGGTGTTCAGAAAGTTGTCGGGCGGGGGAGGGGAGAGAGCCCCGTTGATGGAGCAGGGCCCAGCAGTTTCTCTTGTGATGGTTTTTAACCTCCACGGCTCACACTGTGAGTTAGCACTTGAAAGTTGCTTTCTTCATGTCCTCTGTCCAGTAACTATTTGTCTAGCCTAAAATGGACTGAATGGTTACTCAGAGAGGATGAGCCATTTCAACTGTTGCTCCAGAATAGTCCCCTGTTGGCACGGCACGACTGGAGGCTTCTTGAGAGCGGCATTGGGAACAAATGATTATTTCTTCCTCAAAACTGGGAGAAAGTAAATGTGAATGAATGGAGTTATAAAGAAGACAGATACTTAGGATGTACACAGAAGACCCCAAATTGAAATTCTGTTCATTGTAGCTGTTGCCATAGTTTGTGCCCTGCAGTGCAGCCCATACTCTGACACACCAACTGTGGCTGTTTGGAACACCTGGGTCTTCTCATAATGACAGCAACAAATGTCTTCTGTTGATCATCTCTGTACCCAGGAGGCTTAAATAAGTCTACATACCCAGTAAAAACTATGTCATCACTTCAGGACCTTTCAAAGGTTGTGTGAAGGTTTCTACATTCCAGTTTTTGGCAGTCATCATTTCTGGTTACTAGCGAGTAATGTCACCATTTCCAGGGCCAGGTATTTGTAGTTTTGTGTCTATATGTTTTTCTGGTTATTTTTATGTTTTATTTTATTTGTAAATCTAAACTATAGGCTTTATTTGGATTTCACCAGTCTTTTTTTTTTACAAATGTCATTTTTGATGATTCAATCCAGGATACCACATTGCACTTAGTCACTATGTCTCTTAGTTACTTTGTTTTTAGTTTTATTTTCAGTGACAAAAGTAATGCATGCTTATTGTAAAAGTTCAAATAATCCAGTAGTATGTAAAATTAAAAAATGAGGTTGGTTTTACTCTGTTCCCTTTTCATCATATTCCCCAAAGACACCACTATTAACAGTTTGGGATGTATTTCCAGATTTTTTAAATGCATATATTATAAACACCCAACTATGGTCATATGAATTTTGTTTTTAAACAGAAAAATCAGATATTTGCAAGTTTTTTCACTTGACAATGTCATGGATATTTGTGCATATATATGTATGCATACACATGCTTTCACTTTTTTAAAGTATATTTTATTGATTATGCTATTACGGTTGTCCCAGTTTTTTTCTCCCCTTTATCCCCCTCTGCCCTGTACCTCCGAACCTCCTGCATTCCGCCTCCTCCCCGGTAGTTCATGGACTTGGGCTATACATATAAGGTCTTTGGCTTGTCTATTTTTCCTATACTCCCTTCCTGTCTATTTTGTGCCAACCCGTTATGCTTCTTATTCCCTGTACCTTCTCCCCCGTTCTCTCCCCTACTCCTCCCCTCTGACCCCTCCTCACCCCCGAGTTTTGAATGCTGCATGTGATAGCTTGGCTATCTCTTCATTGATTAGTTATGTTTTTTCTGGAGTTTTGATCTGTTCTTTCATTTGGGCCATGTTTCTTTGTCTTGGAGCACCTGTTATGTTGTAAGGGGCGGGACCTTAGGTATTCACCAGGATGGGACAACTCACATTGCTGCTTTGTGGCGCTGTATGTGGGGGCGGGGTCAGGGAACGATGCCACTTGCTGGGTGCTTGCTCGGCTCTTGCCCCACTTTACCTCACGTCCCTCACTTCCCATAAGCGGATGGTGCCCTTTCAGGTGCTGATTCCCAGGTGGGTGGGCTTGCTGCATATGTTCTAGGACCCTGTGGGCCTCTCCAACAGACTCCTGTGAGACTGGCAGTTTCTTTGGCTGCTGCCACCCCCACAGGTTTTTTACAGACAGAGATTTCGAGTCTTTAGTTTCCCTGAAACCCCGCGTTGCACGGTCACTCCCCAGTTGTTCCTCTTGGCTTATCTACATGCGAATGTGGGACAGCCCGGTCAGCCAGCCCCTGCCTTGCCCGTAGTCCACTGCTTTACGACGCGTCCTCTCCGCCCCTGCTGCCCATCTCAGTCTCTCATACCAGTCTGGATGAATGTTTCTTAAACTCCTTGCAGTTGGACTTCCATGCAGTTTGATTTTCTGGCAGTTCTGGTTGTTTTGTTTTTTGTTTTTAAATTGGTTATCATCCTTCTTTTGGTTGTGCAAGGAAAGGAAGCATTTTACCTACGCCTCCATCTTGGCCAGAGCTCTAATGTGCATTTTGCTTTCACTTTTTAAGTCATTCCCCTATAGGGGAATTTGTTTCCAATTTTTCTCTAATGTTAATGATACTACAGTGGACACCGCTGAATTTACAATGATGCACACACTCTGTGTCTGCGTTCTGTGTACGTGTGCACCTGTGAGTATTTCTGTAGGAAAGAGTCTAGGGTTCAAAGTTCAAGTGGCCTTTAAAAGGCTCTATCAAATTACATTCTTATTAAACCTGTTATTTAAAAAAATATATTGAGGCTTGAAATAAGGGAAGTGGATTTCTACTTGCCACATGAATGTGACCTTAGAGCAGTGGTTCTCAAGTGTGGTCCAGGGACCTCCAGGGTGTTCAAGACTCTTTCATAGGATCTGTGAAATTAAAACTATTTTCATAATTCCAAGACATTTGCCTTTTTCACTTCTCTTTATGAATGTACAGTAGAGTTTTCCAGAGGCTATGTGATGTGCGATGCTGTCATTACTATGACAGCTAGTGGGAAGTGTGCTTGGCCATTGTGTTTTCCAGAATTTTCCAAGGCGGTAGGTTGGGGATATGCATAATGAGTTTTTAGAGATTAACTCAGGTTTTTATCAGTACTTTGGCTGTACTCTTATAAGCTGTCTTTGGTTATCCCTGCTGTAGACTATGTGACCTAATTGTCATCAGTAAATTATTTTGGAATCCCAGTGAATTACAAAACTTTAAGATGATGCCACTGAGCTCACTACAATTTTTGTATTAGAAAATAAAAATTTAAAAAGAGTTTTTTATGTTAATATGTAAATGGGCTTATTGTTATAGTATGCCAGTAAATATTATTTGCAGATGGGCTGCATAAATCCCAGGATATGGAAAAAGATGGAAAAATTCTTAAAATGCTGTTGTTTGAAGATGAACCTAGGATAATAATCTATTCTTTCAGCTCTGGAAGTATTTCCTGTTTTTTGTTTTAAACATAATATTGTCTTAATTCCTCTCATATTTATTTGTGTGTCTATTTAAAACTGCTGAATCACTATCCTAGGAAATTTATTTCCTTGCAAAATTGGTAAAAAATTCTGAATTAGATGCATATTTGTATTACAAGGCTAGGTACTTTTTGATATTTTAAAACTTGGGGACATTTTCAAGAACAGGTATTTAGAATGCAAGTAAAAGTTTGAATTTGATAAGCACTTATTAGATCTCATATAGTTTTTTGGTGGATATGATGATATGAGACTGTGAGCCAAGGAGAAATCTACAAAAAGAAATCTGAAAGACAATGTTTTAAAATTGAAGACCTAACAAGATAGAAGATAGCAATCAAATTATGTAATGATTCTGGCTTGTAGAGCCTGTGGTACTTAATTACTTAATCTTGAATACTTGGTAAGAGGAAAAACGGCATTTGATAATTAATTGCTCACTTCGTCAGACATGTAGACACTGTGTCACTTTGATGTAGACCATTGCCTCCCAAACCAGGCTGATCATCTGAATAGAGGTTCCTACTCTAAGATTATGATTTTTGTAGATACAGCCGTGTGGCACAGGAATATTTTAACAAGTTCCACCAGTGGTTAGGGTGGTCTTACAGCTTGGGAAACACTGATGTAGACCATTATGTGAGCAAGTAGAAAACCTTGTGCTGCTTAAAACACAGACTGCCAGGCCCCACCTCCCAGGTTTTTCACTCACAGGCCTTGTGTGGGGCCTGAGAATTTACTTAGAATTTATTCCCAGGAGATGCTACTGCTGGCCCAGGGAACACACTGGGTACCACTGACGTGGACCACCCCCAAGACTCCACAGACCCAGACTGGCACAGTCAACAAAGAAGCAACAAACTGAATTCCTTGACAAGGGCTCAGGCCTTTGCACTTCTTTTTCATGTTCTGTTTTGTGATTTTCTTCCTTTGGAGTGAGCATTGATCGCTGGACCTCTGCCCCATGGAAAGTTTGGAGTGGAAAGAAGACACCTGGCTAGGGTGGCTTGGCAGTATAATGGAAATGGCCAAGCAGTGTGTAGATCTAGGCTAACAACCCCATTCTTTGACCCTGTTTTTTTCTCTTTTCTTTCTTTTTTAAAAATTGATTTTAGAGAGAGGAAGGGAAACAGAGAGAGAAACATCAATCTCTTGTTCCACCCATCCATGCATTCACAGGTTGCCTCAACCAGGGACTGAACCCACAACCTTGGCACATGGGGATGACACTCCAACTAACCAAGCCACCCAGGCAAGGCTTGCCCCTGGCTTTATTGTGATCTTGGACAGGTTGCCTAATCTTTCGATGCTCTAGCCATGAAGCTCCAGCCGTGGGTCCATGCCATGCTTCCTCCTACCGAGAGGCATAGCTGTCCTCTGTGTCTGGAAAACCCTTGCCTTTTCCCTAACGTCTTGTTATTGCTTGCTTAAACTTGGATCTCTGTTCAGTCATTACTTCCTCAGGAAAGCCTTTCTGACCTCCCTAACTGGGTCAGGTCCTCCTTTTTTGCACACTCATCACCATGTTCCTGCCTTCTCAACATTGTCACAGTTGCAGTTTTGTACTTACTTGTGTGATAATTGAATTTGTCCCTCTCCTCTGGACTGTAAGCTCTAGGATTTACGCTGTAAAAAAAACTTAGCACTTTGTGTTTTCTATCCTGTTCCAGCTACAAGCACTGTGCCTGGCACATAGTAGTTGAATGAACGGCAGCGAACGGGGTCACATTATACATACAGAGTGGGAAGGGCAGAGTAGATATTCCCAAATTGGACTTGTATCAGTCATTGTCCAATCTGGAGACAGAAACTACACATGTATTTTAACAGGGAACTTAACATAAACGGTTGTTACCCAGGAATTAGGAGAGAAAAGGTAGAGGATACTGAAGTGTCACAGAAATTAGCATTATAGGAAGTAGCAATCACCCCTAAGGGTAGGGAACAAAGGTAAGGGGCTGGGGTATTTTGAAATTTCGGAGCTGCAGAGCTGGGACTGCAACCTCTGGGCGGAAGGAGGTCCTGCCTGGCTGCTCCTGGTTCCTCGGGCACTTAGTGGGGAGACTGGAGCTGGCACTCGGACGTCTGATGAGGAGATGCTGGCCAGTTAGTGCTGGTGTCTCTGAGCAGGGAGGGGTGGTGGTGGAGGCAATTGTTGGCTGCTGTAATGAAATGTTGTGTGGTCATGGTGACACTGGGGAACAGAAGGCAAAAAGCCTCCCAGTCTTCTTCTAGTGCCCTCTATTGGCAGAGCCAAACAGGGAGCCAGCTGGCGAAGGGAACATGCTGAGAATAAAAATAACCAGTTTAGGATTTTGGGACGTCTGTTTGACTAGAGGATAGAAAGTGCGAGGAGGGAACAATTCATTGCATGGGGGCAAGTGGGCAGTTGCCTGAGGAGTTTCCAACATTAACTTGAACTTAGTATCTTTCTTTAGGTCAGAGAAAGGAGTATCCATGGCAGCTGACTTGGAAATCATGTGCAATGAATGGGCTGGAGGCAGGAAAAAACAGTTTATACAGTCCAGGGAGATAGACACTTTGGCAACATTATTGGACTGTATACAATTAATGGGCTTCTCATAGAGCTTGTGAAAGTTCCTATGTCTGTCACACACCCTGATAATGACTGATATCTTTTAAGAGAACACCACAGATTTTATCTTACCCACAATTTGTGGCTCACATGACTTCGCTGCATATGAGCTGATTTGTAAACTAAAGCATGTTGTAAATGAGAAGTAGTATTTATCATTTGTATCCTTTCTGGTCCTTAGGTGTGTTCCAGGGATGTGATGGGTGTCTGTACCCAAGCGAGGATTTCAGAGGAAAGATAACAGAAAGCAAAAGGTCAGAACTTACAGAATTAACAGGGAAGTTTTAAACTTTTTAAAGATTTGATGTTTACAAATAATGGCCTTCCTGACCATTCTTTCTGAAGCCAGAATTTGCACCCAGATGAACTGGACAAATATGTCAATAGAGAGCACCAGTCCATGTATCGTTGCTGTTTTAAAATAGCAGTGTCTGACTTTGACCATATAAGTATTTGAAAGTTTTATAACGGACCTTTTTTATTTTCCAAAACTGGAAAGTGAACAAAAGCTCCTGCCACATCAGGCTTTCATGGTGGATAATGAGGTCTGAGGTGTTCCAGGCGTCAGTCAGAATCTAGGTGAGGGGCATTGTCATATGGAACACTGTCATATCAGCCTTTATTATACTTACCCAGTTTATTTTGCAGTTCTGATTGTGAAGGTGTAATGCTTGTTTTATTTAATTCTTGCCATGTGGTTTGTAGTTGAATAGTTATCATAAGTGGACATTTAATTAAGTCAGTATATGGATAAGATATGAATCTGTAATAATTTTACTACTGCTTAAACAAAACTGGGGAACATTTTTCCCAAACAGTGGGTATATCCATTTCCAAAATGTTTTACCGTGTTTCTAAATTTAAAAAGAAAGAGGGTCTGAGGAGAGAAAGATACCACCCTAGGTCAACAGTTTCGCTGAAGCCCTTCTGACTGACTGAGTGGATTTGCTGTCCGCTTTCCTAAGGTATAGCTGGAGTCATCGGCTGTCAGAGCCATATACTGAATACCTCTCTGGGTATGGCACTGTCACAGCCCAGACAGCCTTGAAATGGACACAGACACTGCTCTTTATGTTAATACCAAATAATAAGTCCGTGTGCCTATAAATAAAGAAATGACATGGAAACCTGCAGGAAGAGACCTGGCAGGAGAGGCTCAGTTGGTCGGGGTCGTTTCCGCAAAGCTAGAGGTTGCTGATTCCATTCCTGGTCAGGGCACATGCCTGAGTTGTGGGTTCAGTCACTGGTCACGGTATGTTCAAGAGGCAACCAATTGATGTTTCTCTCCTCTTTCTCTCTCCCTTCCCCTCTCTCTAAAAATAAATAAATAAGATCTTTTAAAAAACTGCAGAAAGAGAAAGGGAACAGGTGGAGGCCAGTCAACAGAGATACAGGGGTTATTCCAAAGTGATTTTGAATGCAAAGGAGAGCTCTTGCTTAAGACAAGGTAGGAGGAAGACCAAGGGGAAGAGTTGTGCAGGGCCAGCCTGGCAAGCAGAAAGAAGGAGTGAGGAGAAGCTGGATTGGGTGTCTTGGCCCGAAGATGGGAGACTGCTAACCCTCTTGGGGATGAGAGAACGAATATACTAACAGGCAACGGCACTGGCCAGACCATACATAAACCTGGAGCCCTAGCCACAGCCCAGGCAGCCCAACCATGATCTACGGTAAACTACCGAGGAAGCCGGCCTGCTGAAAGGCTTGCGGGAAGTGTGCTCTCTCTAGTGACAACCCAGGAAGCTAAACAATAATTTTGGTTATTCAATCACCCCTGAATGGTTAGGACTTGATTAATAACTGACAACTTCCCTTTTCTGTCCCAATTTCCAACTTAGGACCAACCAGAGAAAAACAAATATGCATCCCGACTAATCACATAGGACACCCGGCTTCTAGCTAGCCCACCTATAGCTTCCCTGTGCCAACGGCCTCCGATCAGGGCACACCAGAAGATTTCCCCTTTTTCCACCAGAAAGCGTTCTCACTCCTCTGTCTGAGGTTGAGTTTCTGCCAAAACACACGCGATGGTGGCTGGCTCCCTTGCTCTAGCAAGTGCTGATTGAGTAGCTTTTGCTTTTCTCCTTTGGTTGGTCTTATTCCCACAGGGATATTGCTTCTGCCAGTTCTGATTCCTCTGCCACATAGCCTCCCCCTTGCATTTCTGTTTCTACTTTAACAAGCATTGTTTGTTCTTTGCTCAGCACTTTGTCTGGGGACATACCAGAAAAAATGATTAACAGCAGTGCCGATAGGTGTCTGTTTTTGAGGGTCACTAGGAAATGCTCTTGAGTGTTTCCTTTTAGGTAGAGTGGAAAGAACATGGGCTTCAATAGAACAGGCAATGAGAGAGAGCACTGTTTTGATGTAGTCTGGATAGCTCTTTAATTTAAGGGGATATTGCTAAGAGTATATTCAGCTCCTTTGGATCTATAATCAGTGGTTGACCTATCCTGTATTCAATATTACACCCTAGTCCTCCTTATAAAAGTTTTATTATCCTGAGAGTGACTCCAAAGAAAGATATTATTGTTCAAGAGTGTCTGACGGTTTGGGATAATTAACCAGAGAGGGTAGTTGTCATGTAGAGCCTTTATTCTGAGTAAGAGGGGAAGCCATTGGAGGGTTTTGAAGAGAGGAGTGACAGTATCAGATTTGTTTCAAAAGAATCCCCCTAGCTGCAGTGCTGGGAATAGGCTGTGGGAGTGGGGGCTTGTAGGCAGCAGCAGGAGTAAGGTGATTTTAGTTATCCCGGTAAGAGGCAATGGTCACTGGACAGGGGGAATAGGGAGAAGCGATCGGATTCTGGCTGTGTATTCATAACAGCGTTAATAGGGTTTCCTCAGCTACTGGATATAGAATGAGAGAGAGAATGAACTCACGTTTGATTCCAGAGTTTGTGGCTGAAGCAACTGGGAGAATAGAGCTACTATTACTGGAAATGGGGAAGACTCCATAAAGATATGCTTTTGGGGGATGAGGGTGGTGGTGGACTCTCGAAAGCTGAGTTGTAAACATGTTAAGTTTGAGGTGCTCGTCAGCCACCCGCATGAAGATGGCGAGTGGGCTGTAGCTCCGGGAGGGCAGAACATCTTATGCCCTATGAATCTTCGTGCCTGGTCTGTTGATTGCATCAATCAATCAATCAATCAGTGAGCCAGTAAACAACGATGACCACCTTTCTGAGTAGAGGTTTTGTAGGGGGAGGTATGAGATTTCTAACCCCACACTGCACTGAGACAGGAAACACATTTATGGATTTTTGGACACCCATGAAGGAGGTAATATTTTTGAAAATAGGTCGATGATGAAGAATAAGGGACCAGGGGTGTCATCTCTTTGCCTGTGTCAGCATCTATGAAGTTCTAGATTGTTAAATGTTTATTTTCTTTGGTTTAAGAAGAATCTATAATGTCTTCACTCTCCCCTGAGGATGCCATCATTCCTAAAAATGTATGTCGTCATTGTTGCAACATATACAACATATTGTTGTATAATGATAAAGGCATTATCATTATTTTTGTCAAAACAGTCCCCTATTTTATGCAATATGTATAACAGTACAGCCAGTTTGGTATTAATGAGTCCCAGGCAGACAAAATGCCTGGGTTTGAATACTGCTTCTATTATCATTAAATTGTAAGACTTTAGCAAATTACTTAACTTTCCTGTGTTTCAGCTTTCTGATCTGTAAAATAGGAGTAACATTATTACCTATGTCATTAGGTCATTGTGAGAATTAACTTGTTAATATATTATAGTGTTCAGAATTGTCTGGCACAGAATTAATCTTTTATGTGATAGATATTATTTTTATATCAAGCACTGTCAAATATATACTGGGTGCCATGATCAACAATATACTTGATATAATACCTGAAACACTGAATCTATTGATGGCTATGGATCTATCTATTGGTGATAAGTGAGACAGATCATCTCACAGGAAAAGAAATAAAATGAGTTTAGAAAGCTCACTGCACTCAGAACTGCTGGTAAGAAGTCTAAAATTGAACCAAAAAAGTTTTAACCTCCCTTGCAGGTCCAACTTGATTTCCACCTAGCACTTAAGTGTCAAAACAAACTAATTGAGGGCCTCTGAGGGCCATACTTTCTTTTTTATTTTCATTGCTTTTAGAGAGAGAGAGAAACATCATTGCAAGAGAGAAGTATCGACTGGTTGCCGCCTGCACTCCCTGGACCAGAGACTGAACCCCCAACCTAGGTATGTGCTCTGACTGGGAGTCAAACCAGGCAAACTTTCCGTCATGGGATAACGCTGCAACCAACTGAGTCACACCAACCAGGGCATCAAAAGGCCATAATTTCAATTTTTCAGCACTGCCACGTGGAACAGGAAACTATAATGCTGGGCATGTCGTCTAGAAGCCAGGCCTTGGAGAATCTGGACTCACACAACTCCAGAGTGTGTCCTCTAGCAAAAATTAGAACAGCTTGTCTCTGCTCCAGGGCTGAGCCCTCTTAGTGGCAAACAGATGCGGGTGAATGTGAGGATGGACTGCCAAACTCTTTCTGCCTTGAGAGATCAGAGCAGATGAAGGGAAGGTATGGAGGGAAAAAAGAGTGTCTGTGAGGGGGCGAAGGATATTAGGAGACAATGTGGTTTCTTGTTCTATATTACGCTTGCTCAGATATTAAAATTATAGCCCACCGAGACTGCTGTTAGTTGCTTTGCCATTCAGGTGCCAAGTGGAACCAAGTCTATTCCTCTGGGATTGATTGATTGATCACTGAATGAATGAATGAGTCAAGTAAGAAACCACTCAAACGTTTACTGAGCGCTGCGGATGTGTCAGGAAAGATACCGCGTCTGGAGATATTTTTACCTGGCTGAGGAATATTTTCTTCTTGTTATTTGGCACTTTAAGGGAAAAAGCAACTTTTATAGCGGGGTCCCCAAAGAAACAAAGATATTTTAGGAGATCGATTCATACAGTAAACGATTATGTGTGCCAAGCACTGTGCTAGAAGGCGGGATGCACAAAATAAGACCCAGACTCTGCCATCAGGGGTTTGTAGGACAGGGAAGCTGGGAAATTTGTCTATTCCAGTGATTGATGGGCTAGCCCACAGAACCTAACCCAGTTTTGGGAGTTTGAGGGTGTTTGCCCTGGGTCATTGGAGTTGCTAGATTCGGAGGAGAGGTGAAGGGCAGAATTATATAATCTAAACAAGCCCTGAGGAAGCTCTGTCATCCCAGTGGCCTCCTGAGCTCAGATCCAATTTTAGAAATTGAACCTAGTGTTAGGTCATAAAGATTAACTCACCCCAGCTGGGCAGGTGCTGTTACCCAAAAGAGCTTTGAGGTTAACTTTGTGCCATAGGCTGGGTCTGTGCTGGCCAGAGCTCTTCTTGGGAGAGTGGAATTTCATTGGTGCTTATTTTTGATGCCCTTCGTAGGTGATTCCTGGGCCCACTGAAATGGAAACCATCTAACTCCTAACTGAGTGGCAGGCAAGGACCTGAATCGCACCCGCCACTTCAGCTAGTGTAGATGCCAGGCGAGTACAATATGTTTGGGGCTTTTCTCCAGTATCCGATGTTGTATGATGTGGGAGAGCTGCCTGGTGAGAGTCGGCCTTAGACTCATGGGAAAGGAATAGCTGTTCCTTGTGTCAACAAGGAGGCATACTTTATGTGTGCGGAACTAAAGAAATGCAGCTCACTAACTGGTCTGGCTAAACTTCAAAAATTTGTGGGGCTTTTTCCACCTCCTAGGAACATTTTGTTCATGCTGGTGGTTAAAAGGGGGCAGCTTTCACATAGAAGTACAGCAGGAAGAAGCATGCAGGGCGATCTGGAATGTGGTTTCTGAAGAGGGGGGATGATATTAACAGGTTATGTGAGGGCTGGATTACGGAAAGCCTAGAAAGCTTGGCGAGGGAGTTTAGATTTTACTCAACAGGCAACCAGAAGCTTTTTTTTTTCTTCTTCTTCAGGTTTTTGAGCAGGAAAGAGAAATGATAGAAATGGTGCTTCAGGGATCTGGTCTTTTAGAGATTGAAGGGAACTTATTGTCATGTAGTTCAGTGTTTCTCAAACTCTAGTGGCATCAGAAAAATCTTGGGGGGAGAGGGAAATTCTTGTTGAAATTCAGACTCCCAGGACCTGCTCCCAGAAGTTCTCATTTGCAGAATCTGCAGTTAAACAAAGTCATTGTTGATTGTGGTACAACTGGTCTGAGACCCACGCTGGGAGAACACTGCTAGCCCCTTTGGAGGCACTGTCTGAGGGGCCCAAGCAGGGAGGCCTCTGATGAACCCGTGGGGAAAAAAAGAGTCAACCTTAAAATATGTTCAGGCCCAGAAAGCAGGAAGCTGACTTTTGACAGTACTACTCCACTCTGAAATTTTGGCTCCCCTTTCTCTACACTCCAATCTTGGAGGGCCTTGGAACCTCAAAGGGAGAAAAAGAGAAGAAAAAAAAAATGAGATGTGGATCACACCCTCTTTCCTGTACAGCACACCTGGCCATGTTGTGCTGGTAAATATTTAACCAGCACATCACTATTTTTTAAATAGCACACTAACTCTCCAAGGTAAAAAGCCCTATCTTGGATCATTTGCCTATTTCTGTGGTATAAATACTGCCAGCAGGGCCACCTTAGGCTACCAGTGTGATGTCACTGAACAGAGTTGGGAAGAGAAGCCCATGATTGTGAGCCAGTGGGAACCCCAGAATGCAATAAAGATTGAGCTGTTGAAGAGTATATTGTCCTTGACTGTGCTTTATTATTTAAAGTGACCATAGGACTTTCTGTTATTGTTCGTTTTCATCCAGTGGCAAGGGAAACCGTGAACAAATTTCAGTTGGGTGATAAGGAGACAAAAGTAAAGTTTCATTTTCGCAATGTCTTAAGGATGGTGCCTGTCTAATGTATGGGTTACATTGGCAACTTTTATCTTTAAAACTGTTAAGAGAGTTTAAAAGAAGAATTATTACCCTGGCTTGTGTGGCTCAGTGGGTTGGGTGCTGACCTGCAAACTAAGAGGTCACTGGTTTGATTCCCAGCCAGGGCACATTCCTGGGTTGTGGGCCAGGTCCCCACTTGGTGACTGACATGTTTCTTGCACATCAAGATTTCTCTCCCTCTTTACCCTTCCATCCCCTCCCTCTAATCTTTAAAAAAATAAAAATTATCATCAAGTGGAAACACAAAACTGGAAGATACACCTGAAATCTAAGCTCCCAATGAGGACACAGATGTAGGGTATTCTGTAGCTGCTGAGATTTGTCTTGGAGAGTTTCCTTTAGAGTTCCAAAACTGATGTCCCACAGCTGTCTCAGTAATTAAAAAAACAAATAAATGAAACTGTTCAAAGATGCTAAGATAGCATAGGAAGAACCACCAAAGATGGGGATAAGACTGGTATACTGACTTATACCTCACAGATACACTCTGAGGATTAAATGAGCAAACATTTGAACCTATCTACTACACATGGTAAGATTATAATCAGTAGAATCTAAGTTTTCTTCAGAGCTTAATTGTTTCAATGATGTGGATCATGTTCACCCCCGGTTAGGGAGCTTCGCCTCTGTCAATAAACGCAATAGAATGAATGGAAGAGGTTTCTCTTTCGATTTCTTTTCCCTTCTCTTGCTGTTACTTGTCACAACTTGGAGCCTCAGGGAGCCTCAGTTAGGGAGAAAGCGAGGAACCAGAACCAGGACCAGAGCCAGAACCAGCTTTTAAATGGGCTCCAAAGTGCCCGCCGCTACTAAAAACAACTTCTGTGTAGCTTAAGCCACAACCAGGACACCAGAACTACGGCTCTCCCACGCTGGCTGTCCTGAATAACGGACTCCTTGTATGCACCTTCCTAATCCAAACAGTAGATTGCTACCGCATAAACTGCTCCCAAAGAAACGCTGCTTCAAATCGAGAGCGGGTAGGAAAACCACAAGGACTTCTCATCAATCATGACGACTCACAGTGAAGGACTCCCTTGCCAACTTTCGGTGACATAAATCCTGCCTTTTGCCGTTGAGTCAACAGAACCTGGACTGCTGCTGGCTTCCGGGTAACACTCGTTCCCGTTTCTGGAAAGATAAACTTTAAGGGGACTGGATGGGGCCTGTGTCCAGCCCCGAAACTTTTGGATACCGTGGAAATATGTGGCACAATCGGTGCAGGGGGCAACAGCTGGTGCATTTCACCAAGTGCAAGCATACAAGGGGTTTGCTCGGCGCAGGGCTGGACAGAGAGGCCCGGGAAATGGTGTGCTCGGGGCTGCTGCCCGGGGCTGGGACGCACGGGGCTGCCGGTGGTCGGGGACCGGAGCGCCAACTCCATGTTGGTCTCAGCGGGGGCGGTTTTAGGACTTCACACAGCTCTCGTTTCTAATTAATGAGTGTAAAATCCAAACCTCAGTCGTTTTGTACTCTGAAGGATTTCTTGTGAGGAATTCTGAATAATGATTCATCCAAGTTAGAATCGACGTTGGTACATGTTTAGAGTCTAGAAGACTGGATGAGATCACAAAAGACACGAGAGTATAGAGCGAAAGGATACAATGTGGGCCGGAAGAGGTTAAGCAGGCGCGGCGTTCCGCAGGCGCAGACGAAGGCCTGGCGACGGAAGACCGATTGGGTGAAGCGGGCAGAAGCGACTGCGAACAGCTCAATTTACCTAAGCTCTCACTTGCGCTTGTCGTCTCCCACATGGTCTAGCGGTTAGGATTCCTGGTTTTCACCCAGGCGGCCCGGGTTCGACTCCCGGTGTGGGAACGCCAAGCTCCCTTTTTTTCCCTTTTTAAATTTCCTGAAACGAAAGCAACAATTTAGGGTTTCATAACAAGGAAAACACTGGTCTTTTTAGAAAACGCTCTAATCCCACTTCAGACAGCCGCCCCCGGGGGTGGGGACGTCGAAGATGAAAGGAATCAGGGTCTAACTCTGGAGCAGTCATGAAGGTAAAGCAGCCAGAAACGTAATAATAACTCTATAAACAGGGTGAAGACAACTTTTGAAATAAGGAATTAAATCTAAGGTGAAGAAAAGTGGGGAGACAACCAGTCTGGTGTTAAAATATATGTTCCAGTTGGTTTTTCTGCCGTAATTTTTCCTTGTACTGTGTATATGGAGCAAATGATCCAAAAGCACTCTTCTTTGAAAGAAAAAGACGCATTTTAGGCTGTTGTAGAGCTTTTCAAGCAGCCCAAAGCCATTCCTTTGAAAAGGAGAGCAAGATTTCCAGAAACAAAACAAAACAAAGCAAAGCAAAACAAAAAATAAAACAAAACAAAAAACATAGTTTAGGGCAGGGTAGTTCAGTGTACAATCTTTGTGTTTGCGATTCAAAGAACTCATTAAACCAGTTATGGGCGGGGCGGGGGGAGAAAATTAGGTATAACAAGTATTGAAGAGTGGCGAAGAAACAAAACAAAACAAACAAAACCCCCCCAAAACACCCCTAAAACTTTCTTCTCACACCCTAACGTATTTATTTGATACATTCTGTTTAACATACTTCACGAATTCGTGATATACTCAAATAGAATTAGAAATCTTAGAATTGATGTGACGAGTCAAACCATTACTCAGATAAGTGCAGCCTCTGCTATAATTGAGTATGTTGCTTACCTCTCCAAGCTGTTGCTATTAGGAAAAACCGCTTTCCAAGCCACAGGTCTTTCCTACTGGTGTTGAACTCCTTGAAGGCTCTCCAATTTGTTCCTAGACTGCCATTAACACCGAGAGATGACTGTGAAAAAGACTTAGTGTCATATACCTTTGTTTGAAATTTTCTCTATTTTAAGTTCTTTGGGATTTTAAGGGACACAAAAATGAATGCCATCCTTCATGAGACAAATACTAGGCTAAATAAATGCTCACGCAAAATTCCTAATAAAGAGCTTGGAGGAGAAACTGAGCATAAGCTGGCAATTGTGTTTACCCACTCAAGTAGGACAGAATTGATAGGAAAATAAAAAGCCCAATAATAATAATAATAGGTAATATTTATTGAACTGTGGTAAATATTCATTTGGGCTGTGTTTCTTTGTCTCCTTGTTTTGGCAGACTAAAAGCTTTACACATTTTTTCAGTTTCATCTTTATTTTATTATTAAGTGATATTATTATGCCTTTATTAACCTAATAGGGGTCTGATAGGAAACTGATGACATTTTTTTTAATGTTTTTAAAAAATTATATTTTACTAATTATGGTATTATAGTTGTCCCAGTTGTTACCCTTTGCTCACCTCCATCTGGCACCCTCCCCCCACCTTAGGCATTCCCCCACCATTGTTCACATCCATGGGTCATGCATAGTTCTTTGGCTACTCCATTTCCTATACTGTACTTTATATCCCCATGGCTATTCTGTAACTACCTATTTGTATTTCTTAATCACCTCACATCTTCACCTATACCCCCATATCCCCTTCTCATTAGGCAAACATCAAAACGCTCTCTGTATCCATGATTCTGCTTCTGTTCTTCTTATTTGCTTAGTTTATTTTTTAGATTCAGTTGTTGATAGGTATGTATTTATTGCCATTTTATTATTCATAGTTTTGATCTGCTTTTTCTTAAGTAAGTCCCTTTAACATTTCATATAATAATGGTTTGATGATGACGAACTCTTTTAGTTTATCTCTTTTCTGGGAAGCTCTTTATCTGCCCTTTGATTCTAAATGATAGCTTTGCTGGGTAGAGCAGTCATGGCTGTAGATCCTTGCTTTTTATGACTTTGAATATTTTTTGCCAATCCCTTCTAGCCTGCAAAGTTTCTCTTGAGAAATCATGACAGCCTTATGGGAACTCCCTTCTAGGTAATTGACTTCTTTTCTCTTCCTACTTTTAACATTCCCTCTTTATCTTGAACTTTTGGCATTTTAATTATGATGTGTCTTGGCCAAGTGGGCCTCTTTGTATCCATCTTGTTTGGGATTCTCTGTGCTTCTTGGACTTGCATGTCTATTTCCTTCACCAAATTAAGGAAGTTTTCTTTCATTGTTTTTCAAATAGATTTCCAGTTTCTTGCTCCTTCTCTTCTCCTTGTGGCACCCCTATGATGTGAATGTTCCACCGCTTGAAGTTCTCATGGAGGCTGCTTCCACTATCCTTGTTTTTTTTGGATACTTTTTTTCTTGTTCTGATTGGTTGTTTTTTTCCTTCCCTATGTTCAAATCATTGATTTGATTCTTGGCTTCATCCACTCTACTGTTGTTTCCCTGTAAATTGTTCTTTATTTCCATTAATGTATCCTTCATTTCTGACTGGATCTTTTTTATGCTATTGATATTTTCACTAAGTTCCTTGAGCATCCTTATAGTTTTGAACTCTGCATCTGATAGATTACTTATCTCCATTTTGTTTAGTTCTTTTTCTGGAGTTTTTATGTGTCTTTCATTTGGGCTGTGTTTCTTTGTCTCCTTGTTTTGATTTCTATGTATTAGCTGCTGTGACTCCCTGTCTTGGTAGTGTGACCTAATATAGTAAGTGTCCTGTAGGGTCCAGTGGCACAGCCTCCCCTATTACCCAAACTGGGTACTAGAGGTGTGCCCTTTCTGTGGGTTGAGTACACCCTTCTCTTGTAGTTGAGCCTTGGTTGCTGTTGGCAGGTCTTTGGGAGGGATCTACCCAGGCCAGTCAGCTGCAAGCAGTGGCTCTGACCACTGACCACCAACTTCCAGCCTCTGTGGAGGATCAGCTGTGCAGGGCCAGGGTGGTGGTGCTTTGACATGGTCTGTAGCTGTCCCCTGGGTGCGCAGGCTCTGCGGTTTCGTGGATGGTGCAAGCCAAGGTCAGCCCCCACCTGTGTTCTGCCCAGGGCCATCCTGCCTGAGCTATAAGGCAGCCTGAGATGGCTGCTACTTGTGCTGGGCTTGGAAGTTCCCAGGCGTAGCCAAGCTGTGAATCTAGGCTGGTTGCTGCTAGAGCTGGACCTGTGGCCACTTAGCAAGAGTGCAGGGGCTGGGGGCTCACTGAGACCAGCTGTTGCTTGTTTGAGAGGATTTAAGAAGTTGTGAAGCATGAGCCAAGACCAGTGATTTGGTGGGCCTGTAAATTGGGCGGACAGAGTCTCAAGGGATCTCCAGGGCAGGGCAAACAGTGTTAGCCAGGTTGATGGACTCAGATACGGCACCTGCCTGCTGGCTCTGTGGCTCTGTGGGGGTAGGGTTCAGAAAAGGGACAATGGCCTCCACCTGCCTTTCTGTCCCCCAGCCCTCACCTTGATGCCAGATACTTCAGTTTCTGCCTGTATGCCAGTGATGACTTTTAAGCTGTTACTCCAGTACTGGAGTTCAGAGGGAGTACGTCTGAGTAAGTCCATGTGTGGGTTCTTTAAGAGGACCTGCTTGGGACTCCAGAAGTTTCTTTCACAGACTCAATCCTTGCTTGTTTTTGCAGCCATAAGTTATGGGGACTTATCTTCCTGGCACTGGAACCCTGGACTGGGGGGCCTGGTGTAAGGCTGGGATTCCTCACTCCCGAGATATCCCTCCTGAATTTTTATCCACCACACGTGGATGCTGGAGCTGCCCATTCTGTGTTTTTGCTCCTCCTGTCAGTGTGGATGGACATGGTTTCTTTCAGTCCATAGTTCTCAGACTTCCATTCAACTTGATTTCTGACAGTTCTGAATGATGGTTGTTCTCTATTTTAGTTGTAATTTTGATGTGGTTGTGGGAAGCGATAAGCCATGTTTACCCTATGCCGCCATCTTGACTGGAAGTTCTCCTCTAATGTCACATTCTTAGCAGAGAGTTTAACAAAGGGGCTATTTAGGATTTATTTAGTGTTTAGGGAAGCAGTGATAATGCAGTCCTCAGGGCTCCTGAGCATAAATGGGGAGAGAGGTAGCTGATGGAGAGGGCTGCTACTGAGGAACTGTGTTTTTTATTGTTGTTTGTTTTCAAATTTGCTTTCGCTTTCATATTGCAGGCGAGTTTGATTCACATGAAGGCTGTCAAATCTATTAATCCTGTTAATCATTCATTTTCATAAAATAGAGTTTTGGATTCTTGAATTGGACAAAAAAGCTTTCTTTGGGTGCCTATGATACTTCAGATATTCAGAGCATAGTAGATACTTCTAAAAACACATGTGTAATAAAAAGTTTAACTTTGTATAGAAATAGTTGCTTGGGTTATGTTTGGTATTTTTACAGTCTTGGATTTTTGCAAAACATTTTGCCATAATTTTCAGTAATCATCCTCACAGTCAGTCTTTAGATCCTTGGACTGTTTCAGCTGCAAAGGCCCTTAACAGTTATTTAACACAGTCCCTCATGAAGCATTGGATCTTAGATTTTATTCCTCTGATTCCCTGGCATTGGACTTTAGATTAAATCCACCAAAAAAATGAAACCTCTCCATGGTCCAGATACCATGCCCTCCAAATCCTGGTTCCAGGGAAGGGGATTGGGTAGACAGAAGATAAATTTTAAAAATTCAGTTTTATCTTGCTTTTGGTTAGTGTTCACAGGATACCTACATGAACACAGAACAGTTTTTTTGAGGTTTTGAGGTTTTTTAATTCATCATGTAAACATTTCTACAAAGTGATAATCTTAATGTATTTGGAATATTTGAAATAGCCATATGTTCTCTGTGTTTTCATTTCTATATATGATCATAAACTCTGAGGGAACCTGTATGAAGATCACCTTATGCCCATCCACATATATACTTATATACATTTTTATATATGTTCCCTCAGATATATACTTCATGCAAAAATATTCTAAATAATTGCAACCTTAAAAATTAATGTTAATATAGGACAGGGAAGGCAAAAATGAATTTTAGCTCACTCGTATTGTAAAGCTGAAGAACTTGGAAAAACACCGAATACTTGGAAAATCACTGGAACAAATAATAAAAAAAAATCAATTTGCAAACACATAGAAGACCACAGGGCACTGGGTAATCATCCCAAATAACTTTATGGAAAACAAAGTTTATCAGATGAATCTAATTTCCTTTTGTCATAGAGTGACAGGCATGGTGGATGGGGGACGCAGTCAAAATAATCTATCCTCATTTAAGAAACCTTGGGATTTTCTACTTTGTTGTGTTTCTTCATGAAGAAAACATAGGTAAGGCTATTGCCCTCTGGCAGCAACACATTTAAACCAAAGTTCAGGCTTCAGTTTCATCCAGATAGGCAACTTACACTCAGTCTATGCAAAAATGACTTCATCCACCTTCCCAAGTCTCTTTTGCGTGGACCTTTCATTAAAAAAAAAATTATCATCAGGTTCTTTTTGCACAAATTACTTCATTTCTCTATTTCTCAGTTTCCTCCACTCTAAAGTGCAGATAATAAAAGGATGTCCCTCACAGGGTGGGGAAGACTAGAGGAGATAATGCCCATAAAATGTTTGGCCTATTTTGGGGCCAGCGGACATTGGCTGCCATCACCACCACCACCACCACCATCATCATTATCATGTTTAGTTCTTCTTTTTCCTCTGCTCATAATGACAGTGCTAAACCCAGTCACTTCTACCTCTTCTGTGTCACCCACATTGTACTTATCTATTTCCCCTGTCCCTGTGCTGGATTGGATTGTTTTGTTCCGTGGACTATTGCAAGAGGCACCAAACGGGTTTCTCTGTCCGCCATCTCACCCATTTTTTCCATGTCGTTCTGCTGCTTCTCACAGCTTGGGGCGGAGCATGCCGTTCCTCTGCACCTGACCCTTCAGGACTTTGGCCTGACATGCGCTTCAAACCTATCTTTGCAGCCAAATTCCTACCTCTTTCCTCTGTGAACCCCAGAGTGCAACTAATCTCTCACTGTGTCCAGTGCCTGGCCTTTTTTCTTTTTTTTTTTTTCTCCACTGAAATGCTCCTTTTATGCCCTTTCTCTAAGTATCTGCATCTTAGCTCCATGCTTAAGGCTTAATTTGGTTGGTTAGAGCATCGTCCAGATACACCAAGATTGTGGTTTGATCCCCAACCAGGGCACATAGAGGAACAAACCAATGAATGCATAAACAAGCAGAACAACAAAGTGATGTCTCTCTCACTCTCTCTCAAATCAATCAATAAAAAAAAATTAAAGCTTAATTCAAATGTCACATCCTTCATGAAACATGTAGGAAGGAACACCCCTGCCGATGGGAACCTCTCCTGACTCTCCTTAGCATCCTATGAACTTTTCTGATACAAACTCCTCTCTAACTTCAGGTCTTAGCTTAGAAGTTATTTCCTTGGGAAGTCTCTTGGGAAGTGGGAATTCCTACCCAATAGATTGTACACTTCAGGGCCAGTGCCCTGCACACAGTAAATACTTAAAAAAACATGTGTTGAGGGCATGTGTGGGCCAGACAAGGATTGTACTGTCCCAAGGAACACCTTAGTTCCAAGTTATAGAAAACCACTGGAACTGGTTCAGGCCCAAGAGAGAATCACTGGCTTATATAAGCAAGCCGTGGGAAGTGGAGTGATGGGGCCGACCTCAGGGACAGCCCGAGCCAGTGCTCCCCTCTCTGCGTGCCGGATTTATTCTCACCTGTTACGGACCAGCTGCTTCCACATGGCGGGGAATCTGGACACTGCCCAGATTCCAGGCTTGTTCCCCACGGCTTCCGCAACTGGAAGGGAAGACCTTTCTTTTCTCAGTGTCTGTTGGAAAGTGCTGGGGAGGAATGCTGCCTCGCCTGAGTTCTGTGCTCTCTTACGGTTGAAGCACGTAGGGTGTTACGATTGGCACTGCTCGTCAGAACCGCATGGTGGAAAGGAAGGGGGACTAGGGATGAAAACTGAGCCAGAGAAATTAAACAGTTGTGATGTTTGCACAACTTTGTGAATATACTGAAACCCCCTGAATTGT
Source organism: Mormoops blainvillei (assembly GCA_004026545.1). Taxonomy (NCBI): domain Eukaryota; kingdom Metazoa; phylum Chordata; class Mammalia; order Chiroptera; family Mormoopidae; genus Mormoops; species Mormoops blainvillei. Next base: position 26,588 of record PVJD01002398.1, on the reverse strand, counting down.
AAAAGGTTAAATTTTATGGTATATGAATTATATCTCAATGTATCTCCATTTTTTCTCATCAAATAAATGATGAAAAATTAAGCCAGAGATAAAACATTACTGGCAAAATAAACATTTTTATATTCCTTTTATTTGAGCTATTCATTTATTCAACAAACATTTATAGTGTGCCTACTATGTGCCAGCACTAATCTAGGTTTACATTTTAGTTGGGGAATCACACACATACACACACACATAAATAAGGTAAGGAGTTTGAGTTTCATTCTAAATGTGATGAAAAACCTCTGGAGATTTAATTCATGGAGAGAATTCCAAACCCAGGAGGAGACTTCCCGGATTGGAGGGGCTTTGAGAGTCTGATTCGGTCCTCGGCTTGTGGCCACCACCAATCACACTTTTGCAGGCAGATGAGAATGTTTTAACAGGTCTCTTGAGATGGCTTCCATAACTGCATTTTCAGAATTTGGAAATCTAGGTTAGTGTACATTATTAGTTAGTCCACTTTACTTTCAAGCACATTTGCCCAGAGTTAGCCAAATTGCAAAGTTTGAAAGCACAATCCCAAAGAACTGCCCTCCCTTCTGACACCAACTGCAAGTTGGGGTTGGGGAGATGTGTGCTCCCCACACCACCCTCAGGTTGGCTGATGTGTTAGGGGGACCCACAGAACTCACTGAAGGAATACAGATTAAAATCAGCCAGAGGAAGAGGTGCATAAAGCAGAGTCTGGGAAGGTTCCAGCACCAAACTTCTATTGTTCTTTCTCCCTGTAGAGTCAGATTTTGTTACCCGTCCAGCAGTGATGTGTGACAATATGCATGGAATATTGCCAACCAGAGAAGCTCATCTAAGTTTTCACTGGGGCCTCATTAGGTAGGCATGATTCAATGATTGATTGATTGTGCATATGGGTGAACTCAGTTTCTAGGCTGATAACAAGTGATTCAGAGACACCATCCTAAGTCACATGGTTGATCTTTCTGGCTGGGCCAGCTATCACCCTAAAACTATCGGGTATTGCCGGAGCCAGCCCTAAACAAAGATACTCCTTTCAGGTATGATATAGATTACTTCCCAGAAACCATGAGCAAAAACAGTTCTCTCTTTGGGAAGGTCATGTTCTTGACTACTGGCCATTTTTCCCTAGTTTTCTTCTTAGTGGAGATGGCGGAGATAGAATTGGTTATCGCCACAACCTGTTTGCCAAAACATAGGGAGGTGATCAAGGCAGTGGCTTGTGCTGGCTCCGGCCTCTCTGCCATTTTTAATCCAGACTTTCTAAGAAGAAGTTCCAAAAAGGGGTGAGGAGGGCCTGTGGACGAACAGCAGGTTGTCTCTGAGGCCCACATTCTTTGGCTGGCTGCATCACATCACCACCCTCTGATCTTAAAATGGAAACGGTGGGCCGGCCATTGGGGGCATGTCTAAGGCAGGGGATTTCTGCCTCGTTAGGACAGCAGGTTAGTTGGAGGGCTGTCACCTGCATTAGCCGTTTCCAACAGAAGCTCAAGAGCAAAGTTATGGAATGGCAGAAACTGGATGCCTGTCAGGATGTAGTCCTTGTGCCATTTGACAGTGGATCTGGGGAGTTTCTCTTATTATCAGGGACCTCCACCCCCACCCAGTGGCTTTTAGTTCCATTGGCCCAACACCTGCCACAGCCTGGCTGCATTACCTTTTACCCCGACTCTCTCATTGTGTATAAACTTAGCAAGTCCATTGGCTAAAAGCAATGACCCCCACCATTTATTTCTTGTCCCTGGGTGCCTCTCAGTCCAGTGCTGTTTTCTATTTTGTGCTCTAATACAGAAATTGGTTGTGGTGGTGGTGGGGGGTCATGTAGAGGAAGGCAGGAGATTTTATAAACATCAAATGTGTTCATTGAGTCAAGGTGGGAACAGTGAAGCTGACAGTTATCAGAAGCTGGAGTAATTTTCCATAACCTGTGCTCATTAATGTCCTGATTCAAAGGAGGCAGAGAGAATAATGCACTAAGGGAAGTGAAGGAGGAATAATCATAATTTGGTAATAACTCAGCAGTGGGGTGTTAAGGGGAGGGATGACTTGTTGACAACCCCAAGATGATAAGCATCCACAGAGAGACAGAGAAGTGGGGCAGAGAGAACGATAATACTCTCCACTGACAATCTGAGGCACTGCTGGGACATCTAAATGGAGCAAGCTAAGAGCACAGGGAATCCAGGCTGGAACACCTGTGAAAGTACACCCCTATGAGGGCAATTGTCATTTTCAAAAAGAATTAGGGGTTTTCTACCGAAGAGTGCCTGCCTGTTTCAAACAGTGAGTGAGGGGAAAAAAAAGAGCAATTAAGTGTGCAATGGGAAGATGAGAGAGGTTCTGTCCTGTATGTGGCCCATGGTGACAGTAGCAAACTTTTGTATGTAAACCTGTAGACCTGAGTGACAGGCATCTCAAGAGCACCAACTGTGCACTGACAGCTGCAAGGGCTCCAACCTCATCACAGTTATCATAGATTTGATATTTATTATAATTTTCTGACAGGTGGCAGCAAAAGGTCTTGAGGAAGGTGTGACTTTCTCTAATTTGTGCAAAGGTACTATATACAAGTACATAAGCTGGCAGAAGCCCTGAGGTGCTTGTTAGGGTATTTTAAAATAAATCTCGGCTAATAAAGCCTGCAAATTTTAAAGTCCCTTCTGATCCTGCTACATTATATGAAGAATCAGTCAAAGACCCAAGCTCCTAATTATTTTGTAAATTGGGCATTTTAATATTGGAACCTAGTTTCTTGTATATGCTTTGTGTATGGTTGTGAGACACACCGGAAAGGTGAGTTGGCACAAATTCCAGGGAAAACCATTTAGTATACTTTATATATCAAAGCCATACATGTGTTCCTTCCTTCCATCTAGTGATTTTACTTTTAGAAATCTACATCAAGGAAAGGGACAGAGAAGGGCCAGGACACAGATTTATGAACAAAGATGTTTTTCCTTACAACATCATCTATCATTAAAAATATTTGAAATGGAAAAAAGATCCCGCAATGGTGGAACAAATGAACAAATGGTATGTGCATATGTTGGAATACGGTACAGCAGTATTATATACAGCCAAGGTTATGTAATAACACAGAAAAAAGCAGTATCCCAAACTCTGTGTATAGTTTGTGTCCAACTTTGTGTTACATATTAATTTGTTTAAGGAAAAACACACATACATAAAAACTGGAAGAAAATACACCAAGTTAGTAGTGGCTATATTTGGATGGTAGAAGTACAAGTGATTTTTTCATTATACTTATTTCAATTTTCTAAATTTTTTGAAAATGAGTATATAATTGTTCTCATAGTTACTTATTTCCCTGAAATAAATTCGTGTAACTTGGGCATCTATGTTGAATACCTGAAAGGTGTGCTCTGATCTACCCACCCCAGCACAATGATGTTTCAGAGCTGTCCTACCTTCTCTGAGCTTTTGTTTGCTGCTGTCACCTTTTAGACCAGGGTTTCTGAACTGGTTTCTAGGGTTTCTGCAGCGGACAGGAGGGAGCAATGACAAGACAAGGCTTCAGGCCCACTCTATCAGCCTTCGCATTCTCACCTAGGGCGATTTGGGTAGTCTACCTTCTCATCCTAAAACAGAACCTAAATACCTTTGGCCTTGCACAGGAAATACCATGTTAGCTATATATGGGAAACAAAACAAGAACTAAGAGCTTTTTTCTAGTGTTTAAAGACTTTTTAAATGCACAGCCTCGATCCTACTGGGTTTTACCCGTCTGGTAACTTTCTCTTCTCAGTGCTGCCTTGCCTTACTGTTCTTTTGCAAATAAAAACCAACGTGTTTTTGTTCGTTTTTTAAAAAATATATTTTTAGGTGGAGTTTTGATCCACTATTCTTTGGCTGGGTGTAAAAGACCCTGGAAAGATTTGTTAAAATGAATTTCTATGTCAAGAATCACAACAGTTTGAGTTTTATTTGAGGGTTTCAGAAACAACTAGTATTTTCACAAGCTGCAAAGAGGCCAATGTTGGATATGACAAATAAAATAATAAAAATGGAAAATAAAATTTATTTCACATTAGGCTCAGTAATAATGAAAACAAAATGAGAAGCTTTGATATTTAGAGAGAGCGCTTTACCTTTTAAACATGACCTTCTAAGGACATCATATAAACATATCTATATACATATACATATACCATAGAAAAGTATTCCACTTCAAAGAAAATTAGACCTCCCAAGAGTTGATAAATTTCCAGTTTACTGCTCAATTACTCTTCTCCTCAAATTGTGTCCCCTAAAGAGATCTACAGGCAACGGGGGGGGCGGGGACGTAGCAAGTAAGACTATAGTTCTTTCAGTATATGAAAAAATTGAAGTGTTTTGCAGCTTCTAGCGAGTCTGTAATTGTTTCAAAATACAAAAATTAAAAGAAGTTAAGTGAGAATGAAAAACATAAGGAACCTGAGGACTGTGTAGATTGAGTGTACTTACTACAACAGTTTACCATCACTGTGCATAAAGGTAAAGTTGGATGCTGGCCAATGGAGGGTAACTGGCTTGGGGGTGTGTAGAAAGGATGCAGAGAGACTAGGAGAGAAAACCTAGGGATCTACTGTTGTAGCTCCAGACAGAAGAAGCAACAGCTGTATTTTCTTGAATATTTTTAGGGAGGTAGAGTTGGGGGAAAGGGCAGTGCTATTTTGTTGTATGTTTTTTTGTTGTTGTTGTTTAGTTTTAAATACTAGGTGTAAGTGCATGTTCCTGGCATTGCAGTTGGATCGCACTGCAGACACCCAAAAGGTCCTCTGTTCTTTTCTTCACCACTGACTTCTTGCTTGTTCTACCCAATGTTGAATCGGGCCAAGCAAGTTCAACAATTCTTGGGAATATTCTTTTTATTTTTATTTTATTTTTCATTGAATTTACTGGGGTTACATTGGTTAACAAAATTATGTAGGTTTAAGGTGTACGATTCTATAACACATCATCTGTATATTGTATTGTGTGTTCACCACCCCAAGTCATGTCTCTTTCCATCATCTTTGTCCCCCCTTTACCCTCTTCTACCCCCCTCCACCCTCTTTCCAAACAGTAATGACCATATTGTTGTCTATGAGGTTTTTTGTTTGTTTGTTTGTTTTGCTTAATCCCTTCACCTTCTCACTCAGTCCCCTGATGCCTCCCCTCTGACAGCTATGAGACTATTTCTGTTTTGCTTGTTAGGTTATTTTGTTCATTAGATTCCACATATAAGTGAAATTACATGGTATTTGTCTTTCTCTGACTGACTTATTTCACTTAGCATAATACTCTCCAGGTCCATCCATGCTATCTCAAAGGTAAGATTTTCTTCTTTTTTATGGCTGTGTAGTATTCCATTGTGAAAATGTATGTCAGCTTTTTTATCCACTTACCTACTTATGGACACTTGGGCTGCTTCCAAATCTTGGCTATTATAAATAACATTACAATGAACATAGGGGGTGCATATACAAGGGGAGACCCCAAAAATAAGATTTAATTTATTAAAAAATTGTGTATTCTTACATGTTTAACCTTTAGTCACCTTCAAAGTACTCTTCATTTGATACACTCCACCTATCGAGATGTTTTCTCCACTGCTCAAAACAGTTTTTGAACTCATCGATTTTGATACCGTTTTTTGTTTCACTTCTTCCACATCAGTAAAATGTTTCCATTTGAGGACTCTTTTAATTTGGGGAAACAAAAACTAGTTGCTCAGGGCAAGATTGGGGTACACAGGGCATGTAGGGCACAGGAGTCATGCCATTTTTGATCATAAACTGATGAACACTCAGTGTGGTGTGGGCAGGTTTGCTTGTAAATCACCCATCATGAAATGGGCAAATGTGCTGAAAGAGTCTTCAGAAAAAATTCACTGAAGCTTAACTACAACCTCTCACAACAACACCAGCTGGTGCACTCATACATTGGGTTCCTAGAACACTCACCTAGTGGGGGAAACCTATACTACAAGGGGCCTGCCCTCCAGAAGATGATTCTGGTTTTCTTTGGAATTAGTGATTTGGCTTTCTTCCAAAACATTCCTAGAAGTAAAATTGTTGGATCATAAGGCAGTTCTATTTTTAATTTTTTTAGGTCACTCCATATTGCTCCACAGTGGCTGCACCAGTCTGCATTTCCACTAACAGTCCAGGAAGGTTCTCTTTTCTCCACATCCTCAAAAACACTTGTTATTTGTTGATTTATTGATGATAGCCATTTGTGAGATAATATCTCATTGTATTTTTAATTTGAATTTCTCTAATGATCAGTGATGTTGAACCTCTTTTCATATGTCTATTGGCCATTTGTATGTGCTCTTCGGAGAAGTCCTTTTCCCAAATTTCCCCAAATTCAGGCCATTTGCCCATTTTGGAATTGGATTTTTTGGTTTTTTTCTGGTGTTGAGTTGTATAAGTTCTTTATAAATTTTGATTATTAACCCCTTATCAGATGTATCAGAGAATATGTTCTCCCATTCAGTGGATTGTCTTTCATTTTGTTGATGGTTTCCTTTGCTGTGCAAAATCTTTTAGTTTGGTGTTGCCCCATTTGTTTATTTTTTCTTTTGTTTCCCTTGCTTGAGGAGATACCTCAGACAAAATATTGCTGTGAGAAATGTCCAAAATTTTACTGCCTATATTTTCTTCTAAGATGTTTATGGTTTCAAGTCTAACATATAAGTCTTTAATCCATTTTGAGTTTATTCTTGTGTATTGTGTAAGAAGCTTGTCTAGTTTCTTCTTTTTTTTTTGGATGTATCTGTTCAATTTTTCCCACACCATTCATAGAATAGGCTATCTTTACCCCATTGTATGTTCTTGCCTGCTTTGTCAACTATCACTTGACCATAAAGACATGGGTTTATTTCTGGGCTTTCTACTCTGTTCCATTGATCTATGTATCCGTTTTTATGCCAGTACCATGCTATTTTGGTTATTATGGCTTTGTAATATAGTTTGATATAAAGTAGTGTGATTTCCCCAAGTTTATTCTTCATCTTCCAAATTGCTTTGGTTCAGTATAAATTTTTGGAATATTTGTTCTAGTTCTGTGAAAAATGCCATTGGTATCTTGATAGGAATTCCACTGAATCTGTAAATTGCTTTGGGTAGTATGGGCATTTTAATGATATTAATTCTTCCAATCCATGAACAGGGTATGTGCTTCCACTTATTTGTATCTTCTTCAGTGTCTTATAATTTTATGAAAACAGGGCTTTTATGTCCTTGGTTAATTTTATTCCAAGGTTTTTTTTTTTTGATACAATTATCAGTGGAATTATTTCTTAGGTTCATTAATAAATCAATAATCAACAAATGTTGGTGAGGATGTGGAGAAAGGGTAACACTTTTGCACTGTTGGTGGGAATGCAGATTGGTACAGCCCCTGTGAAAAGCATTATGGAATTACCTCAAAAAATTCAAAATGGACCTGCCTTATGACCCAGTAATTCCATTTCTGGGAATTTATCTGAATAAACCCAAAACACTAATGCAAAAGAATAGTCATATATGCACACCTATGTTCATTGCAACATTATTTACTATAGCCTAGATTTGGAGCAACCCACGTGTCCATCAATAGATAAGTGGATAAAACAGCACAGTTATGGTACATTTACACAATGGAATACTACTCGGCTGTAAAAAATAAGAAAATTTTACCCTTTGTGACAGCATGGATGGGCCTGGAGAACATTATGCTAAGTGAAATAAGCCATTCAGAGAAGGGCAAATACGGTATGATTTCACTCATATGTGAAATCTAATGAATAAACTGAAGTAACAAGAAAATAGAAACAGGCTCATAGATAGAGAGCAGGATGACAGCTAAAAGAGGGGAGATAAGGGAGTGGAGGGATTGAGCAAAAAAGAAAAAGGACTCGTGGACATGTAACATTGTGACGATTGAGGGGGTGAGCGTGGTGTAAGAGGACTAAGTGGTAATGGAAAAAATACAATAAAAATATTTTTAAAAAGAAATTAAAGCCAAACAGATGGAACGCATCTCATGTTCATGGGTTGGAATACTAAATATTAAGTTGTTAATATTACCCAAAGTAGTCTACAAAGTCAATGCAATGCCAATGACAATTTTTGCAGAAATAGGAAAACCCATCCTAAAATTCATATGGCATCTCAAGGGACCCCGAATAGCCAAAACAGTCTTGAAAAAGAAGTACAAAGCTAGAGGACCCCCGCTTGTGATTTCAAATCTTACTATAAAGCTACAGTAATTAAAACAGTGTTACTGGAATAAAGACAGATGCATAAAACAATGGAAAAGAATAGAGATCTCAGAAAAACCCTCACACATATGATTAAATGATTTTTGGCAAGGGTACTAAGACCATTCAATAAAGAAAGGACTGTCTTCAACAAAGGTGCTGAGGAAACTGGATATCCACACACAAAAGAATGAAGTTGGACTTTTACCTAACATCATATGCAGAATCAAAGTAAAAACGGATCAAAGGTCTAAATGTAAGAACTAAAATTATAAAACTTTTAGATGAAAACATAGGGCAAAACCTTCTTGACATTGGATTTGGCAATGATTTCTTGGGTATGACACCAAAGGAACAAGCAACAAAAGTAAAAATAGACAATTTGGACTTAATGAAAATTTTAAAATTTTGCTCACCAAAAGAAAATATCAACAGAGTAAAAAGGCAACCCAGAGAAGGGAGAAAAATGTTTGAAAATCATATATCTGATAAAGGATTACTATCTAGAATATATAGAGAACTCCTGAAACACAACAATAAAATATCAAACAACCAGATTCAAAAATGGGCAAAAGACTTGGGTAGACATTTCTCAAAAAAAGACATACAAATGGCTAATAAACACATGAAAAAGTGAACAACATCATTGATCATTAGGGAAATGCAAATCAAAACCACAATTAGATATCACCTCATACCCATTAGTATGGCTACTATAAAAAAAAACCCCACAAGTGTGGCAAGGATGCGGAGGAATTGGAACACTTGTGCACTATTGGTGAGAATCTAAAATGCTATAGCAACTGCAGAAAACAGCATGGCAGTTCCTGAAAAAAAAAAAAAAAGAATTGAATGACCTTAAAGAAAAGCTGCAGTTGTAAATGGGATTGTTTTATTAGCTTCCCTTTCTGACAGCTCATTATTGGTGTATATAAATGCAACTGATTTCTGGATATTTATTTTGTGTTCTACTACTTTACTGAATTCACTTATCAGTTCTAGGAGTTTTTTTTGGTGGAACCTTTAGGGTTTTCTACATATAGTACCATGTCATTTGCAAATAATGATAGTTGTACTTTTTCCTTTCCAATTTGGATGCCTTTTATTTCTTCTTCTCTGATTGTTGTGGCTAGGACTTGCAGTACTATACTAAATAAGAGTGATGAAAGTGGACATCCCTGTCTTGTTTCCAATCTTAAGGGAAATACTTTTTTTAAAAATCCTCATCCGATGATGTTTATTGATTTGAGAGAGATAAGGTGAGAGAGAGATTGAGATGTGGCATAGAAACATTGATAGGCTGCCTCCCATACACACCTATATCTGGGATTGAACTCGCAACCTAGGTATGTGCCTTAACCTGGGGTAGGACCAGCAACATTTAGGTATATGAGACAATGCTCCATCTAACCAAGCCCACCCAGCCAGGACTTGAGGGAAATACTTTTCTTTCTTGCCTGTCGAGTATGATGTTGGCTGTGGGTTTGTCACATATGGCCTTTATTATGTTGAGGTATGTTCCCTCTACTCCCACTTTGCTTACCAATAAATGGTAAGCAATAAATGGATGCTGGATTTTATCAAATGCCTTTTCTATATCTATTGGTATGATCACATGATTTTTATCCCTCATTTTCTTTATGTGGTGTTTCATGTTTATTGATTTGCAGATACTTTACCAACCTTGTATCCACAGAATAATTCCCACTTGATCATGGTGTATAATCTTTTTAATGTATTGCTGGATTTGGTTCGCTAATATTTTGTTGAGGATTTTAGCATCTATGCTCTTCAGGGAAATTCTTGGGAATATTCTGAGGGATCAAGTGTGCAGTCAATGTAAGATTTTTTTTTTTTAAGTTAATGTCACAGGTTCATTTTCCAACCTCTGTTTGGGCCGCAAACCACTGGCCAGTAAAATGATCTCAATGCCCAGATACTGAGCAGAAGGCATTGCTCGTGGGACAATGTTACTTTACTGGTTACTTTCCTGGATGCCAAAGCTTGACGCAACCCTCTCTGGCTAGATTTCCAAGCAGCAGAAATTTTTAAACAACCAGCAGTTCTGGTCAGAGAACCTTGGCTACTTTTGTTACAGGTGAAAACTCCCAGAAACTCCGTTCTTCTTACCGACATAGTAAAGAATGACAGATCAGAAAGCCTACCAGCATGGAAGAGAAGTTCTAGTGGGAGAGCAAAAACAAGGGTGGCAAGACCATGGATGGCAAGAGCAGGGTGGCCAGAGGCCCTCTGTGTAGCAAAAAAGGACCAAGAGAGCCAAGAGGGAAAGTCCTTTGTTCTGAGGACTTATATAGTTGAGGGTGAAGAAATTACATATTGATTGACAGGTAAAGGTGGTGCCAGCTTCTCCTGGGGAGACCTGACTACCCAAATGTAGGTATGTGTGGGGGTCTGTTAGCCTGAATCTTTATCTTGCTCCAGACTCTATTTATTCATTTTGCATATGTGACGTGAGGCAGGCAATTAACCAGAGTTGTTTTTATGGACTTCGCTGTGGACCGTCTCCCTTCCCTCTTCTAGGCCTTGGGATGAATCCACAGTCTCAAGGTTTTCCTTTTCCCAGCTAGTGGAGATGATACACACAGACTTTCAAAGGCTTCCCCCTCCTGCACTATCATAATTTTACTCGTTGTTCAGAATGGCTGGCAGTCTTATTGAAACAGACTCAGGACTGCTGGGCCAATGGATGAGACATGCCTTCCTTTGCTGTTAGCCTCCCATATTAAGTTGTTAGATTGCAACGATGAGGGCCCTGCCTTTATTTCCCCTCCGGCCACTCATTCCTAGCTGCTATGGAACATTTCCCACTTAAGTAATAGGAACCCAAATCTTTGGGGATTTTTGGTTCGGGTCTGCTGGGTCAAAGGGGAGACATAGCTCCCTCCAGCTTCCTGCCTTGGTTTGCTGTCTGTCCCACCCAGCACTTTCACAAGTCTTTTTTGAGCACCAAGCTGGTTCCATGCAGTAAGTGGTTGCCCAGCACACAGCTCTGAATGGAGTCCTTTGCAAATTCTTTTCACTTTGCCTCATAAGCTGACCTCATTCTTCTTTTCTGGCAAAGACACTGTGGAAAATTCCCTGCACATAGAGAGCTGGCTCCATTTCCTAGCAATTCTACGAAGTTGTCTCTCTGTGATGGTAAAATTGGAGCAGCCTAAACATCTCCAAGCACTGGCATCTGAAACAAAGAACACTCTGGGCACTGATGACAAGAAACAGAGTCCCACTTTTCAGCATGGAGCTTTTAAAATTTAGAGTCAATCTGATATGAAAGGCTTGGTCACAGTGACTGCTTCAGCTTGGGGCCTGCTGGGAATTAGTGGGTCCCTGAATATTTCTAATTTGTTGGCAAAGCTATTCCAGACTGTGTAACCTTTGTTTATTTTGTCGTCTGTAATCATATGTAAGCATCTACTGGTTTTATAGAGAAATAAAACTGAGAGGGAATCAAATAGTTCTGGGATGTAGCTTCAACTTGGACATACAACTTAGGACTGATTTTGCCAACATGTGGTCTTGGGGGAAATGCTGTTTTTTCTTCGAATCCCAGTTCTTCATCTAAAAGACAATAGAAAACGCAGCGCCATCATGTTAGGGTCAAAGTGAGAATGACGGCATGAACTAACGTGCAAGGTGCCCGATAGGCACTCTAAGATTCTTACCTTTCCCTCCTGCTCCTCCTCCTTCTCTCCATCCTCTTTGCCATCTCTAGAGCTTTAATTTTCAAGCTAGTTTAACTGCCGAAATTTGAAAAATTCAAATACATGTTTATGTAGAAAACAGACATAGAAAATAGATAAAAACCCCAAACTGCTAGAGAGGAAGTGCCTGGTTTGTTCCCTCACTTGCCCTGGTAGATGGAAGCTTCCTGCAAATTAAGCGTATCTGACAGCCTTGCTCATTTGCTAGGAGACCCTGGGGAACACCCACACCCACACAGTGATTGGCTTGCTGGCCCCGCACTGCTCGCCACCTTCCGCTGCTTCCCTGTCCCTTCCCAGACCCAACTGAAATCTTCTCATGGAGGACTCTGGCGGGCTTGGGTTTTAAATGAAAGCACTTTGGGCCCGAGCTCTTTGCATTCTGATGTTTTCTCTGATGAACTCAGTTTCTGGAGGGATGGCAGGGTGACCTAGCTGCTTGAGAGTTGTTCTTGTTCAACAGTTTGAGGAGAACTATGTGAGTTCTTGTTTTGCGTCCATGTGTCAGAAAGTGGGGAGGAGCTTAGTGTGTGCAAAACTTCACTCAGGTTTGTTTGCTTACTAGATTTTTATTGGCACATGGGAAAGACTGATGGAATAAAGCATCCTGGCGTAAGCAGGGGGTCAAAGGATAAATCACAAGACTCTTGGCTGTGAAGTGGGCTCTGCTAGGGCCTGCGCTTGCTGTCTGTGCCTTTCCCTCTGGAGGTGGCCTCAGCCTGAGGCTGTTCCTACAGGATGGCCTCAGGTGGTATGCAGCTAGACAGGGAGATTCCCCATGGCCACAAGGTCTCCAGCAGGTGCACCCCGCCCCACCCCACATGACTTGCCCCATCTCTCTGTTTGGGGACTGGCCCAAAGTGCTTTTATTTAAGGCCCACCAGAGCCCTCTCGCTGCTTCCTTCTCATGTCATCCCACGATTTCCTTTCCTGAAGGAACTTCCAAAGCCTTGGAAGAAGTGGTACCCCACTCCTGCCCTGGGAGGAGGAATACCCAAAGTCTGGGAAGAGGGCTTCTCTCCATTTCTGTGATTACAGATTGCTCTGTCTGGAGGATGAGGACAGCCTGGGCTCCTGCCGTGAGCTGGGAGTTGGAATGTACAGTAGTGCTTTCAAGATCTGAGTCATCAGTAAACAGAGCTATTATGCTCTGTGTCTGATGTGTTCTCCCTTCTGCCGGGTGGCCTGTGGTTACCATGGATATGGCTTTGTCTTTGGAGGCCTATAACCAAGGAGGATTTAAGTAAATCCTCATGGGTCAATATTTCTATAAAGCAAAACAAAGAGAGAGAGAGGGTGGGGGAGTTAGGGAGAAAGGACACATTTTCTTAAACAATTTCATTCCAAGAAACCCTTAAACAGGTCTGAAATCATCACCAAAACAACAACAAAAACCTCAGGCTTTAATTGCCAGAACCTAAAGGGCACACATTTTTAAAAGTACTCAGAATTAGAAAGATGAGAACCATTAATGGCTCTGGTTGCAGAGGGGGAAATTATGGTATTCCCTGGTTGTTTTGGACAATATAATATAAAGTTACTTTTCTTTGCCAGTTCTTATTTTTCTAAATGTGTCATATTCCAGCATATAAATGAACCTGTGTTTCAAGCAAACAGTAGTTGTTTCTACCTGACACGGGGGATTTGGTGACATTTGGTAATGGCTCTGGAAGATGGGTAGATTGATTTGAGAAGGTAAAAAAAGAAAGAAGAAGGGCTCAGTCCTGCATAGTAACCACAGGGCTCTGGTGTCTTTGTTTGAAAATACATGCACATCCTCCTGGGATCCCTCGTAAGTTACTCTGGAGAAAGGTACTTTTCGCTTGGTAAAGCCGAGGCCAGAGGCTGAGAGCTGGGGTGCAGTCACAGCCTCTACCTGCTGCGGTTCTTTGTTCGAGGGCTGCATCCTTTTTAATGGGGTACCTTTGTGTATGTTTCTTTGTGTGTTTCCAGGAATCACACTGCTCCCACCAGGGAAGCAAGATGAGGACGCTGACCCAGGTGCCCGCAGCGTGGAAGGAGCCGCTTCCACTGTGGTGTGCACTCTGGTGTCACCAGGCTACTCCTGCCTCTCATGGCAACAACCCAGGGTTTTGTCATCCATCCCATTTGCTTCCTTGTTCCTTGTCACTGGCAGCAAGACACTGCCAATGAAGAAGTAGTGTCTGTTCTGCAATTACCCAGTCACGTCTTTCACTGAAATGGGAAAAAAGTAATTAAATTTCTGTATGCTTGTTTTCACCTATTTGTATTTACACTCTGGATTAATCCACAGCCTCTCCTTGCTCACCTTTCTCAGGAGTTCTCCCCACTCCCAGCCTATGATGTCACCTGGTGACTGCGAGAGCTTCCTGAGAGGGGGATTATGGCACTCCTGCAAAGCCTCTGCAATTGTTAGGAGCAGACAGGGCAATCACGCTGCTGGCCTGTTGCCACCAGGGTCAGCGGAGGCCTGCCTGGACGAGGGAGAGAAACTCGTGCTTCATCTGCCACTGGAGGGCCCTGGGAGCCATGGCCTACCTCCCAGCCCCGGTGTGGGTTGTTTCCCAGCTTGCCCGCATCCTGCTGTGCACTGCCTGGGAGGCTGAGGTGGTACTCTGTGCCTGTGGACCAACAAACAGAGACCCAGGTTCCTGGTTGGATGATGGGGTAGGGAGAGTCTGGGAGGCTGAAGAAAGCTTTGGGGTATGAGGAGGGGGCCCCAGATAAACAACTACTAGGTTCTCTGAGTCACCATATCAGATCCTCCAGGGAATTCTGACCCTCGCAGCTTCCATAGTTGCTCTGGGACCACTACCAAATGGGACAGATTTCATGGAAAAGCTAAGAGCCACAGTAATCCTTACTTGACATTAGGCTGAGAGACATAACTTGGATCTGGATTAAGAACAGTTTTCTAATTTCCCAAGTTGGTAAATGGTTGCCGTCTGGAGTTTGGATTTGAGGTTGACTCCGAAAGGACCTCAGAGGCTTACAAAGCTTTTAAATACCATCCTGTCTGTACCAGGTCTAAAGGAAAAGGGAGGGAGAGGCAGTAAAGAAACCTGCGTGTCTCCGAGGGAATGCTGTTATGGCTCCGATTTTAAATGAACACAAACAAAAGATGGAAGGAGGGGCACTAATGAAGGGCATCACAAAAGAATAGCAGGAATCTGTATATTAGTGTCAGGGAAGACCAAAGTCCAGAATATGCAAAGACTTGTGAAATAGCAGCTGACACGTGCATAATGCTCCATAGTTTACAAAGCATTTTTATGTAAATGATCATATGAATCCTCACAGTAATCCTGGGGAAGAGAGGAAGAGCTATAATCCTCAGTGTGCGGGGACTTCTCAGAGGCAAAGCTGGATTTGAGCCCAGATCATCTCAGGCCAAGTGCCGGCTCTATCTACCACATCACTTTCTGTTACATTCCTCAGAAGTGTATTTGAAGAAAGATGGGGCAAGGCCCGCTTAGGGAGATAGTGTCCTGCAGGCAGGTGAGAGAAAGAAAAACTATTTGCTTCTATATTTTCTTGAATACATCATGAAGCAAAATAATCTTTAAATTTCTCAGGATGAATGAGTCCTTCAGGAAGAGTTGAGTTCTCCAAGATCAAGCCTGGTCATTGAGATGGCTGTTTCCAGAGGGACCCTAATTTCTACTGCATGACACTCCAGAAATTACTTGCTCATTATCCATGTTCACCACTAGACTTATTTTTTTTTCCCTTTATCCTCCACCTCCCCCACCCCCAATTTTCATTGCTTTTAGAGAGAGAGGAAGGGAGAGAGAAAAACATTGATGCAAGAGAGAAGCATCGATTCATTGCCTCCTGTACATGCCTGGACCAGAGATTGAACTGGCAACCTAGGAGTGTGCTCTGACCAGGAATCGAATGCACAACCTTTAGGTTATGGGAAGACACTCCAACCAACTGAGCCAAACTGGCCAGGACTAGACTTAGCTTCTTGAAGGCAGGGCCCATGGCCACCCTGTCTATCACGGTATCCCCAAGTGAGCATACAGACGATGGATAAATAACTGAACATAGACTGTTGTATTTGTCAGTGGTAATTTCTGTGAAATTATGGAGAATGGAAGGTATGCCACAGAGGCAGAAGTTATGATGATATATAAAAAAAGAGAAAAGGTAGATTCTAGAATCTACTTACTAGTTAGCTGACATTAGCCTGTAAGGTATTTATGTTCATTTCAGAGATAAAACTGAGGCCCCAAACATGTAAAGTAAATCTCATGAGCCCATCTCAGTCATCCCTCCCAGATACCTGATCAGAACTTTTGTGTTGGGTCACTCAAGGCAGAGATGGGGCCATTTGGGCTGCAATGTCATAAATGCAGTAAAAAAGTGTTCGGAAGCAAGAATCTTCTTTTTTAGAACCTAGTCCCTGCTTTTAGGATGCATTGTTTCATTAAATACTCAGACTTAGTATTGCTAGGTTTGGCAGGCAGTAAACTAAGGCAGGGAGGAGGATGTCTCACCTGTTGACTCAGCCGTCCTGAGGCCCGTCTCATAAGATGTTCCGAACACGAGAAGCAGGGATAGTGCAGGAGCGGGGGAGTCCTTGAGACTCTGTGCTGGGAGAGGGAGCCTCTGTAGCAATTTCACTAAGACAAAAAGCCTTTACAAGCTGAGAAAGAAAGCCTTTGTAGCTGTACGTTATTCCCAAGGTTTAGAAGGGGGAGAAGAAGGGGGAACCTAAAAGCTGACTAAGGTATATAACCCCTGAACCCTAATAGTCAGGGCACTCAGATTAGCCGAGTGCCCACTTGTAGCCTTGGCTCAAATGTACAGAATAAACTTATTAACAAAATTACTAAGAACTTTATTTCCACTATATGTGGGGCATTCAGACTAGTCGCGTACCTGCTTGCAGCTTTGCGCTTGTATGTGTTTCATAAATAAACTTGCTATCTCATTTCCACTGTACGTGTTGTCACTTGCTTGAATTCGTCTCTTGTGAGTGAGGCAAGAACTGAGGAACAAGCCTGGGGGTGGGGCCTGACTTGGGTCTCCCCGGTAACAGTATAAAAAGTTTTACTTTCTACCTATCCTAGAACGTACCTATTTTAGAGAAGTTTGAAGAGTATACATTTAACATCAAAATGTAGCAATGCTGTTAATTGTCAGTAGTGATTATGATCATTATCATAATTATCACATATACAAGTATAAACACCAGTGGAGTGCTCTCTGAAGGACATTGAGACCATGAGAGATTGGGCCTGACTGAACTAGATTTTCAGTTTTCTTAAGCTCCTCTCTTCTTGGGAAGGACAATAGTTAAAGGTGGGATTTTCGTTTCCTCTTTTCCAGTCCTTCAGGCCCACCTTTGCAACTCTATGTGTGGACTTTTGAGGGGCCAGAAGGAGCCTGAGCTGACCCCATCTCATGCCCTCCTTTTCATTCACTTTGCTCAGCCACTAGGGTCTTCCCTTTGCCCCCCAGCACGCCCCGGTGTCCCCACCCCAGGCACTGGCCCCTGCTTTTCCCTCGGCCTGGACTCTTTCCCAGGCCATTGCCCCCATGAGTGGGTTGGCATCAGCCAGCCCTCAGCTCAATCAGAACCTCCTGGGACAGGACTGCCTGGCCCAGTCCCTGCTGTATTTTCTCAGTAGCACTTTCATCATGATATGAAACTGTTTAACTTCTCTTCTCCCTGTTTTTCCTCTCCTCTTTTTTTTCTCCTTTCTTTTTCCATGTCCATGCCCCCCTGCCCCGCCCCCCACCCCAGGAGGTTCCGTGAGGCAGGGACCTTATCCGTCTTGCTCACAGATGTATCCTCAGTGCCCAGGATGGTACCCGAGGAGGTGCTCTACATTCACCTGTTACAAAAATAAATTGACTTGCCCCACCTTTCTTGGCTGCTTCTATTTAGAACATTTAGGGACACTATGATCATCTATTTTCAACAAATGGTGAATGATGGAAGGTACATGGAGATCATTTGAAAGCACTCTGATATCAGTAATAGAGTATTAATGTGTGAGGGGTCTCTGATAATCTGAAATAACCCACAGTGACAGTCTCAGATCACAAGTTCTGGAGGCATCTCTAAGGCTGAAGGAGCTACTTTTATCTTGGTGCAGTAAATGAAACCTCAGGGAAAGCTGAGAAAAAAGAATGGGGCAAGTTCCATCTGGAAATGTAGAAAGACGTGCTGGCAGGGGAGAAGCTGACTCAGGGTCTCTCAAAATATCCTTTATTCAGATCAGGTTGTACCACATGATCACCATGGGCAAGATCAAGGCTGGAAGGAGCTAAGGGAAGGCCAAGGGTACACAGGGAAAGAGAAGCTGGGGTGGAGAGAAGGCCGGGGAAAACTTGTCCCAAGAGGTACTGGCTAGATTCTAGCATTTCTGCGCATTTTATTGAACAAAATAGGGGCCTTGGTTTGGCAAAATGGTAATGGTACTGCTGACTTTCTTGGTGGGGAAGGCAGAAAAGGATGAGGCTATCAGGCCATCTGTTGGGACAAGACCCCAAATGACAGTTAATTAAGCAAGGCAGAAAGTTTTCTCTCTCATGGGAGTTTCTGAGCTTAAGCCATTCAGGGCTGCACAGCAGCTACTCTGTCACCAGCCCCGTTGCCTTTTCCTTATTGTTCTGCCACCTCTGGACATCGCCCTCATCTGCATGCCGGGCACTACCGCGTTGATAAGCAAGCCAGGAGAGGAGGAGAAGGGGAGGCACTCGGCTTTCAAGCTTACTTTCAGGAAGCTGCACGCATGCCTTCCATTCGCAGCCCATTGGCCGGAACTTAGTCCTAAGGCCATACCCTAGTGCAAAGGAGTCTGGGAACTGTGGTCTTGAACTGCGTGGCCATGTCCCAACTAAAAATTCTACAGCCATGAAAGGAGAGGAGCAGGGATATAAAGAGATAGTTAGCACCAGTGACCTGGTGCTAAGACACAAAAGTCTTTCTGAAGTGATGGAATTTAAGCTGAAACCCAAAAGGTAAGAAGCCAGTCACACAGGAGCCAGGAGAAGAGAGGGAAAGCAGCTTGGTGTGTTAGTGGGACAGCAAGGAGACACGTGTGGCTGGAGTGTACCTAATAAGGGGAGGGGGATGCTAGGTGAGACTGGGAGGACAGGGTTGGTTGCAGAGAGTTTCTGGAAAGGGTGGAGCTTGAGCTGGTCCTTGAAGGACAGGTAAGGTTTGAGTATAAGAAAGGGAAACATTTTCAAAGTAAGGTGATCTGTGAAGAGCCTGAGCAGTGTTATGTGTAGTTCCAGGGTGGTGGGTAAGAAGGGTTCACATTGGGAGTAGTGAGAAATAAGGCTGGAAAGGCAACCTTGGGAAAGTATAAAAGGACTTAAAGACCAAGGAGCACGAATTCTCAAAGAGAATGTGCAGCCATGTCAGCAGGAAAGAAATTTGATCTAGACTGTTTTAGAAAGGTTACTATGAGCTAGACCAGGGCTCCTCAGTGTTGGTATGACTGATGTTTGGGGCCGGATTGCTCTGTCGGGAAGGGCTTTCCTGAGCGTTGCAGGGTATTTAGCAGCATTCCTGGTCTCTAGATGCCAAGGGCACCCCTCCTGGTCATGACAACCCAAAATGTTTCCAAATATTGCAGAATGTCCTGGGCATGGGAAGCAGGGCAAAATCACTTCTGGTTGAGACCAGTACTTTAAAAGAAAAAAAAAGTTTGTTTTTATGTTTTTGAAATTAGGTTTCGGACCTGAATAATTAATTTGGTAATTGACTTGCCTCCTTTCACTGTGATTTTGTGAACACAGAAACTGGAAAGTTAAGTTATGGGAAGGCAATCTTTGTCTAGTTCCTGAATACTGTTTGATTCCATTTTAAGGAAAGTTCATACAAAGCTTGTACAAATACATTTTAATTCACTCTAAAATGAAGGCTTGCAAGTCCTAAGAGATCTTTCTTCCACATTTCAGTCCCTTGACATTTTCACTGTTCTTACAGGTGTCCCTTTCTTCTCAGGTAAGTAGGTAGGCACCCTAAGGCAGCCCTTGACTCCGGGAGGTGGGAGGGGTGAGGCACACAAGGAAAGGGCCCGTTTCCAATGAGATGTGTACATTGAGCTGGAAAAAAAAAGAAAAAAGAAAACATTAATGAGGATTGTTTTGAATTATTTTTTTCTGAGGTCTCTAAATATAAACTAGTTTTGTGGGAACTCTTTGTGATTAATCCCTCTCCTATCCTAGAGGATATTTGAATGATATACAAGAGAATATGAAGAAATTCAGAGAAAATATTTTTAAAAATCTATCTTATGTCTTTTAAATAGTATACTGGTTGAACAGTATCCCCCCAAAATTTATGTCCACTTGGAACCTCAGATTTGGAAATAGAGTCTTTGCAGATATAATTAATTAAGATGAGATCATACTAGATTAAAGTAGACCCTAAATCCAATGGATGCTCTCCTTAAAAGAAGAGAGGGAACACATAGAGACACTGAGAAGAGGGCCATGTGAAGATGGAGGCTAAGACTGGAGTGACACATTTACAAGCCACGGAACACCAAGGATTGCTGGGAACCACCGGAAGCTAAGAAGAGGCAAGGAAGTATTCTGCCCTACAAGTGTTGGAGGGAGTATGGTCTGGTGACACCTTGATTTTGACCTAGCGTCCAGAACTCTGAAAGGATAAATTTCTGTTGCTTTAAGCCATCCAATTTGTAATAATTGCAGCCCTAGGAAACTAATTCAAGTGGTAACTTTATAATTGCATTTAGTTTTTTATTAACACTTGAGTTTACTAGTTCCTACTACAGACTCCCTGCTTCCCTGAGCTGGCAGCAACTTGCAGCAAAATGTTAACCATTCACTCCATGCTTTGCCACAGCTGGACTGGCATTGAACACAACCATTTCAAGTTCATTTCCAACTACACCAAAAAACAAAAACAAAACAAAAAACAAAAACAAAAACAAAAACAACACACCCAAGAATTCTGTGTGACAAACAAGTTTCCTACCAAAGCCTGCACATGGCAGTAATGCTTCCTTCAGCCTAAATTCCAAGACAAGAGAGTTGGGCAGCTGTCTATGGTGGGTAATGACTTCCAGTCTCCTAAAAAAAGGTTAGTGACCTCACCAGGGGAGCCATTGCAACCCTAAATTAAAGGAACCAAGGAGGCTTCTGGTCAGATCCCAGAGGAAAACACTGGGAGGCCAGTCAATAGGTAATGAGTATGGGAATAGAAGGGAGGACTGAAGGGTGGAGTGGCGGGGAGTGGAGTGGAGGAGATGGGACGAGAGAGAAGCAGGACAGCGGAACCCTATCAAGAGGAAAGAGAACTCATCTTATTCTACCACAAGCAAAAACAAAAGAGGGAGATTACACAATGTTTTTAATGACAGTGTGTCTGTCACTCACCCTGGTAGTAGTAATTATGTCTATTATGCAGATTTGGTGGTGAAGATACTGTCCTGTGAGCCCTGCTCCCAAAGGGGATTAATGGGGGGTAGGAGGAGGGAGGGTTAGCTTTGCCAGATAGAGCCTGGGAGGGCTGGAAGTTCTCCTGTGTAATCCTGCAAACACACAGTTTTTAAAATAAAATAAGATCTTTAAATTAACTAAAGCAGGTAAACATTTCTCTTTCTTAAAGCTGGGTCCTATGTTTATTTTTCTGCTCTCAGAGGGGCTAGCCATTTGCTGGTTTGACCTTTAGCTGAAGCAAATGACTTGCATACCTGTTTTTGGAGGATAAAGAAGTGAATGTCTTTCTTGTCCAGAGAACAAGTTGGAAAGTCTCCTAAATTCTAGGTGGAAGAGAGGGGGTGGGTCAGGGCTGTTGGGTGAGAGCAATTGATTCCCAGATCAGCCAGAAACTAACATTGTCTGTTGTTGGTTCCTGAAATTTTGCCTCATTCAAAAACATTTATTCAGCACCTACTGTGTGCCAGCCTCTGGTATAGGGGCTTTAAACATAGAAATTTTAAAAAGGAATTCACTGTCTAGTAGAAAGATCTATGGTTAAATTATCATTCATTCATTCATTCATTCATTCATTCATCAGATAGTTACTGAGTCTCTTCCATGTGCCAGAGACTGTTCTAGCACTTAGGGTACAAGGGTAAACTGAGCAGAGGAAGTTTCTGCTATCTCTGGGTGGAATAGTGGAGACAGGTCAATGGAGGAGGTATTTATTTGGCCTGGAGGAGTCAGGGAAGCCTTTCCGCACATCTTATTGTAAAAGCTCAGAAAATGCTGGGTGACTGCTGACTGGTCTTTTAACCATGACTTTAGAGTTTTTGTGACATTTCTATGTGGAAATTGTCACCATTGCACATCTCAATAACCCAAAACTGACCTGGCAGAGGAAACACAACATCTCAACGAAGTACATTTTAAGATGAGGTTTTTTATTATTCACCTTCTCAGTATCTATTATTTTCTGCTATGCAAACTCATCTATCCTTCAAGTGTCAACTGCCCCCTGCTAACTGATGACCCCAAATGCATGACCTCTGAGCTCCAAGTTCCCTATCTACCTGCTGGTTTGATATTTCTGCCTCCCACTTTGGTGCTGGCGCCTCCCGGACACCTTGCCCAGTCTGGAGCCATCTGACATTCCTTTCCTCCCTCCCTCCCTCCATGCCAAATCATTCTCTGAACTGCCTCCTTCCCTTCACGGCTTGGGACTGACTGACTTTCCCTGTCCCTAAGACCAGTGCAGAAGCCCGTCCTTTCCTACTTAGGCTTTGCATTTTCCCAAGACTTGTGCCGGGGAGGACCTAGGTGATTTCCCAGCACTCTCTGGACCTTCCCCTCAACAACATGGCACTTGGCACCTAGCACCCAGCACGTGGTATGGGCAGAGAGAGCAAGGGAATCCTTTTCCCTGGCCACTCCCCAGGGTTTTTTTTTTTCTCCAGCTCTCCAACCACCTTTACTATGAAACTCAGGTGGGTTCCTCCTGACTCCAGTGGGTTTCCAATTCTCAGGCTGTGAGGATTCCTTAGAGATCCCCATCTGAGGACTCAGAAAAGGAAAAAAACAGTTCGCCGAGGTGGGAGTCAGACGGGGAGAAAGGGGAGAGGGCACCCATTACAGCCTCCCTCCTGCCTTCAGAGGTCCCTGGCTTTTGGCAGGGGAGTCAGACCACTCTGTCATCTCTGCAGAGTCCCCCTCTTGCTCCAGTGCTCCCGTTTTCTGTGGAGACAGAAGCCGGAGGATTGGCCGGCATGAGCCCTGGTGGTGTGAGCTGCACAATACTTGTCTCGCTTCTGCTAAATGAACCCTGTTAACCTAATTCTTGGAGGCAGGCTCCTTCTGTGCAAGCGCTACACCCAGACCCAGTGAGGATGGACTTGTGAGCTGGGCTTTCTGTTTACACTGTTACTCGGCTGGCCCTCTCTCCAAGCCCACCTCCTGCCTCCCCACCACCACTGCAATGTAGACATCCGAGGGCCATAACTAATTCACTAGGGGTCCTCCTTCAGCCTGGGCATGTGTTTTTAATTTACTCTTCTATCCAGACTCAGGTGATACAGTCCGCCCCTTCTCTGTCCTCAGGGAGCACAGCTGAAGTCAGCTTCGTGCTGTCACTCCACGCGGAGGTGCACTCTCCAGCTGCCTCCCCGCCAAGCAGCACTTGCTTGTTTGAACCTATTTGAAGAGTTTCAGACTTTTAAAATAGTCATGGAATACATTTTAACTTTAGTGCTATCATCAAATTTCTGGCAGCGTCCTTGTAGTTTAATAAGTCCAGGTCTCCCCAGTTTTATGGTTGACAAAGTGAAGATGAAGAGATGTTAAATTGCACAGTTTGTAAGAGGGCCAAAATTAAAACCCAGGTCTTCTAAATCCCAACCATATGCTCCGTCATCATACAACACTGCGAGGTCTCTAAAATGATCGATTTAAATCCCGATGGAGTAGCCTGGGCCACCCTCTCCCAACTCTGAATGAATGCATCGAAACAGGTCTCTAAAATGGCCAAATCTCCAAGAGAAATGGTGAAGTGTGGTTATTCATCTGATGGCAAGCAATAGTTATGATTTGCTTCTGTTGTTATTTTAGACCTGTAGCGATATAGAGATTAAACTTTCAGAGAAAAAACAGAAATATAGTGAGGAGAACGAGAGAAAAAGGAAAAGATCTCAAAGAAAAGAGAAACTGGGATAGAAGTTATAAGTCAGGGAGCTTGAATGCAGAAAGCTGTCAGAAGAGGAAATTCGGGGAGGTCTTATATTAGAAAAGGTGAGGACGCTGGAGTCTGATGGACATGGTTTTGAATCTCAGCTTTAGCATTTACTAAATGTGATTTTTGGGGCAGTTAAATTCTCAGAGCTTCAGTTTTCTCTTTTGTAAAAGGAAGCTAACATTTCTATTGGAGTGTTGATGTAATTAATGATTAAGTGAGAAAATGCATGTGAACAGTAAGTAGTAAGACTTGTGATTACATTAAGCTTGAATTAGAGGGACACCCTGGCACCTCTGAGGCCAGCCTGCAGAGTTTTGGAGCAGAACTGGACAATCTCTGGCTCTGGCACCTAATGTCCAGTAACTCAATCTTGTGATCAGGATTCCCACTGAGCAGGTGCCAGACTGCACGGGCCCCCAGCCAGACCAGGTTACTTGGGTTTGTCTTTGCCTTTGGCATTTAGAACTCTTCTTTTCTTTTTCTCATGCATTCTTACATGGTGTTTTTTAACGGGGGCATGGGACATTGGCGAAGTCTGGAGGTATTTTGGGTTCACAACTAGGGGTGAGTGTGGGGGTGGTATTGGCATCGAGTGGGTAGAGACCAGGGATGCTGCCAAATGCCCTACGATGCCCAGGACAGACCTCCCGCAGCAAAGAATTACCCAGCCCTAAGTGTTAATAGTGCTGAGGCTGAGAAACCCTGTTCATTACATCAAATTGTCTTTACTGTTTTAGACAAATGTTCAGGTCTCTATTGTCCAGGCAAAGCTAAGCCTCACAGAGCACGGAAGAAAGAGGTCTGATTTCGGGGGTGCGGGTGCTCCTGAGATTTTTGGTGACCTTTAAAAAACCTCTTTTGCAATCTATGGGGCCCTGAGCAAGGTTGCAGATATTTGACTGTTTAACGCAAGGGTCCCCAGTCCCCAGGCCGCAGACCATTAGAAGTTCTCTGCCCGTTAGGACCCGCGCCATACAGCAGGAGGCAGGCGGCGGGTGAGCAGGTGAAGTTCCGCCGCCTCGTGTTACTGCCTCCGCACCCCGTCCCGCCCGTGGAAAAGTTGTCTTCCATGAAACTGGTCCCTGGTGCTAAAAAGGTGAGGGACCGCTGCTTTAATGGATATTTCCTGTTTCCTTTCCTCATCTCTTTGGTGAGGTGATGTTCCTGGAGAAATTCACTGTTTTATACTCACTGTCCTTGTGGGCTGACCCCAGGTGTGGGAATGTGACCATTGAACTACCTGTCCACAGTGGCTGGTTCAGAAGTGGACGTGGACTGATTGGAGCTGGGTGAGATGCCATCCCAGAACTTCTGTGAACTGTGGGAGGAGAGACATTCTTTTCTCTATGTGCACGGAGAGGAGAGGATGTAGACTCAAGACGCAGAAAAGATATCCTGTCGCCATGACACTGTGAGCCATAGTGAGGATGGGGCAGTTCAGGGAAAGCAGAGCGGAGAAACAGAGAGAATGAGCCCCAATGACATCATTCAGGCCTTGAACTCAAACATGTCTGCACTTGTTTTTTTTTTTGTGTCAGTAACTCCCTTCCTTTAAAAAAAAGCATAAAATAGTTTTTACTAAGTTCCTGTCACTTGTAACTAAGAGTCCTGATCCTAAGACAAACCGAGAAATTGAATATAACAAGATTGGAGTAAGTAATAGTCATCTGAGAGCACTTTTCAGACCTAAGAGTTTTCCTAGAACTGTGTTGCTCTAGAAGCATTTTTTTCTTCTGTCAGGACAGTTTGAAGCTTTTATTTATTTATTTATTTTGGCCTGCCTAACATCGGAAGCTCTTTTCTGTAGGAGTTGTAATAGGTCTAGAATAGCTGGACAAGCTGGACAGGTGAGGCTTGGGTACTTAACCTAGGCATGACAGATTCTCTTGCCTGGGCTTAGAATTTGGAGCAGGAGAGACAAGGATGGTGGGGAGTTAGTTCTGCAGCAGTAACAGCAGATTCCAGGGCAGCAGTGGCCATGGTAACACCAGTGGTGGCCAGTTCCCAATGGTGTTCGGTGTCCGGTGTCCAGCATTGGCCACGGGAGTGATCTCTTCGAGTAGTTCCTGGGGTGCAATTTTGGGTCAGGGGTCCAGCTGCCCGGCTTCCTTCTTCTTGCCTGTTTTCCTGAGGCTGCCTGTGCAGCCTTCTCTTGATCCTATCAGCTACTCAGTGTCCTCAATTCATTATTTCCTGCTTAAACTAGCCAGTCGCCCCTGCTGCGAGAACCACAGACGGGCCTGAGGAGAGATGATCTACATGCTCCCCAAATCGGCAGCTATTGCTGAGCACCAACACAACTCAGTGTCTTGAAACAATAGGTATTTATTATTACTTAATCATTTGGTGGCTTGAGAAGGATAGAATTTTATGTCTCAGATGATAGTATTGGGCAAATGTGCCAGGTTGGCAGGTTCACATTTCTCCCACTTTAC
This sequence comes from Mormoops blainvillei, assembly GCA_004026545.1. Classification (NCBI taxonomy): domain Eukaryota; kingdom Metazoa; phylum Chordata; class Mammalia; order Chiroptera; family Mormoopidae; genus Mormoops; species Mormoops blainvillei. The sequence goes on along the minus strand of PVJD01002398.1, from coordinate 56 downwards.
TTCTCCACCATCTCTGAGGGTACCGTCCTCATCTGCCTCCATGTCCACATGCAGCC
>PVJD01002397.1:0-206693 GCA_004026545.1 Mormoops blainvillei | reverse complement strand
AGTTACAGTTGTCCCCCTTTCCCCCCATTATTCTCCCCTGCCCTGCCCATCCCCCTCTCACATTCAATCACTTACCCCCCTACCATTGTCCTTGCCCATGGGCCATTTATGCATGTTCCTTGACTTGACCCTTCCCCTTCTTTCCCCCATTATCCCTTTCCTCCTCCCCTCTGGTCACTGTCTTTATTTCTATGTCTCTGGTTCTATTTTGCTCTCTTTTTTGTTTTGTTTATTAGGTTCCTCTTATAGGTGAGATCATATGGTATTTGTCTTTGACCACCTGGCTTATTTCACTCAGCATAATGCTCTCCACTTCCATCCAAGCTGTTGTGAAGGATAACAGTTTCTACTTTCTTTCTGCTGCACAGTATTTCATTGTGTAAATGTACCACAGTTTTTTGATCCACTCATTTACTGATGGGAACATAGGCTGTTTCCAGCACTTGGCTATTGTTAATTGTGCTGCTATGAACATAGGAGTGCATAGGTTCTTTAGAACTGATGTTTCAGGATTCTTAAGGTATAATCCCAGCAGCGGAATTGCTAAAGAAAGCATCAGTAAAATGATAAGGGAACCAACCATACAGGAAAATGTATTTACCAAGGAAGCCTCAGACAAGAGTCTGATCTCCAAAATAATATACATTCTAATATGTGTGGAAAGGACCATGGTATAAGTTCTTAGAATCTCCCAAATAGTCAAGGTTTAGATATGGCATAGCTAAGAACCATAGAAGCTGAGATAAACAATCTAACACACTCTAAATTTTTCTTCTAAATATTCTTATAGAAACCCTATTAATGAACTGAGACTTTATGCAGTGTCTGACATTGTAGGAATGCTCAGGAAGATAACTGAAAAGGCAGCACAGAGGCCGAGGACATGGACTCAAACAGGCCTTGCTAAACTCTTGCCTTCACCACTCATGAGCCCTGTGTTCTTGGCCTCATTAGGCAACCAGCTGTGCTTCCGTCCTCTCCACCTATGAAGTGAGAATGGTAATACTTTACTACGTTTCCTGTAAAGTTTCTATAAGAAGTAAATGAATGAATATTTAAAAAAATCTCTGGAAATTATTAAGCACCAGATAAATGGTTTTGAAATAGGGAATAAATATGTAAATAGGAACCAGATGCTTTAATGTCTGTTTAATTTTTCCCCAGATAAAACTAAAACATCCGACCATGCTAGTAAGATAAATCAGTTTATTACAAGCTTTCTAATGTTTAGCTTTCCAGTCCCATGTATGCTCCTTCTTCCACACATCTAGGTTTTGGTCACAAATATGTTTGAGAAATGCAATTTTTAGATTTGGAGTGTCTATATTGAAAGTGTACAAGTCAATTCACTTCATGTGTAGTATCCAGCCATGACAGCTATTTCCCAACCAGATATCACTGTATTTGGATATCAGTTCTGATGTTCTTTTTATTTGGAAGTTGTAAGGGAAATTCCATAATTACAAGAAGCTAAATCTCTTGGAGAAGAATTTCTAAAACATTTAAATAAATACATTTCTAAAACATATTAAAAGTATTAAATAATATCAAAAGATCAGAATTTAGGAAACTTTTCTATCTTTTTCTATAAATGGATTCATGGAGTTAAATTATACTTGAGTCTCTCAATCTGAAGAGCACTAGAAGATACAATAAACCTGAAACAATTTTGCAGCAATATAAACATATATCTACTCTTAAATGATGCCAGACACCATCCAACTTTGACTAGGGTAGAATTTTAATGTTTGGTCAATGGAGAAAATTTTTTTTTTTTTGTGAAGTGTATGGAAGTTGATTTGAACATAAAGCCAGGTAACTTGAACCTTAGAAATTTATTAATATTTGAGAATTTACACCTGTCTATGGGTGGAGATAACCACAGGATTAAAAAGGTAACCTGTTTAGAGTGATCCATCAATGTCAAGAATAATATATCAATTTGATAAGTTCATGGGGTTATTAAGGTCCATATAGATCTGTTGTTCTGGAATAAATACTGATTGCTAGCCTTATCCTATCACTGCAAATTCATCCAGAAAAATTGTCAAAGCTATGCATTTAAGATATCTTTTAGTCTTATAGTGTCAATTTTTTATGCCTTCGCATCCAGGCAGCTAAAACAGGTCCACATTCTTTTACATGAAAACCTTGGGATGAAATGCATTTACAATATAGTCCTAGGTGATTCATAAACAATACTTCATAATTAATCCCATAAGTACACCTTAGGTGAAGATATGAATATTCATACTGAATGTGATATAGAAAGATTGTATATAATGATAGATTCCATTGTTGATTTTAATATTGTAATAAATTCCTAAAGAAAATGAGATAAAGTTGGCAAATATTTTTAAGATGTAAAACAAGCATTGTAAAAAAAGTCAAACCACACTCAGTGCAGTGCTTATGCAGTGCAATACAATGAATAGTGTTTATTCTGCTATTTTGATTGAAGATCTTGAGGAAGAGAGTACATTGATGTTATCACTAAACTAGTACCCAGTAAAACAAAGATAACATCTGAGTAAGCATTAAGAATGTTTCTCAAGGACAGAATTCCTTTAATAGACCTAGGACATACTCTGACTCTTACCATTCCTTTTGTCTAAGTAAACTTTCTGTAATCAAACACTAACAAATGCATCTTGTTCAGGTTCAACTAGCCAAACATTTGTTTTATCATGGTGTCTATAGTGATATTTCTCTCCTTGTTCTCAACACTATTATTATTATCATCATCACTGTCATTCATATGCATTTATTTCCTTATTATTTTACATACTGAACTCCAATTTGGTATGAATTCATCAATCTCCAACATTAATTTTTTGTGTCTTCTTCCAAATTAAGTATGTATGTGGCTCATGAACTTGCGGTTGAAATAATACTTTTTGATATTGCCGCAGATGGCACAAATTCTCCAAGGCCTTAGAATTCTGAGTCTCCCTTAAACATCATTGTACATCAGAATCTCATTCCCAACAGTGTAAGTGGCATTTCCAAGATCAAATTCCAGCCCTCAGCTAAATGTAGGAGGGGGCAACTCCAAAAAATTGTTTACCATGACTCCCCTTGGGACATACATTTTCTTGGTCACAGATGCCATGTTTAGGGAAAACTAAATTTCAAAAACATTATTTTCATGAAGTTCAGTCAGGCAAGGCTGTGGTGAATGTATGCTGTTGGTAAAGAGTGGTTATGAATCCAGCTGCATTTTCTCTGGTTTATAATGCTTCCTGCCATGTCTAATAGTATACACAGACGTCACCTGAGAGTGTCAGGGGTCGACTTTTTTGGATTAATGACCTCTGCATGCGGTGTGGACCTGTGGCCAAGAACAATCAACATGGTCTTAGCACACACGATCTCATGGTGGCTTTTACTCAACCATGTTAATGTTGGTTGGATTCTTTCATTCATTCATTTCACAGGGACGTAGCACCAGAAGAAGGCTGTTTCATTAGCACTGAAAATCATTCAGAATTACAGCTTTCATCATTATTGAAGCAAAATATTTAATGTAATTTTTGCTTACTTCATAAGATTATTTTTACCCCATATTTTTAGTTATTTTATACCATAACACTTCTTACAATTCTGGAGCCAAATTTTAGAGAGTCACACTCACATCAGACATGTTTTCATTATATGTATAAGCTTGTTTTATATCCAAAATAACTGGTGGTCTTTGATATATTTTCACTTCTTCATCAAAACTGATCTTAGCTTGTTAAATCCTGTCTTTTTCAATTTTCAAATCCTTTCCATTACCACATGGTCAAGACCTTCAATTGTCAAGATACGGACATTCTGTTTTTAATTGTTTCTATATCATACCTGTCCTTATAAGACACTGATGACTATATTTGTGCTTTTTAAATTAAATATGTAAGTTTAATAAACATATAGTAGTTTCTGATCACATATTTTACAGTAAATTGCCTCACTTCAATAGCATGTTTAAACTTCTGTAACAATGTTTCACCTTTTCTATTAAAATATTTTAATGTTGCAAAGATTTCAGTGAAGTAACTGTTTTAGACTCATCTGGTCTCTACAGGCGATAAGGAATGTCATGGAATCCATTTTTTTTCAATAGATAATTCAGGCTGAAAATAAGAATCTATATAAAGACTGGGGTCAGTATTTTCCACCTTTTCCCTTGTGATAAAATTCTCAGAGGATCCTTATAGCCACACCCAACTTTTGGAGCTGGTCCACTCTGGGCTAGGGCAATGTTTTTCAATGTTTTTTTTTTAATCCATTCTCTCTTTGGTTAAAAACAAACATATATGAATGAACCATGGATATGGACAATGGTGTGGGGCTTGAATGTGGAAGTGGGGCTTGGCTGGGCAGAGGAGGGCAAAGGGGGAGAAATTGGGACCACTGTGATAAACAAGAATAACTCTTCTAAAAATAAAATAGACGCTCTTTTTCCTTTTGCTATGATCTTTTGCTTATCTTGACATTTTCACACAGTATTGAAACCCAGTATCTTTGCCACTCGCACACACAATGCACTGTCGCCAAACAGCAGTGTTATGTGACTGAATGGTAGGAGTACAGATACATAGTCATAGCTTATAAGGGTTTAATTCAGGTGTGGCTTCCAAGTGGGGACAGCAGTCTCAAGGGGTTCCCGTGATTTTTTTCTGTTGTAGGGAATGCTCATACAATACTATGGCCCTGTATAAATAAGGGAAATGGTCTGGTTTAATAAATTATCAGATTCAGAGACACAATTCTCTGTTTTTGTTACCTTGTAGGTTAAAAATACAGTTTACTTATTCAGGTAATTTAAGTTACACTCTAAACATAATTTAGGAAAAATTAAAAATTATTCCTTATATACTCTTATTTGGAAATTGACACCTCAGAGCTTTTCTTCATCAAAATATCAGTATCCATTCTTTGTTTTAGTAGTAATGTTCATATAGAAATTACCTTTGAACTCTGGGAGTAATATTTAATATTATTCAATTAGAAAACAGAGATCAGCTGATCAAAATTATAGTCACTCTTAAACACTGGTAGAACCTTTGAGTTATTTTTTAATAGTTAGCATAACTCATCGAGAGATGGTCATAGAATTCTGATATTTTAAAAATATATTTTTGTTTCAAATTCCCAAAAAAGTCCAGTTAAATAATTCCCTTTTGTAGACATTTCTCTCTCTCTCAATAATATAAATTAATAAAGTTGAACACTGGATGATCATTATTCTAAAATTTGAACTAGAAACTTTAAATGTTTGTTTACTAATTGTTTCAGCCTTCTCACAACAGTTAAGTGTAGGTGCATCAGGACAGTAAATGGCAATTTACCATTTATTGCTATATTCCATGTCTTCTAAAGACTTTAAAATTAAAATTAGTGTTTTAGATTTTTCTGGACACATTTTTGTATTTACATTTATGTTCCCAAAGCAAATAGGAAAATATGAAGATAACATATGTAAAAACTTAATACAAGAACTAATATTTAACCAAATATAAAAATGCATACAACACCTGCTACTTTGCAGGCATTATTTAAAATGCTTTAGATATATTAATTTATTTGCTTTCCATAATGTCAAAACAAAAAAAAACCCTATCTTTCAACAACTGCCTAGCAACTGCTTGATTTCAGTTTTATTAAACACAGTGTCAGTGGTTTTTGTTACTGAACACTCCATATTATCTCACTAGAGTAATACATTTTTTCAAATAACTTTCTAATTGTGGCATGGCTAACATTATGAATTGTATGCTAATATTTATTTCTCAGGGGTTAAATTAATAAATTTGTTATATCAATAAACTTGTAAAAGTCCATTAAATTTGACAGGTGATAAACAACTGTAAAATCTTTTTATAAAACATTATATTTCATCATACTTGTGTCTTTTATTCTAAGCTAAATTATGGGGAGTACTCTCTATCAAGAAGAAATACAGTGTGTATCTATAAACTAAATTTAATTTGATTATAGCTGAAAGTGAGACATTACTCTGTATTTAAAACATGTTCTTTTCTGTATAAAGTAACTGACGGAAATGTTATAACTAGTCAGTAGATGACTATGCTTGTCAACGTGTATTTAAGGCAGTAGCTGAAGTGGACAGTTATTACAATCAAAGGGTTGAATAATTCCTTTGGTGAAGATATGGGGAGATAACTCCCTTGATAGAATTCCTTGCAATTCTTATTAAGACAAGCAGAATTTTTTCATATCGATAAAGACAAGAATATACCCCATAGAGTTGTGTAGTATTTTTTTTTAATTGCTAGAAATGACTGTCAATGCAGGTTAGTGAACTTTAAACAATGAAATAAAATGTTAAGCTGTAAAGGCTTCACAATCTGTGAAGCTATATATGTACACATATCCCGTTATATAACTTCTTGGACATCAGTGGAATTTAACAATATGCACTTTTATCTTTTCATAGTAACTGTTAAAGCAAAGTTAACTGTTTTGCTCTAACCACAAGAAGTAACTTCACAAGTGTAATTATATTTCATCCTAATGAGTTTTAAGGTTAACTATGACTTCATAATGACATTTGATACTATTATTCATAAATGAATTTGGTGACTTTTCTAGAGGAAATTTTTTTTTAAAAATTGGTTGTTTTTCCAGAAGTTCTAATGTCACTTTGATTAACCTTAACAAGAGTTGTTAAATATTTCTGTAATAAAACTTTTCTCAGAAATTTAAGATTCCTATAAATAATTTCAGAAACAAGTCCAAATCAAACCATTACATTTATACGTGATGTCTAAATTAATAGGAATATCACTTATTATATCATATAAAACAGTAATCACAGTTACATGCTTTTCTTATAAGATAATGAAATTATTCATTAGACAAAAATCTGGTTTTTAAACATGCATTATAACTTCAAAACTTAAAAATATTTTATGAAGTTGGATTAATGCATCAAGTTCACTGACAGTCAAATAATGTTGTTTCTCTAATGTTAAAATAGCATTTAATCAATTTTGATGCAGTAAAATACAGTAATAATTTTCTTCAATATTTTGAGAAAAACAAAATAGCTTTGAAATCTACCTTTGAAATCCTATAGCAATCATAACCAATTGATGAACTGACGGTAACACATTTAGATTTTAAGAGTTGTGTATAAAAATTAAAACAGGGCTAAGTGATTGCTAAAATAAATACTGAGAGTTTACCATCAGCCATGTTAATTATTCCTAATATGTATGTACTAATAAATATTTATTAATTCACAAATCATGTAAACTCAGTTTTTATATACAGATTAGTTAGGATGAATTAAAATGTTCTTTGTTCACAGATGACATGATTGTCTATGTATAAAACCCCAAAGAACTAGCAACAACAACAAAAACTGTGGTCATAATAAACAATTATAGCAAAGATGCAGGATAAGATTTTAATGTACAAAAGTTAAATGCTTTCCTATATACTAGAAATTTATCATTCAACTTTAAATTGAAACAAAACACCACTTACAGTAGCACCAAAAGATAAATACTTAGGTATAAATCTACCAAATATACATGAAATCTTTATGTGGACAATTATAAAACTGTGGAATCTAAAGAATAATGGAAACAAACAAACAAAAGAGAAAAGAAATAGATGCAGAGAACAGCGCTATGGTTGGCAGAAGGGAGGTGAATTGGAGGATTGAATGGAAAACGTATAGAGATTAAGAAGCTCAGATTAATGGTTACAAAACAGTCACAGGGATGTAAAGTGCAGCACAGGAAATATAGTCAATAATATTGTGAATGTTATCGGGTACTGGAAATACAGGGGGAACACTTTTCATATATATGATTGACCACTATGATGTATACCTGAAACTGATAGAAAATAATATCAAATGTAAACTTATAATTGAAAAAAATTAAAAATTAAAAAAGTTGAAATAAGTCAAATATATATACAAATATACAATGGAAAGATATTGACTGTTCATGGATAGAAGAATTCAATATTGTTAAGAAATTAATTCTTCACAATTTGATCTATATATTCAGTACAAACCCAGGCAAAATCCCAGCAAGTTACTTTGTGATTATATAAAAACTGATTTTAAAGTTTACTTGGAAATGTAAAAAATCCAAATTAATTAACATAATAAATTAAAATTAAATATTCTGCTCCAAGAAAGACAATGTTTATAAAATAAAATGAGAAGCCACAGACTGGGACAAAATGTTTACAGAATGCATGTCTGATAAAGGACACATGTCCTAAATATACAATGACTCTTAAAACTCAATTAAAAAAACAATATAATTAAAAAGTGGGGAAAGAGTCTGAAAAGATGCCCCACCAAAGAAGACATGCAGATGGCAAACAAGCATATGAAAAGACACTCAATCTCATATTTCATTAAAAATTGCAAATTAAAGATAACAATGATACTGCTATGCCCCTATTAGAAAGGCTAAAATCTAATGCATTGAAAACACCAAATGCTGGAAAGGGTGCAGTGACAAGAACTCTTCTTCATTGCTGGTGGGAGCACAAAACAACATCGCCTCTTTGGAAGACAGTTTGGCAGTTTCTTATGAAGTAGTCTTGCCATATCATCCAGCAATTGCAGTCCTAGGCATTTACCCAAACAAATTGAAAAATTATGTATACCTAAAAGCCTGCACACAGGTGTTTACAGCAGTGTATTACAGTTTATTCATAAGTGCTAAGACTTGGAAACAGCCAAGGTGTCCATTGCATAAGTGGAAAAAAAGTTGTGATACATCCATACCATGGAATACTATTCAGCACTAAAAAGAAATGTATTCTCAACCCATGAAAATACATGGAGGAAACAAATGCAAATTGCTAAGTGAAGGAAGTCAGTCTGAAAGGTTGCATGCTGTGTGATTCTATCTATACAATATTCTAGAAAAGGCAAATGTATAGAGCCAGTAAAGAGATCAGTGTTTGCCAGGGCTTGGGAGGTGGGAGGGAAGAATAAGTAAGATGAGCACAGGGAAAGTTGGAGACAGCGAAACTATTCTGTATAATTCTATAATTGTGAATATTTGATACTATGCATTTGGAAAAAGCCATAGAGCTTTGTTACATAAAAAGTGGACTCTAATATAAGCTGTAGGCTTTAGGTAATAATAATATATCAATATTGGTTCATCGGTTGTAATAAAGGTAGTACCTCAATAAAGATGTTACTGTCAGAGGATTTTGATATGGCAGGGAGAAGGAGCATATCAGACTCTGTACTTTCTTATTTCTTTTAAACATTGCTCCACTTTAAAAAATTAATTTAAAAAATTCAAAATATAAACTGTATATACAAATAGCCATGATACAACAAAAATATTTCTATTAAAAAACCCATTGGTCAATAACAGGGTAATGACTAGATTTCTACAGAATATTTGTAATAAGTCAATAAATAAGTCCAAAGTATTACTTAACAAAAATTAAATTAAATACTGTGTGATAATTTGCAAGAGAAGCATTTTTAAATCAGTGGATAGAGATTATATTTCAACTAAAGAGTAAATGAATCATTACCACATCATAACATTCATAATAATGTGCATTTTTAATATAATATTTTCACATATATATTCATATCTGATCCTGACAGTAGGCCATTTGAAGTCGGTTCTGTTTTGTTTGCTGTTTTATGTATTTCAAAAATGAAACAATTCTCAATCTGGAGGATTATGTGTAAATGCTGGTATCTGCCACAGCAAAGATTTCGAGCCACATTTCTGAGACCAGCCGTGCACTCGCCCTCCTCCTGCCACCTTGGCCGTTACTAGGAAGTGTAAGAGTAGAGCTACAGAGTCTCCGATCTGTTTGGGAAAGTCATGGAGTATATACCACTATTGTTGGAACAACTTACTGCACAAGTGAATTTTAGTACCTACTAGATAATGTGTGCTTAGCAATATGTACCATTTGTTTTTAAAGTCTCAGAATACCTCATCGAGTCCTTTAACTTTCCACAGGCTCCATTCACATAAATAACATGTCACTGTTTTAAAATGACTTCAAAACAAGAGTTTCTGTATGATTACCTCAGGAAGTATCTACACTTTAAAACACAACTGGTTTAATTGCATGTTGTATGCCATAAACATTAAATACACAAGTATCATCCTAAATATTTAAACAATATCTTTCCAAATCTTAAGCAAACAAAAAGGAAAAAGTGGAGAGATTCCTTAAAATTTCAATGTAAAAAGTGATTTGAGTGTAGGGTTGCCAGAGAACAAAAGGACAACAGCTAAATTTGAATTTAAAGTGAATAATGGGATTTTTAAGTATGAGTATGTATAATGGAGATACTTATACTAAAACATTATCCATTGTGTTTCTGAATTTCAAATTTAACTGGGTGTCCTGTGTTATTATTTCCTCAATATAACAACCCTATCTCAGAGGAGAAAAACCTCTTTACAACACTCAATTTTATACTGTCTTGCTATGAAAAACCAATGACTTACAAGATTAAATCAGAATGTATCAAAATAGATAAGTTTCTGTAAATTAGAAGAGAGAGTGACTATAAGAGGAACCTAATCAACAAAACAAACAATCAAGCAAAACAGAACCAGAGGCATGGAAACAAGGAACAAACTGACAGTAACCAGAGGAGGGCAGGGAGGGGGACAACGGGGAAGGAAGGGGAAAGGTCATCAAGGACCATGAATAAAGGACCCATGGACGAAGACAACCAGTGGTGGGGGATTGAATGTGGGAGCCGGGGGTGGGTACTGCAGGGGGGCAGTTATGGGGAGAAAATGGGGACAACTGTAATTGAACAACAATAAAAAAAATTGGCTCATACAATTAAGGAATCTGGTGGTCCAAAATCTATAGCGCAAGCCAGTTGCATGAAAATTCTGAAAGAGAGAACGTGGGGGTGTTTATTAGGACCAGGCAACAGGCAAAAAGCTCAAGCACGGTGTCTATGTTGCAGTCTTAAGGCAGAATTTCTTCTTTGGAAAACTTCAGTCTTTGCTCTTAAGGTCTGAAGTAATTGAATGAGACCCATTCACATTATGAGGTGGGGGGTGGTAATCTGATTTACTTAAAGTTACTGATTGTAAATGTTAATCACACCTAAAAATACCTTCACAGTAACATCTGGACTATGTTTTACTGAACAACTGTATACCAAAGCTTAACCAAGTTGACACATAAAATTAATCATCACACTATTCTAGGCATTGCTGTGAATAGGTTTTTGAAGATGTAATTAAGATCCCAAATAAGCCGATGTTCACATAAACATGATGTTAAGGTGGGGAGAATATTGGTTTGAGCCTGATATCATTACATGATCCCTTTAAATGTGTGTTTAGACACCAGACTAAGAGGAAGTAAGATATATTTTAATCATGAGTGGGATTTGGGCCATGAGAACGTTTCCTTTGCTGGCTTTGAAGATAGAGTGGGGCACATGGCAAAAGGTCAGGGGGCTTTCAGGAGCTGCACGCTCCAGTTAACAGCAAGAAAAGGAAGACTTCAGTCCTACAGCCACACGGAAATTAGTTTTGAAAAACAACTGGATTAGTTTTTAAGTGGAATCTTCCCCCAAACCTCCAAGTGTGAAACCCAGCCTGGCCGACACCTCTGTGCTGCAACAGAGAACGTCGGCCTGGGGGTAACCTGAGCAGAGAACCCGGACACGCTGTGCACACCTACAGACGAATGCTCATAAATGGGCGTTGTTTTAAACCACTGAGCTTGTAGTAATTCGCTGGGCAGCAACGGCAAACTAATACCTGCTATATGTCATTTATTATATTTAGATTATTTTGAATTCCTCTAGATGCACTGAAAATTGTCTCTGTATATATAATATATAATATATATCATTAAACATTATATAATGCACATGACATCTATGTCTCTTTTTTTTTAATTTAACATACTTCTACAGTTTTCTATAACATGGTTTACTTACAATCTCAATGTATATTGGATATATTGCCTTCTTAGCTCATGGCACGCTACACAGTGCACAGTGGTTAACAGTGTGGTCTGTGGAGCCAGACTGCCTGATTCAAATCCCAGCTCTGCAGCTTTAGGTAAGTTAACTTCTCAAGCATCAAATTTCTAGACACATCGGGACAATAAGATTGTTGTGAGGATTCAATAAGATAAGACCTGTGAAGATGCCTAGAGCAATTCCTAGCCTGTAGTAAGTTCTTGGAAATGTTAACAAATAGTGCTATTCCTCTTAATTTTTTAAATTGCACAAAAAATATGCAAATACTGTCTTCTGTCATAAAAAGAACTGCTGCCACAAATAAGTACAAAGAGTGACAATGCTATCCTCAATCTACCCACAAACATGGTTTCTAACCTACATCAGTAGCATATTCTTCGCATTTTATTGCTTTAAAGTTTGCTATGTTACTTCATATAACCAGTCCTTCATATTTATTTGCTATTCTTGCATATTTTATGCATAAAGATATTTATTGATATTCTTCAATACATAGTTAGCTTCTCAAATCCATCAGCTATCCTATTGCAATTTTATTTTTAATTCCATTGATTTATCAGATTATTTTGGAAAGAAGTCATTTTAATATAGTCATACTTTTTCACTGATATTAATTTCTACACTAAACAAGAGAAAGAAAATAATGTGAGTAAATAAATTAATAAATGAACTAATAGTTGACATTTTTAAGTGCCCTCCTATTGAAATGGGAAATGATTCATAATAACATATTATTGATCTCTTAGTCACTAAGAGATCTATGTGATAAATATGTGAAAATCAACAATGTGTGTATTACCCTTGAAAGCATTGGGAAACTAGTGTTAGAAATCTATGGCATGCTGACTACTGCAGAGTTTATTTCTAATTAGAAAAAAATTGTGGAAACAAATGTTGATTTTTATTTAACTTTTAAGACTTTATTATTTTATAGCAACATTAGGTTCATAGAAAAATTAAGAGGACTTCCCATGTCTCCCTGAACCCTCATGTGTTGCTTTACCTACTATCAACATCCCCCATGAACCTGGTACATTTGTTAGAATCATTAAAGTGACATTGACACATGGTTATCACCCACAGTCAATAGTTTACTTGATGGTTCACTCTTAGTGTTGTATATTCATTCTATGGTTTTTGACGAACGTGTAAAACATGTGCCCATTATTATAGCATCAGACAGAGTATTTTCGCAGCCTTAAATATCCTCAGTACTCAGTCTCTTTTCCCCCTGCCTCCCCAACTTCTGACAACCACTGTGGCCTCTTTGCTGTTCCCATATTCCCATCTTTTCTCAAATGCTATATATTTGTAATTATTTAGCATTTAGCCTTTTCAGATAGGCTTCTTTCACTTACTTACAGGTATTTAGGTTTTCTCCATGTCTTTTCACGGCTTTATAACTCATTTCTTTTTAGCATTGAATTATATTTCACTGTCTGGATATACATGGTTATTCATGCATTCACCTACTGAGGACATCTTGGTTGTTTCCAAGTTTTGGTAATTATGAGTGAAGTTTGCTATACACATATGTGTGCAGGTTTTTGTGTGGGCATATGTTTTCTTCTCCTTTGGGCAAATACCAAGGAGTGTGATTGATAGATATATGGAAAACGAATGCTTAATTTAGATCAGTTTAGTATGTTTAATTTGGTAATAAACCATCGCAGTTCTAAAGTGGCTGTACCATTTTGCATTCCCACAAGCAATGAATGAGAGTTCCTGTTGCTTCACATCCTCAGTAGCATTTAGTGTTATCAGTGCTCTGAATTGGGGCCATAATAGCTGTGTTATGGTTGTTTTAAATTGCACTGTTGTTTTGATTTTTGTTTGTCTGATGGTATAAGTGAGAAGAATTTTTTCTTATGTTTATTTGCCATCTGTATATCTTCTCTGGTGAGGTGTCTGCTAAGATTTTGAACCATTTTTAATTGGGTTGTTTGCTCTCTTACTGTTGAGTTTTAAGCTCTTTCTATGTTTGGATGGATGACAGGCCTTTTTCAGATGTTTCTTTCGCAAATGTTACATCTATCCTGTGGCTTGTCTTCTCATTCTGTTGATATTTTCTTTCACAGACTATACACTTTTAATTTTAATGAAGTCAACTTATTTATTATTTCTTTCATGCCTTGTGCTTTTGCTATTGCATCTAAAAGTCATTGCCGTAGCCATGCTCATCCAGACATTCTCCTATGTTATATTCTGGAAGTTTTACAATTTTGCATTTTAAATATAGGCCTGTGATGCGTTTTTGTTCATTTTTCTGAGGTACGTAAGGTCCGAGCTCCGATAAATCCCAAGCAGCTTGCGTTCTGGTTAACTTAGTGTCATATGGAGACAGGCCTCATTGAGAGTGGAACACTCTGGTGAATTCCAAAATGGTTCATCTTCCTTTCTCACCACAGGAAGCAGGGTGGGGCTTTACTTCTATGTTTACTGTGGGAATTAACCCGCACTCCTGAAGGTCAAGCACACAATACTGTGGGGGCACCCCTTTGACTAGTTCTGGAGGTTCTGGAGGAGTTACCCAAGTGGAGCCTTCAGCTGCTTGTCAAATACAGTTCCGGTTTACCTACTCCACATTGGTTTCTGGGGTAGTTTCTGCTCTTGAATCTCTGCTCCAGTAAGTCACGGCTCCCTAAGTTTACCTGCCTGTTTCTCTAATATTGGGGGCAACATTTTGCGCTGTGTCCTCTCCCCTTTTATAGAGCCAAGAAAAGTTGTTGATTTTTCAGTCTTTTCAGTTTTTTACTTGTTGTTAGGATGGCGTGGCAGCTTCTGAGTTCCTTATGCATATAACTGAATTCCAGGACCTTCCAATATCTTTAAAATGGACTTTTAGAATGATTAAATTTTAATATGTTTATTGTAACAAGCAATAAATATAGCAGAAAAGTTATAAACTGTTCTGAAGGGCCTCCATTTTAATTTACATGATTTTAATTGCATAAGTTGCCTGTTTGGGGGCAGAACTTAAGCAAAAACAAGGTTATAAATTTGGATTCCTTTAAATTTAGCATTCCACGATTAAGAAATTTTCTGTTGTTTGAGAGATGTATGGTTTCCTGTGTAAGGACATCCCTCTTTTGGTATGTGTTTCTTTTCCTTTACCACTTTGATATCATTACAACAAGGAGTGAGAGAAGTTATGTGTGAAATAAACACTATTAACACTCTTACAGTTTAACAATGGGAGAGCAATAAGTGGCACTGACACCTGTCTGATAGTATCGCTAAAAAGTGGTGCTGCAAATTTTGACAGCTGGTAGGCTTCTTACAACAATTCCAGCCCATTGGTGCACTAATGGTGCAACCGGTGCCCTGACTTTCTGTAATACACAGAATAACTGGCCCACTGGTAATTCCATATAGGGGATATTATACGCAAAACACACAACACATTGTAAAGATGTATAAGAATTAACCAACATTATTTAAAAATATTAATAATTTTGGAAAGTGTGAGCCCAACTTAGAGGTAAATAAAAGGTTGAACATGACTTTAGTCAGAATAGGATAAAACGACATCATTCAAAGTTATATTTATAAAATAGCCGCTAATCAATATCAATAAAAATAATCCAATTTTCTTTCATTTTTATTGACTGCTTAATTCTTATACATGTTTTTAAAAAGGTCTTGTAAAGTAATATAAAGCAATACATTTGGATGAAAAATTAATTTCATAAATTTAATTGATACTAGGTCATAACACCAGCTAAAAGTATGTTCATATTTTGTAGCACAAAGTTTGAGGCCTAGACTCCACTACTATCTGTTGGATTAAACTCACACAGTATTTGGGGGAAGCTTGTCCCTGCCGGCTGTCCTTTTTAAGCATCTGTTAGCAGGTAGTGTGACTTTAAAATGGGGGAGGGGGCACCTAAAACTTGTCATCTTAAGGGATAGGCACATGTTATAGAGTAAGAAACATTTGGTATATAAACATGAAAAGAATAGACGATAAACCCCACCCAGGTAATAAAACATGTGGGTACGCTCAGAACTATCAGTATAGACTGTCGCCTTGTCATTGACATTTCCAAATACTGCCAAGTAGTGCCAAATAGAAAAATATTTTTTTTCTTTTGATTCTAATGTGATATTTTATCTTCCAGCCTCTCTCAGACTTTGGTTTTAGCTTGCCCTCTGAAATCAGTAATTTTCAAATTTCATTACAATTTTTTATATAAATCTTTAAAAAGAGATAAATGGAGAACCCAATTATTCTCTCTGTCTCTCTGTCTCTGTCTCTCTCTTTTACACACACACACACACACACACACACACATTTGTCCTAATATAAAACCCTGAATGTGAAAGCAATAAGCCAAATTTCACCTCCATAATCCCTTTCTATATTTTTCAATTTAACACTCAGCAAATAG
The DNA here is from genome assembly GCA_004026545.1 of Mormoops blainvillei. Lineage (NCBI taxonomy): Eukaryota > Metazoa > Chordata > Mammalia > Chiroptera > Mormoopidae > Mormoops > Mormoops blainvillei. Next base: position 190,313 of record PVJD01002397.1, on the reverse strand, counting down.
ATTTTTATGGGGGAATCAAACACTGTTATTGATATTTTGAAAGCTTTGTCCATAAAAATAATTTTTAAATACTCTGAGAAAAAAAAGTCATCTGGAAATATAGTGACTTGAAATTTTTAAACATGTAGCCAAAAATACAAAAAGAATTTAATTATCTCAAATTTATTGCAAAATCACAGAAATGTGTGTACTCATTTTGGTATTTAAGTTCAACTGCTTCTTAGTAAATGAGGCAAGAGCGAAATATAATAAGCAATTTTCATCCTTGGCTTTTACATTGAAATATAACCTCCCACGAATTAAAATGAATAAATTGTATGCATATGGATCATTCATTATGTTTTTAAAAGTGAACATTCCTGTGCAACTATCAAATACAGGGTCTGGCTCAAACAACACCCCTTTTTATTACAAAATCTTTTATTACAAAATCATAAGCATGTAATTCTGTAACATAACAATATCACACTCAAGCACACATATGACATTTTAGGAGAAATGTTAAGATTAAAACTATAATTACACCCATATTATCACCCTACCAACCACACAATAAAGCGGACATTACTTCTGCCGGACCCTGTATATTCAAGATATTGAATGTTACTAGCCTACAGAATATTCCTATATGCTTCTACTTATTTACTAACCCTTCTAGAAATAGAATGCATCTTCTGACATCTATTACCATAAAAGACCCTACTTGTTTTCAGCCATTACCAGCCTGCACTATTTTATTTATGATTTTTTTACTCAACATTATGTATATGAGATTCACCTGTGTTTTTGTACATAACTGTAATTTGTTATTATAATGTTCCATTGTAATAACTCTGAATTTATTTTTCACCCTACTTTATCTAATTTACTGTTGCAATTTTGGTCACTTCTAGTCTTGGGTGCTATGAATAATACTTCCTTCAATAATCTTGTATTTATCTTTGGTGACATATATACAGATTTCTTCAGAGTATATATAATTCTTGGTATACATCTAGGAAGTTAATTAATGAGTAAGCATACATTTATTCAACTTTAGTAGATAAGTGTTTTTAACAATTTACACTTTCATCAGAAGTGTGTGAGAATTCTTGTTACTCTCTGTCCCTATTAACACTTGGTGTTGCATTTTTTAATTTAGTTATGTCCATTCTAACACTTTTATAATGATATTTTATTGCAGTTTTCTTGTGTATTGCTAATGACTAAGAATGCTGAGCATGTTTTCAGAAGCCTGCTTTTGGGTAACATCTTCCAAAGTGCCTGCCCAATTGATTTGCTCATTTTGATTTTAAATTTAGTCATCTGTATTTTCATTATGATTTTTTACTTATTTTAATGTATTTTATGTTTTTATTTGGTTATTTGTATTGCAAATCTCTTTGCAAATTTTACTTTTGCAAAATCATCTTTCGATGAACAGAATTTCTTAGTTTTAATAAAGTCCAATTTTTCAGTCTTTTTTCATAGTAATAAAGAAATACTGTGTTCTGTTGAGGAAATAGTAAAATATTTAAATATGAATCTGAGTAATGTTATAGACAGTTTAGTGTTTGACCCTTCATATTTTGATTTATAATTTGTATAGAAATTGATTTTGTACAAGGTGTGAATTAAAAGTCATCTTTTTTTTCCGTATGGTATAGTTATGTTGATACAATTCATTAAGAAGGCCATAATTTTCTCTTGTTTTGATGCTATCAAAGTAATTCTAGTGATTTGGCATTTTAAAGTTCTAGAAATTTTATTTTTTTAATTCCATGTACAAAAAAATAAAAATTTATTTTTCTGGAAATGTACATCAGTCATAGAAATTTATGTCTGGTTAGTCACATTTTTTTCATTTGAAACACTTTTTTTAGAGTAATTTTAAATCGAAAAGAAGGCACAGAGATTTCTCCTGTACCTCCTGCCCCGCTATGGTCAGCGCCCCCATAATCAACGTGCCTCGCTTGAGTGGTGCAGTTGTTAATGCTGATGAGCGTGCAGCGAAACGCGGCTATAACAAAGCCGACAGTTTGCCTTAGCCTTTGCTCTTGGCGTTGGTCATTCTACAGGTTCAAGCCTCAGAATATTTACAAGAATTACAGAACTAACTTTATTTTCCTGAACCATATGAGAATAAGTTGCTGACATGACAGCCAACCAAAATATTTTTTTAAAACATTGACAGATAAATTACTGCTGTAAAATACTCAAACCTGATCACATTTTCGTGATTGTCTCAAAATCTATTAGGAAAAAGTATTGAATCAAGGATACCATGTTGCACTTATTTTTCACATCTCAGTCTCTCATGTTACTCAAAATAGTGATAATATTAGTGACTATATCTCTTAAAGTATACAAGATACGCTTGAGTTCTTATTTTAAATGAGTGGCTATTAGGTCCTAGGGACTAAGAAATATACATCAACAAGGTAGCAAGTACACATTTTCTCACAAATCCATATGTTGGAATGAAAATATTTAAGTATTAACATTAGGAGTATTATATTAATATTCAGAGTACTATATAGTAAAATCATGGTCAAGGCAAGAAATAGCAATAAAAAGCATTTAATTATAATAAGACACAGAAAAATACATAAGTACTTAGTATTCATCTAATATTTTGAAAATTGAGTTGGATTATCAAAAAATAATGGAAATTAGTAAAATGCGAAATTGCTTCCTAAATATTCACAATGAATCTGGAATTACATGAGTGCCATCTTAAGAAACAACAATTTCTAGTGATTTTAGATGATTTTTACTGCTACGAATGGCTGATAGTTAAATAAGCTATTTTCTAGAATATGTGAAATTTAAGTTACTGAAATCGTTTTTCATCTGACATTTTTTACTGTACAGAAATAGGCATAATGTACTTCCATTACCTAAGGATGAAACATTAATCCAAATGTGTTAGACAAGTAAATGTAGCAAAGCCTGAAAATTTCTCATGAGTCTCAAGGGTTTCTCATTTGAACCACCCTTCTAAGCCAAACCCATCTTTTTCTTATAAATACTATAGTTTCTGTACTAAAACAGAATGGATGACTTAATAAGGGTTCATGTACTTCAAATGTATGAATATCTGTGAAGAGGACCTCAACCAAATTAGAAAAATGGACTTAGTTTTTTGGGGGAAATAAATGCTAAATTTTACCTTCAAATATTTTTCAGACTTTAATCACTATTTGGAATATAAACTGTTTAGGATTTAGGCTATTTTATATTATATAATATATGAGATATTATTCTCAAATTCTAATAGAACTCATATTTTGCTTATAAAAGGAAGGAATAAGTTTATTAAAACTTCTTTTTCAGGTATGGAATTGGCTTTTTCTATATATTAGCTTCTTTATATAACATATAATTTGTTACAAGGTAAACGGGGGTATAGTAAAATTTTTAGGTGCACAAAAGTCTTTTCAAATTGTATAGCACCAAATCCAAAGTGGTTACGAACATTCCTGGGACAGGAGCTAGAGGCAAAACTCAGCAAGAGAAAGCACAGATGCAAAGAAGGAAATGTGTGATTGGCTATAGCTTAAAGCCTGTTTGGTTTTATTATGATTGGTTGTCCTTAGAGTTTCGATTTTGCCACCTTGAGACATTTACAGACTTAGGTTTTGGTTTATTTACATAGGCCACCAGCTACCACTAATGACCTCCATGCTTAATTAATTTAACAAGTGTAATGACCTGCTTGTTTAATGATTAACAAGTCTAATGACCTGCTTGTTTAATTAATTTAACAAGTCTAATATTTTAGACAATTTGGCATTCAACTTTCACTAATAAATTATAGGTCTCAGAGTTAATTTATTTAGAGAATTTGAATTTTAGATAATTTTGACTACTGTCCATATATATTGAAATCTGAAATCCATGCCAGTGTTTCTTTCTGGTTACAAATGAGTAAAACCAGCCAAGTATTTAATTTTCATATAATGAGATACTAGGGTTTACACTATTGATTTTCTGTGAATATTTCAAAAATAAGAAATACCTTATAGTTTACCTGCTACCACTGGCTAGATGAATATATACAGGAGGTAAAAACAAAAGACTGGTTATTTAAGTAAAATTTGTTTGTGAAATATGTATATCAACATTTTCCATATTTCAAACTGTAAAAATTAAAAGGACTTATAATGTCAGTATCAGTATTACTACAACTAAATTATTACTGAAAATTTAAGATTCTTTTGTAGTTCTTTCTTGTGGTATTTACCACAAAAGCTCTGCAAACAAAATACTGTACTTTAATATCAGTTTCGATTTTGGGGGTATATTTTATTAAGTATGCTATTGCAGTTGCCCTATTTTCCCTCCCTTATATCCGCTGCCCTGCCCCCATCCCATCATCCCCACACCTCTTAGCTGTGATACTTTATCTTTATATGATAATGTAACCAACTAATTACACCAATATTTAAAGTTTTCAATTTTTAGAAATTGTTTTGATATTTAACTTCATTGCATAATTATAAAAATTTACATTGTTTTAAGTCAAGTCTACAAAACAAGATATCCATGAATGTGCCTTCCTTTATATATTTTTAAATATTCTTAAAGACATAGACCTACAGGTAACATTTGTAGATCACATTGTAATGCATCTAATTTGGGCAGATATTGTAGACTCTCCCTGCTTGTGTTTGCATCAGTTTTCATTCTCATTAGAAATGTATAAAATGGCCTAATTCCTAATGGCTTTGTAGAGTACCTGGTCACACATTTGCATGATTTTAATCTGGTAGAGGAACAATGATACCTTAGTGTCTTAGCCATTCTGACTGCTCTCACAGGATGTACATCCTGTGAGATTTTTTTTCCTCACAGTTCTGCAGGCTAGGAGTCTGTGCTCAAGGCACTGGGTTATTCCTTTCCTGTGTGACCCCACTTTCTTACTTGCACGAAGATTCCTTCTTTCTGCACCCGCACATAGTGGAGAAAGAGAAATCTGTCTCATCCTCTTTTTTATAAAGGCGTTAATACCGTTGGGCAGACCCCACTCTTATGACTTAATCTAACCCTAAATACCTCCCAAACACCCTCCTTCTAATTACATCCTATTAGTGATCATTGTGTCAACATATGAATTTCAGGGGTACACAAACATGCAATCCATAATCCTCAGTGACATTTTAACTCTGCAATGAACCCTTAAGAGAGAATGCAATTTTTTTTTCATATGGCTTACTGATACTTCCTTTGTCCTATGAAATGTCTGTGCACATATCGAGGCCACTATTATATAATTTTAAGGTCTTTTCCCTTTCTATTTTGGAAATGTGTGTGTGTGTGTGTGTGTGTGTGTGTGTGTGTCATAGAGGTCTGTCCAGAAAAAATCGAGCAATCATTAATATAACAAGAATGGTATGCACGACATCCATGTAATGTAGCTGAATGTGACTGGAATGCGCATGCGTGAACAATGATGATGTCTATGTAGTAGTCAGTAGGGGTAGTAGATGCCATTGAGTGAGCATGTGTACTGTGTGGCTGTCACACTCAAAATAACAGTGAGCAGAGCAATGAAGCTGCATCAAATGTTTCATTAAGCTTGAACATTCCCCCACAGAAACTATTTGGACAATTCAGAAGGCCGCAGCTGTGGGCCACTGATGATTGGCAGCTTCATGATGACAACACACCTGCTCACGCATGACATCTCGTGCAGAGATTTTTGGTGAAACATCAAATCACCCAGGTGACTCAGCCCCTTCTATAGCCCAGATTCGGCTGTAGACTTCAGCAGAAGACCTTGTGACTTCTGGCTTTTCCCAAAACTAAAATCACCTTTGAAATTGAAGAGATTTCAGACCATCCATAAGATTCAGGAAAATACGACGGGGCAGCTGATGGTGCTGGGAGAACTGTGTGAGGTCCCAAGGTGCCTACTTTGAAGGGGACTGAGAGGCCATTGTCCTATGTACAATGTTTCTTGTATCTTGTAATTTCTTCAATAAATGTCTCTAGTTTTCATATTACATGACTGGATACCTTCTGGACAGACCTCATATATATCACTTTGTGAAATAAGTCAAAATTCTTTTTCCAGTTTGTAATTTGTCATCTACCTATGGTATTTTATTTAGTCACTTCTTTTTTTTTTTTTTTTTACTTTTTGAAACAACATAAAAATCTTCACCAAATAAACCATAAAATCACTATATTTTTTATTTGTATTTCAATGGTTTCCAATATGAGTAATAAGTTTCAAATCTATAGTCAGGTATTATCTACTTATTCTGGTTGAAAAAGCCTCACTGAATGGTAGACTTTCTTACAGGTGCCCACAGGAACTCAAGTTAACAGGCACTCTTTAAAAATAGCTGTAGGCTAGATTGTTCAGATGAAACTATTTGCCCCCAAATTTCTCCCAAGTGTTTGAAGAAAACTCCCTCACCAACATTTGTTAAGACTCTCACAATGTCACCAAGAAGAAGAGACTACAAGGGACTAAAATAAGACTTCAGGCCTATAATCCAGAATCATTTTCCTTTCTAACCTGTTCACTTATTTTTTTACAGTAAAAAAAAAAAATTATATGTAGAATTAATCAACTGGACTCAGGTAAAAAGATCCTAATGTTTTTGGCAACATCCCAGGAATCACAGTTGGGATCCAGTCAAATGTATGCCTTCTCTCCATCAGGCCTGATCAGGGTGTTGACCTTGCTCACATCAATGTCATGGAGCTTCTTCACAGCCTCTGTGTTCTGGTGCTCAGGGGCCTTGACCTCCACCATGAACACAAGTTGTATCGTTGTCTTCTACTGTCTTCGTGACTGACCCAGTAAGTAAGGGGAGCTCAGTGATGGCAGAGTGCTCGAGCTTGTTCCTCCCGCGGGTGCTCTTCCAGGGGTATTTGGACTGTCTGAGGAGCCTCAGTGTATTGGGCCTTCGAAATGTGGGTGACATTTGGATCTTTTTCTTTGTGGCAGTGAAAGCCTTTCAGCACTGCCTTCTTTGCCTTCGAAGCTTTTGCTTTGGTATCCACTTTGGGGTTAGGGACTCCCCTCCTTTCTTTCAGTACCATCTTTGTGAAAAGGAACAGTTCCCTTTTTAATACTCCAAAAATAAAGAAAGAGCTTGATATTTATTCCACAATCGGCACTTTCATGGTTGCATAATGTGCTCCGTATAATCTGGAATTGGAAACGGGCCCTTCAAAGGGCGTGTGCTCACAGTGAAGCACGAGCAGCATCTCACTGTCAGGTTTGTAATGTCTGTTCATCATTTCACTGAGCTGAAGAAGACGACAATTTTAACTTCAAGGATGTGCACCCATCCTCGATGCCACAAAGTACAATTTATCTTTATTATTTTTCTGATAATTGCAAAACTTGTCATTTTTAAATGGGCACAATTTGAATGTGAATTTTATACAAAATCTGTGTAAGGGTAGCATGAGAAATGCTTAACTTTTACTGGGATTACAGTCCCTATGCTAAAGATGTTAAGCATACTATTTTCATTTTCATAAAAAATCATTGTGTCATAGGTATAATTTTTCCTATTTTACAAATGAGAAAACTAAAGTTATTAAGAATTAGATAAAATGCTCAGTACTGTACAGCTATATAATGCTTAAACTGAACCAGGACTTTCTGTGGTGGTCATGATCTTAACTCCTGAATTTCAGCTCTAATTTTATTAAGAAAGGGAAATGATACGCATCATAATGGAAGGATGCCTACTACCCAGGCAGCAACTCAAAGATATCCCTCCTGCCTCGATACCATTACAACGGACTCAGCAGTGTTGTACACCAGGCGGAATAAAAAAGGCATTGCTGTGACAGACATAGACAGGAAAAGGCTTAGAAACTTTCGTGTTTCTGAAAAGGGCCAGGTGACAGGGGACCTGGCCCAGATACAGGTAGTAAAAGAAATTTGAGACAGGCATATTGAGCTCATTTTACAACAGATAACACTAAGTCAAAAAAATTAAAGCATCGACTAAAGCAGTATGATATATACTCCAGAAGAAATTGAATTTATTGTATAATATATAAATATACAATATTTTATTTTATTTATTTAAAAAAGATTTTATTTACTTACTGTTTTAGATAGAGGGGAGGGAGGGAGAAAAGGAGGGAGAGAAACATTGATGTGTGAGAGAAACATCACCTAGTTGCCTTTTGCACGCCCCCAACCAGGGTCGGAGCCCACAACTCAGGCATGTGCCTGCCCTAACTGGGAATGGAACCAGTGATTCTTCGGTTCCCAGGTCAACACTCAATTCACTGAGCCACACTAGCTAGGGCTATAATATTTTATAAATAATGAAATGTTGATTTATATATCATTTGATGTTAACTATAAAAACACAGAAATGCATTAATTCTATATTATATAAACATTTACCAAGAAATATATAATTTTATAGATCAGTAGATTGAAATTTAGATTTATAAAGCCATTTATTAAAATAGTTTGGAGGAAATGAAAGCCAGCATTTCACAACATGGATAAACTATGAAATCGAGCTTATGTGGAATGCCAAGCAGATGTGAAAGTCAGGGTATATAAAAGTCAGCAGTGCATCAACTGTGTCGCTAAGGAACTATTTCAGCAGAGAGTTTACAATGAAAATTTTGCTGAGTCCAGAGTCTAAAAGAACTGAAAAATATAGTGGGTTTTGACCACAGAGAGATTCAGTCTGAGTTACAGGATCATGGGAGCAACTTCGAACCATGATAAGCAGGAAAGTTTACTAATACTCAAACCCATCAGGGAAAGAATATGCCTATCTTTTTTCTTTTATTATATTCCCAATATGTAATGCATCTCCTGGCTCACAGTGAACCCTCCATAATATTATTTAATGCATTTTTCTCTCAGACAAAACTTTCACCAAAGGCTATGGTGAGTCACAGAAGAGATTGTCACCATGAAACCAAAAGAACGTGGAGTCAAGGCACACACTAATAGTTACTACATTTATAGCAGTCAAAAGGAAGGGTTGGCAGGGAACATGTATAAGGGACCCATGGACAAAGACAACAGGGGAGTGAGGGTTGAATGTGGGCAGGTGGGTAGGGCCGGACAGAGTAACGGGAAAATAGGGACAACCATAATTGAACAATATTAAAAAAGTTAAAAAACATTTAACTAATATGCCTCATGCTCTTCATTTAAAATAATAGTTATCTTGTAATGCTCTAAGGATTGAATGAAAAAATTTAAGAAAATAAAAAATAAGAGAAAATAACTTGTTTGAAATTATAAGCTCACTTAAAAAAACACATCCTTATATTTGTATATTGAGGCGTTTATGTTAAAGCTCATCCTTTCACCATCGCTAGTCTTTAGTTCCTATTTGTGATGCTCTTTTTATGTCTTTTTAAAAAAATCATTAATCTGAAATATTCTCTATACTCAATGGAATTTAAGTTGCAATATAAAATAATTTAAGTTATATATAAAGAGCTTCTTGTGTTGTTTTTCACTAGAATAAGTATAATATTTTAAACAACTTTAAACAACTTCAAATTCTTTGTCACAGCAATAGATAGCATAACTTCTGAAGATATGGGTAACTTGTCAGTTTGCATTGGTGCTAAAGTCTGAATGCTTTTGTCTCCCCATTATTTGCTGAAATCCTAGCGCCCAGTGATGATTTTATTAGTAGGTAAGGTCTTTTGGGGATGACTAGGCAATGGGGGTACTCTCATAAAAATAGTTCCCCAGGGCTCCCTTTTGGCATGTAGAGATGCCACTCAACCATGCCAGCATTCTCACCTTGAACTTTCCAGCCCTCCAGGACAGCAGTGATTTCTTACGATCCTGTGTATTTCTGTGGCATCAGTTGTAACTTCTCCTCTTTCATTTCTGATTTTATTTATTTGGGTCCCCTAAGAATCCTGAGTCACCATTTCAAAGGAACCCATGCACCCCAATGTTCATACACAGCATTATTTACAATAGCCAAGTGCTGGAAACAGCCTAAGTGCCCATCAGTAAATGAGGGGATCAAAAACCTGTGGTACACTTACACAATGGAATAGTATGCAGCAGAAAGAAAGAAGATACTCCTCCCCATTGAGATAGCATGGATGGAACTGGAGAGTATTATGCTGAGTGAAATAAGCCAGGTGGTCAAAGACAAATATATGATCTCACCTAGAAGTGGAACCTAATCAACAAAACAAACAAGTGAGAAAAATAGAACCAGAGAGAGGAAATAAAAAACAAACTGACAGTGACCAGAGGGGAGGGAGGAAGGGATGAACGGGGGAAAAGAAGAAGGGGCAAGTCAAGGAACATGAATAGAGGACTCACGGGCATGGACAATGGGGTGGGGATTGACTGTGGGAGTTGGCGGTGGGGACAGGGCAGAGGAGAGCAATAGGGAAAAAGGCGGGACAATTGTAACTAAACAACAATAAAAAAAAGAATTATATAAATAGAGTAAGAGAAGGAAAGAAAGGAAAGAAAGAAAGAAAGAAAGAAAGAAAGAAAGAAAGAAAGAAAGAAAGAAAGAAAGAAAGAAAGAAAGAAAAAGAAAGAAAGAAAGAAAAAGAAAGAAAGAAAGAAAGAAAAAGAAAGAAAGAAAGAAAGAAAGAAAGAAAGAAAGAAAGAAAGAAAGAAAGAAAGAAAGAAAGAAAGAAAGAAAGAAAGAAAGAAAGTGAGCCATTTATAAGCTATAACCTATAGTATTCTGTTATAGCAGCCCTAACGGACAAAGACAACTAGTCAGTCTGGTCACCCTAATAATAATTTTCACTTAGGTGATCAGTGTTAGAAATTCTCACTCCTTATTACCTATGAAAAATAATTCAAATCAAATCATAGTAATGGGAAAAGTTTTCTAACTGTCTATTTGATTTGACCATTTAACTTCAGCATGCTTGGATTCACAAATTTATTTATTTTTAAAACCACTGACTAGGTCAAACTTCTATACGTTTACCAAGTGAAAATATAAATAAAGTAAGTATGGAATTTATAACTGGAAAAAAAATCTCATCAATGAACTCTACAGTTTTTCCCTGTCTTATGATTCAGCACTCATTCAAGACAGAAGAATGAACGGTTCCTATCTCAAACTGTATTGTCACTTGGATCTCTTTGATTAAAACTGAGTAAATGGTAAAGTGTTCTCATTTTTAATTTAGTGTTCGAAAACATTACCTGTTGGCATTTCCAATTATCTAATGATCATTTCCACTGAGGACTATATATACTTCTTTTATAACTTACATGCTATATTTACAGAATTCAATTTTCAACTTCATTTATTTGCATATTTTTCATAAATTGAATAATTTATCATAATCTGTAGTTCTCTCTTGCTTTGTTGCAAATTGCATATAATATCAAATATTGAGTTAAGCATTTTAACTAAATTATATTTCTTGTTTAATAGTACTATTATAATTTATATTTCAGAACCAATCATTTATAATAAAATGTTAGCATATAGAACTACAATGCCCGAAGTGAAGAACATTGACAGGCACTGTTGGATAACGCTGTGGTTCCCCCTGTTCACTGGGATATGTTCCAAGGGCCCCCTAGTGGATAACTGAAAAGACCGGTAGTACCAAACCCTATATAATCTATGTTTTTCTATATACATATATTACAAGGTTTAATTTATAGATTGGGTACAGTAAAAGATTAACTATGACTAATAACATAGAACAATTATAAAAATGTGTGTAGTAAAAGTTATGTGAATGTGGTCTCTCGCTCTGATAACCGACCTTACCCTGAGGCAGCTGCTACGTAATGACTGACTGGTTACTAGTGTGTGAAGCACGGACACACTGGGCAAAGAGACAATCAACATCCTGGGTGATATAAAGTGGGGAAGTGCAAGATCTCATTACACTACTCAGAATGGTGTGCAATTTAAAAGTTATGAATCGTTTATTTCTGGAATTTTCCATTTAATGTTTTCTGACCAGGGTCGACTGCAGGTAACTGAAACCATAAACAGCAAAGTTGTGTATAAGAGAAGACTATTGTATTTAAAAATTTTGTTTGCCTAAATTGACTATAATCTCTGATGGGCTTCCTGACAAATGAAAATTACAGTTTGTATTCATGATTCGCTAACCTTTTCTTCATTTAGGCAGTGATATTTGACACTTTGGTTATAATAACAGTAGTTCTGAAAATGACTTGTCATTCTCTTATTGTTTTGTACCTTTTACCTGCATTTTCCCCAGGCCTTTATCCCCCTACCCACTCCCCAGAAGTAAAAGTTTTCTTGCAGTCTTAAGGAATGCAGATCTTTTAAAAAATGGTTATTTTAAATGTTTCCACTGCAAGTAAGAGAATTCTCAAAATCAAAATTTCTTTTGCTATTAGATTTTACCTCACATGAGAAATCCAGAATTTTAGTGAGTTCTAGATATAGTGCAACCTGTTTTCTTCTTTTACTTTATAAATATACCCTTCATCTAAATTGCCTTGGACTTTTTAGCTCTGAATTATATTTCTTCCACAACAATTATGATATGATATCATAACTTGTGTATCTCAATGATGATCATTAGAACTTTAAAATATTAATCATTTTAATTATATTCATCTCCCTATTTTGGTAGAGTTTTCAGATATTGGTTTAGAGAAGGAGCCAGCCACCTGTAGTTTTAAAAAAAATTTTTTTAAGAAACTGCAATATTCTGATTTTTTAAAGATTGATTTGAGGATAATAATAGTTTATGATATTGAGTCTACCCATTCATAAGGAAGTATTATCTCTATGTCTTTGTATAACTTTTTATGTTGCTAAAGGGAAATTAATAATTTTGATTAATTCTCTAAGATAATTTTACATAACTATGAGATTATATTTTAAGATATTTTAGTTGTTTCCATTACTATTTTTTTTTAAGATTTTATTTTATTTTATTTTTAGACAGAGGGGAAGGGAGGGAGAAGGAGAAGAAGAGAAACATCAATGTGTTCTTACCTCTCGCATACCCCATATTGGGGTCCTGGACTGCAACCCAAGCATGTGCCCCAACTAGGGAATCGAACTGGTGACCCTTTAGTTTGCAGGCTGATGCTTAATTCACTGAGCTACACCAACCAGGGCTCTATTATTATTTTTCTTATTATGAAGTATTTATTAAACATCCAGCTATGTGAATGAGTCTTAATTTGATAGTACTCTATAGATTATGTTGTTTTGAATATTATGTTGTTAGAAATAGTACTCCAAATAATATATGTTCATGTGTGTAGGATTCTGTTCTATATATTATGAGAATACAACTGAATCAAAGGGCATGTTTTAAAAGTATTTAATTGAATTTTTCTGAGTTACTTTCTTTATCTTTGTTCTTAATAAAATTTATTTAATTGTAGGTTTTCATAACTCAATTCTTAATGATGACTTTATTTTTTAAATACATTTTATTGATTAGGCTGTTACAGTTGTCTCAATTTTTCTCCTTTTGCCCCCCTCCATCCAGTTCCCTCATTCTCTACAGCAATCTTCTCCCTTAGTTAATGTCATGGGTCATGCATCTGTGTTCTTTGGCTACACCTTTTCCAATATTGTTCATAACATCCCTCTCTCTATTTTGTATCTACCAATTTGTACTTCTTAACCCTTGCACATTTTCTTCCATTCTCTCCTTTCCCTTCCCAGCTGATAACCCTCCAAATGATCTCCATACCCACAGTTCTGTTGCTGTTTTGCTTGTTTATTTAGTTTGTTTTTTAAATTCAGTTGTTGATAATTGTGCTTTTGTTTCCTTTTTAATGTTCATGGTTTTGATTTTTTTTCTTAAATAAGTCCCTTTAACATTTCATGTAATAATGTCTTAGTGATGATGAATTCCTTTAGCTTTGCCCTGTCTGGAAAACACTTTATCTGTCCTCCCACTCTAAATAATAGCTCTGCTGGATAGAGTAGTCTAGGTTGTTGGTCTCTGCTTTTCATTACTATGAATACTAAGAAGTCCCTTCTTGCCTGCAAAGTTTCTTTTGAGAAATCAGCTGATAGTCTTATGGGTACTCCTTTTAGGTAACTCTCTGCTTTTCCCCTGCTGCTTTTAAGATTCTGTCTTTATATTTAACCTTTGGCATTTTAATTATGATGCATCTTGGTGTGGTCCTTTTTGGGTCCAACTTGTTTAGGACTCTGTTTCCTGGGCTTATATGTCTATTTTCTCCTCCAAATTTGGGAAGTTTTATTTCATTATTTTTTCAAATAACTTTTCAATTTCTTGCTCTTCCTCTCCTCCTTCTGGCATCCCTATGATTCAGATGTTGGCATGTTTGGAGAGTCCCAGAGTCTTCTTATTTTATCCTTGTTTTTTCTGAATTCTTGTTTTTTTTTCTTTCTGTTCTAGTTGAATGTTTATTTCTTCCTTATGTTCCAAAGTATTGATTTGAACCTTGGCTTCCTTCCCTTCACTGTTACCTGTAGATTTTTCTTTATTTCACTTAGTGTAACCTTCATTTCTTCCTTTATGTTTTTGCTGTACTCAATGAGTTTTTTGAGCATCTTGGTCAACAGTGTTTTGAACTGTGCATCTGATAGGTTGACTATCTCCATTTTGTTTAGTTCTTTACCTGGGATTTTGCTCTGTTCTTTCATTTGGGCCATATTTCTTTGTCTCCTCAATTTGGCAGCTGTTCTGTATTTGTTTCTGTGTATTAGATAGAGGTGCTTTGATTCCCTGTCTTAGCAGTGTGACCTATTGTAGAAAAGGAAACTGTACATTTTGTTGGGCAGAACCAAAGGTAATTGCCAGACAGGGGCAACCTGTTTTGTGGCTTTATGTGAGGGAGGGATGATGTCACTGCCTGACCTCTGGAGATTTCCTGGGAGGAAGCTTTCTTCTAGTATTCACCCTGTTGCCAGTCACTTCACTTTCTCCCCTCCTCCCTTTATGCCATATGTGCCTGTCCAGCTGTTTCCCTAGTGATGAATCCCAGAGTGGGTGGGTCTGATTGAGTCCTAAATCCATTGCAAGTCCTTTAAGAGGAGTCTCTTGAGAATCCTTCTTCCACTGCTCAGACCCCCACTGGTTTCTGCAGCCAAAAATTATGTAGACTTCTCTTCCTGGTGCTGGAACCCTAGGCTGTGTAGTCTGGGGCTGAGATCACTTACTCCTGAAGTATCCCTCCTGATTTTTATCTGCCACACGTGAATGTGGGACTACCCTTTCTGTCATGTCTCTACTCCTCTCCTCACCTCTCCATCCCTCTGCAACTCCGACCCTCCTACTATCTGGATGAATGTGTCTTCTTTAAATCCTTGGCTATCAGCCTTCTATACAGTTCGATTTTTCTGATGAATTTGTTCTGTAGTCTAGTTGTAATCTTTGCTATAGTTGTTCATGGAGGCCATGACTGTTTACCTATGCTTCCATCTTGGCCTGAAGTCTTACCCAGCTCTTTTCATTGAAGGTTATATAAGCCACATGCTCCTATACAATGACCTGTTCCCCCACCATTTTATCAATGAAAAGTGCTATGGCTATTTGTCCATGTGATAACATGGAATAATATTACAGTAGAATATTTATGTTTTTCATATAAAATTTGAATTTCTAGAAAGAACAGATCTAGTTTCAGTCTACTGAAATTTCATTTCTCTGGTGTCAGATGAACCCAGCTTCTATCTAGGAACAAAGTTGAACCAGCTACCTAGCATCATCTCTTTTTTGTCCCATTGTCCTGTCACCATTTTTACTGAGAATGTTGAAATTCAAGCCCACTTGATTTTCTGGAGTCCTTTCCAGTGCCACTTCTGGGCTGGCACATAGGGTGCTAGAGACCAAGGTCTTTCTTCTTCAGTGGATTCCATCCTTAACCAGCCCACTACCAACCAGAGGGGAGTACATATTAATGCCCTCTTAATTGAAATACTAAATATGTATACAGATATATTTTTAAAAAGCCAGTCACAGAGAAATCACATGCATGGTTTTGCCTGCAATATTGCTTATTTATACCTTTTAATCTTTTTTTTTTCAGGAGCTTTGGGCTGAACTTGAATTGTTAGTTACTTAAAGAATTTAGAAAGAATAAAACACTCCTGGTTTTCCATGAAATTACTATGTAAAGTCAGTTGTCATCGGGCTATTGCTCTTCATTATCATGTACATTTTAAAAATATTAATTTGTTACTTAATTTCTCCCTAGATTCTATAGTATTATTTGACCATATACATTTGGGGGTTTTTGGATGGATTCTACAATGATATATGCCACAGAAGATTGAAAACTATTGAACATGTTAAGTGTTTTTAGAAAATGAGGAAGAAGGCAAAAGTTCAGCAGATTAAATTAGTGCATGTCTGAACTGGAAAGCCAGATCCAATCACAAAGTCCAGTTGAATGCCAGAAGCGGAGCTTGCTCAAAGTCGCTTTCTGAAGGAAATGTGACGAAGAAACATCTTTGTCCAAATGAGCTGGAAAAAATGCTGGCTGAATATACTCTCTGTTTGACTTTTTTAAGACCAGAAAACAGCAACACTGCACGCAAAAACAGCACTTGCCTCCTTCACAGAAAGCACAAGTTGGCTGGCAGCCAAAGGCCATCTTGCTGTGAAAATAAATTAAAGAAAAACAAGTAGAGCATCACAACTTAGCTAGAAGAGAGGAAGAGAAAAAAGTGAGAAGGCAAAAGAGAAAGCTAGTAGAGAGAGGAAAAAGACAGCAGAATTGATGAAAAAGAATTAATAACACAGCTGAAACATTATGCCTAATGCTGGGTATGTAATGATTTGCTGAAGTGTAAAGGGATTTTTTTAGGGACTTATGTAAACAGAGGAAAACACAGTACATTTGACTCTTGAACAATGCTGGAATTAGGGGTACTGATTACCCCATGGGTTAAAATCCACATATAAGCTTTGACTGCCCGTAAATTTACCTACTGATAGTCCACTGATGACCAGAAGCTTCATCAATAGCATGTAGTAGATTAACATATATTTTGTATCATATTCTACACTGTATCCTTAAAACAAAATAAGTTAAAGAAAGGAAAATGTTAATAAAATTATAAGGAATATAAAATACATTTACATATTGATGGAAAAATATTTGCTTATAAGTGGACCCACACAGCTCAAACCCATTTTATTTAGAGGTCAACTGTACTCACACACTTAGATATTACTCTTGGTTTCTACATGTAGCTAAGGCCTCAGTGGATTCACCTTATCTCTCTGGGCTTAAGTTTGCTTATTTATAAACAAGAAATAAACAAACAGAAAGAATATTTGGGAAGATGAGCTTTATGGAGGCTTCCACTATCAAACCTGAGAAATGATGAATGGTTGGTATATAATTCTTGTAAAGTAGTACCTATTTTGTTACCTTTGTCAGATTCTAAAAGGACTATACTTCTGTGGTTTATACTGATATAATTTTTAGTAACAGTGTGATTTTATACCATCTGTTCAGTAGTGAACAGAGAGCAAGGTATAAAAAGGCAAAAAACAAAAGAGACTTAACAACAGACTTTTTTGGAGGCTGTTAACTTTTTGATAGATGTCACTACCACACCTAGAAAGTAGGACACAGTTGGTAATCCACAAACTGCATCTTAATTTAAAAATGTAGCGATTACTGATTATGTAAAGACAGTTAAAGTGGGAAATTTTATGCTTTCTTTCAAAGTAAAAAATGTACACAAAACACTAATTCATTAATGCAGGCAAGAATGTTCTAAGGAAAAGTTTTGAAGTTTTGAAGTTTTGTTATTCACTTATTTGAGTGAGGTGGTGTAAGCTTGTGAAACAGCATGCTAGTTTCCTCTAAAATATTGTTTTTACAGGTTGAGTTTACTCACCAAAACTTAAAGATTTCTTTGAGTGGCAATGCTGAACTTTTGGTGCAACATAATTGCTTAGTGAGGTTTTAAAAAATACAGATGTTCCAACTTCAGTCCCAAGGGCGCACTTCATTTGCAAAGGCGGTAAGGCCTTTGCAACCAGATTGTTCAATTGTACCACGCAGCCAGGGTTGAGAAAAACACCCTGGAATGTAGACTCTGTGAACACAGGAACTACACTTGTCTTGTTCATTGCTG
Organism: Mormoops blainvillei; assembly: GCA_004026545.1. NCBI lineage: Eukaryota > Metazoa > Chordata > Mammalia > Chiroptera > Mormoopidae > Mormoops > Mormoops blainvillei. The sequence goes on along the minus strand of PVJD01002397.1, from coordinate 172,293 downwards.
TATCCCTGGTATATTTCCTGGATGACTAAATATCTGTGTGTTGAATAAAGAGCTGCATAAACAAATGCTCTGTTAGTCTATTTTATCTGTGTTAGATTTTACTTGAAGGTGGAAGAACCATGCAGATACTATAAAATCAGCCCGAAAACATGAAGGTAAATTAAACAACAACAAATAAAAAATTAATTATCTCTTCTTTTCTCCTTTCTTATCACTTCTACCTCAAGACCAAAAATGTTAATACCTTAGTACACAAATCTCCAACTTCTCTGTTAGCATACAGATACACACGATTAGCTATAAATATGTGACTTCTTCAAAAAAAATTTTCATACCGCTCTGCTCCCCAGGCAAATGGAATAAAAATATCCACAGTGCTCTATGTGGTTTTTTTTTCACTTAAAATTTTTACTTCAACTTTTCTCAAGCCCATACCATGAATGTCTAGTTCATTTTTTAATATAGAGCTAATAATATGTTCATAATGTCTATTATCTAAGCTATTCAATCATGTATATTCATTCACTTTTCTTCCTTTCACTCTGGCACACATTCCAAAGTATCTTTGGCCCCTACCTTACCAGAAAAGCCAATATTAAGTTGTCAACTTCATTATTCTCAAACTATGCGTAGCATCTGAGCAAGTCTTTACTCCTTTCTTATTGCAATACTAGGCTACCACTGTCTTCCTCCTTCCTATTTAACTGTCTCCGTGACCTTTGTGGATGGCTCTGCATCTTCAGCCTTAAGTTTTGAACTAAGCCTCAAAGACTTTCTCTGTTATCTATACCCTTTCTCTTATTTCATTCAGTCCCAGAGTTTTAAAGACCAGCTATATTCTAACAGCTTCCATTTTTTTTCTTCCAGACTAGAACTCACCTCTAAACTACAGAGCAATACATTCAAGTAGTCTTTTGATAGCTTCAATTTTGTAGCTAATAGGTGCTTCATACTTATTGTACCCAAAATAGAAATTTTGACCTTTCCTAAATTTCTCCTTATCTTTCCTAGTTCAGTAAATGACCACTCTATTTTTTGAGTTGTTATGCCGAAAGCCCTTAGGTCATCCATGAATTTCCATTTCTTTCACATCCTTGCAAGAATTTATTGACAAATTCTGCTCTTAGAAATCTTTCTAAAATACAACCACTTTTCACTACTTCCTAGTCAAAGGCACACCATTTTTCACATGGAATATGACAATAGTACCCCAAACGATCTCCCTGTTTTTCTTTTAGTCTCTTAAAATCTATATACAGGAGCATGAGGGAACCCTTGAAAATATGAATAAAGTCACCTCATCATATCCTCTCCAAACTCTTAAGGACTTTGCTCTTTTACCTATAATCTCATTTGCCTTTACTCATTCACAACCCACCCCTGCACCGCTTCATTCCATGCCCCTCCCCCACATCTACACACACCATCAGTCCTCAGATTTCATTTGATACCATCTGCGCTGTCCTTTCTTCTCTTCCAACCCTACTCCTCTATCTATGTTTTTTTGAACCCATCAAACATATTCTAACCTTTGTGTATTCTTCACTTAGCTTGAACTATTTTTGCGTAGATATTTGCATGACTTAATCTGACATTTCACTCAGTAGCCTGCTTAAATAGCACCTAATCAGAGAGGTCTTTTCTGCTTAGTCTAACTAAAAAAGATAAACACTTGCTACATCTTACATAGCTTCATTTCTATTATCTTAACATTGAGTACACAATAGCTGAATTATGAATGTTACCAACATCTTCCTGTATGAAATGTTTTATATATGTATACCTCCTTACACTTTGGTGCTCTATGTATTGAAATGGATTTATAAAAATAGAATAGTGTAGTCAATTGTCTCAGAGGTTTATCCTATTTATTTCCAAAAAATATTTTAGTTTTTCACATTGCAATCAGTATTATTGTCACCAGCCCTGGAGCTTCCCTCTTCCCTCCCCTTCCCTTCCTTCCTTCTTGTGGTGATTTACAAATACACCCAGAAATTCTTTAAATTCTTTCTATTTTTAAAACGTGGAAATGGAACTCGTTTCTCTTGAGTGTAAGTTGGTCTTAATAAATTGCTTATAATGAATAGAAAAAAGCAGGGATACTTTTGGTAGCATCCTGGATATGTATGTGCATGAGTGTGTATTTTTTTTTTCTTTTCGGGTTTACTCTTTCTTCCATGGATGGAGAAATAAAAGTCAGTTAGGGTTCCTGTCTTTTACTGTCTCGATAAATCACTAGATGCGCACTGTAGACCAGTTCCTTCATGGGCACCATGGCAAATGTCCTTACTTCTATTTCCCTTTTTAAATTTCTTCCTGTTTGTGGTCCTGGGATGGTGTGGTTGTAAAGGAAGGTCAGATCTGGATTAAGGTTGGGGTATAATCTGCTGTTGAATTTTAACCACCTCAAGCAAATGGAGCCTGAGACATAAGTCAAACTAGTTCACAAGTTCATTTTGGGACTTGGAACTAAAACTCCAAGAAGGATATTTTGTTTCACTTCTTTCTTTTCTTTCTACAGATTTAAACAATGTAATTTGTTCATTTCCATGCATATTTAGTTAAAAAGAAGAAGAGAATATATATAATGATGACATATCAAAATGGTTAGCCTGTATATTGTTTTACTTTCTGTATGCACATATATGTACCTAAACGTTTCCTTGTGGGTATACAATATTAAAGCAAATTAGATAATTAAAGATAAAATTAAAGTTATTTTATCTGTATGCATCTGACATTTGATTTCTACATATTTTAATCAGTAATGTTGTCATTACACCTGTTCATCAGTCAATAAAAATGTAAAATTCTCTAAAGCTATTCAATATGCTATTTTAATAGCAGAACAAAAATTACTATAAGCACATTATCAACATTTGAAAAATTCAGAAAACCTCTTAAGCATATGTCAAATAAAATTAAGATGCTAGCAACTTTCTTGTTACTAGTCGAAATGCAAGCACTTTGTCAAAACCAAATTTCTGAGTAGTTTTATAGTCAAAAGAGAATATGTAGAATGTCTAAGTTGAAACCAGTATCATGTTGCAACTTTTTATTTGCATCTATTCTTTATATATTTATATATTCTAAATGATATATTTTAAAAGAACTAATGGTACACTAATGGTACCTTTATTAATTTTCTGTGCCCCCCATATATGCACTTTTAGGATGTCAGTTTTATTAAAATATTACTGAAGTATAACACTTAGTGAGAAAAAAATCACAAATCATAAGTGTATATTTGATTCATTTTCATAAACTGAGCATGTCCGTGTGACTAACAACCAAATCGAGAAACAAAACTTTACCATAAACCCAGAATGCCTCCTTCTAGGCAAATTTACCAAAAGTAACCAAAATCTTATTTTCTAAAATCATGGATAAGACCCTGACCAGTGTGGCTGAGGTGGTTGGGATGTTACCTCATAAAACCGAAAGGTTCCAGGTTCGAATCCTTGTCATGGCTCATAACTAGGGGCCTGTTTGGTCCTGTATACAAGAGGCAACCAACCGATGTTGCTCTACAGCATCAATTTTTCTCTGCCTTTCTCTTTCCCTCCTTTCTCCCCTCTTTAAAATCAATAAGTATGTCTTCTGGTGAAGCTTGGAAAAAAAAAAACATCAGGGATTAGATATGTCTTTTTTTTAACATTATCTGACTAGAATGACCAACTATTTATCTTTTATACCTGACCCCTTATCTTTGGCATCTGGCTCCTTTCACTCAAATTATGTTTGTAAAAATAATCCATGTTATTGTGTTGTTATTTTGATAAAAATACTTTGTACTTTCCATATGGAGTTAATTTTTGCCAGAGTGAGGTAGGGACAAGAATTCCTTTTGATCCCTTATGAATTTCCAATTGACCCAGTACCACATATTGAAATTTTTATTTCTCTTTTGCTGCACTGTAGAAATATCTTTGATATATAAGATGACTCTTTATGTATGCATTTCTGTCCAGACTATCTCCTGTTTTACTGATGCATTTGTTTTTACCTGTTTTAATTTCATACTGTTCGAATAACTATAATTTTGTTAAATCTTAATATCTGGAAGGGTCTGTCTAAAAAAGAACAATTTTTATAGTGTTTTAAACATAGTCATATATAATTTATTCAATTAGATGTTTCAAGTTTTTAACATAGGTCTTAGTCAATTAATTCTCTAAAATATTACATTATCTTCACATTCAATTCCTATATGATATAGGTACTATCATTTGCTCTATATATGTGCCAGATAGTACACGTTGGTGGCTCTCGGACTTTCTCAGTAACCCTTTTTACTCTCAAGAGCCTCACACAGCTTTGTTCATGCCTATTACCTCACTTTATGCCTACTAAGTTAGAAATTGAAGCTGATAAAGAGTCATAATATTTAGGATATAATAGTCTAAAATGTTAATAAACTCATTACATTTAGCCAAAATTTCAGATTTTTAACAAAGTAAAACAGTAGTGAAAAGAACCTTATAGTTTTGACATTTTTTTCAAATTTCTTTAGTATCTGGCTTTAAAGAAAACACACAGATTTTCCTATCTACTTATTTATTTAGGCTGTTGTTATGTGGAATAATTTTGGCTGAGTACATGAAGAAAAATGGTCTCACACATTTAGGATTTTAAAAGTGGACAAATGCTTTAACGGTCTTTCCAGATAACTATGCATATTCTCCTATTACACAAAAATTCAGCAAGTGCTACTTTCTGAAAGGTCTGTTGCAATGTGGAAGGTGAAATTATATCATGAACACTCTATACTATGTATTTTAAAATCAATGCCTTCATCTCACTTTGCATGAATATTTTACCCACACCTGATTCTGTGGCATGTACTTTGGTCATCTAGAAAAAAAGGAGAAAGAACTCACTGACATGGACAACAGTGTGGTGACTGAGTGGGGGAAGGGAGGACTGGGGGAGAAGAGAGTATGGGGGGATAAACAGTAATTGAAAAAATTCAATAAAAATAATGTAAAATTAAAAATAAAAGAATAAAGAATAAAAAAATCAAATCCTTCAGTTATATAAGTCCTTTGTAATCAACTTTTTCTGTTAAGTTGTACAAAAATAGACTGATTTTGATAATTTACTATCAATAGCAGCAGCAAATCAATGTGCTAGGAAGTTGTTAAGTTTATAGTTGCAGATAAAAGTTTCCCAAATTTCTGGTTTTTACTAGGAAGCTCAAATTTTATCATTGACATCAACTAGTTTTCTCTTGTTTTGCTTGAAGAAACAGGTTCATTTCATTTATTTTCAAGAACCTGAGAATCTGTCTACCCAGTGGCTAACTCTGTGTTACTAGTGTTTATCAGGTTGTCATTCTTCCAAGAAAAATGGTAGTAGTGTTCTTTGAAAAAGTTGTTCATTTAACTCACAATTCAAAAAGTAAGTATCACCTAAGTAATTTTCCTTGAAGCATTTATCATCCTTTGGTGTACACTAGAAATTTCTAATTATATACTTCCCATTTGGGAACATAGTATATCAAAAATACATGTGCTCAAGGATTGAAAAGTTGTCAAAAATGAAATGTTGTCAAGAACTGAAAAGTTGTTAGGAGTTCTCAGTGGTATTTGGACCACACTTTGGGAAGTGGTAGTACAGATGAGAAACAGAACCAGTTCTGGTGGCCTGGTTCCAGGTTCTCAAGAATATGATTCTGGTTAATCATATTTTTGATCACTCTTATACTGTATCTTTAATTATTTTACTTTTAAGATTTTGACTGCACACTTCCACATCACATGACTCATATTCAATTAGGAGTTCAGTGAATAGTTTTTCTTCTTTGACCTAAATCTCAGCAAAATTGCATTGACTTCAGAAACAATGGGAAGTATTTTCACATATGTCATTAAACTTTTTACATGCCCCACTACCAGGAGTTACCAACTCAATCAATATACAAGGTCTGTCAGGAAAAGTCAAGCCATTGTTAATAGAAAGAGAATGATTTGTGCAACACTGATGCATCGTATTTTGCTGTGTATAACATGCTCCCATGTTTTTAGCCCAAACTTTCAGGAAGAAAATCTTTCCTTTTAAGTTTTTAACTCAATTTTTTATTTATTTGTATTTAGATATTTTTTGTATTATAAAGGAATTTTAGCATTTTTAACATATTATGGTACAAGAAATTTTATGTAATTAATTCCAAACCACAAGAACAGATACAAGGTATTTCAGGTACTCCCCATGTATAATGTGCATCCTTATTTGTCCCTCAAAAACTGCACATTATACATGACAAAATACAGTAACCTGGTAGCCAAGGAGAGTGGACTGGAATGCACATGCGTGAACAATGACAACTTCACTGTACTAGTCAGTTGGGGTGGTAGACTCCACTGAGTGAGCACGTGTACTGTGTAGCTGTCACATTCAAAGTGACTGAGCAAGTAGAGGAATAAATCTGCATCAAATTTTGGGTTAAGATTGAACATTCCTCCACAGAACTATTCAGATGATTCAGAAGGCCACAGCTATCAGCAACTGGTGATTGGCAGCTTCATCATGACAATGCACCCTCTCATGCATCAGGTCTCATGCAGAGTTTTTGACCAAACATCAAATCACCGAGGTGACTCAATCCCCCTACAGCCAGATATGGCACTCCATGACTTTTGGTTTTGCCCAAAACTAAAATCACCTTTGAAAGAGAAGAGATTACAGACTGTTGACGAGATTCAGGAAAACACGAGGCAGCTGCTGGAGAATGAGAGAACTGTGTGCGGTCCCAAGGTGCCTACCTTGAAGGGAACTGAGGCATCGTTATCCTATGAACAATGTTTCTTGTATTTTGTAACTTCTTCAATAAATGTCTCTATTTTTCATATTACATGGCTGGGTACCTTCTAGACAGACCTAATATGTCACATTGAGAAAAGAATGGTACGTTTTCTATAATAAAACTGAATACTTATAAAGCACACTTCAATCATCTTAAACTATTTAAACTAATAAATGTAAATAATAAAAGGTGGCTATATACAAGATTGATCACTTTTCTAACTAGTAGGAAATATATTTGTACAACATTCCCTTTAATACCAATAAGTAGAAATTTAAAAATACCTGACAACAGTCTTATAGTACATGGAAAATAAATTAAAACTACTGAACTTTATGAAGAGATAAAAAGCACTTTAAGTTAACTAATGTGCTAGAAAGCTGTCAAGCTTTATTAATATAATAGGCCTTAATAGGATAGAATTTATGGTTACCTATGTGGCTAAAAATTTCAAAATCATTCCATTTCAATGCTGATAGAAACTCTTATAAGAGTAGAAGGTAAAGACAAGTGAAAAACAGCTAAAATATAGTTCAGAAATACCACAGTAGTTGTTAACATGGGTATAATGGAAAATGAAGGAGATATAATACAGACTGGGTGCAGAACAATAGATGAAAAGTTAGAGGAATAATTACATATACAGAGCAGAGGAGGACAAAGATTTGGTTAAGTAGGGAAGGAAGTATGTTGGGAAAATGTTCCAGGCAGAAAGAACAGCCTTCAGTAAAGTCCTGAGATTAAAATAAGTCACTTCAGGAATCAACTATTTCAGTACATTGTTATAGATTTTACTGTGGTACAATGAGGGCTGAAATTTAAAGTGATGTGGTACATACAGGGATGGGCAAAAGTAGGTTAGTAATAAATAATAAGGTAAGAATAAACTGTGTTTCACAGCCTCACAACTGTAAGCCTACTTTTGCCCACCGTTGTGTGTGTATGGTGTGATAGAATAACAAAGGGAAGAGAAATGGTGAAGGTGGCAGGAGATGACGTCAGAAAGGTAGGCATTGGCCAGAGTTTATAAACTGGAAGATTTAAAAGGTTAGGGAGATACTAGTTTAAAATATCAGCTGAAATTTAAACCTTTAGAATGATTTTATGAAGGAGGCTGACCAGATTTTCTTTGTATAAAGAGTACTCTGTCTGCTACGTGGAGAATGGATTGTTAGAGATTAGACTGGGAAGTAGACAAGCTATTAAAATCCTGTTACAATAAGCCAGGCCAAAGAAGACCGAGGTGGGAATGGGGATGGAGCAGTGCAGATGAAATAAGACTTCAGGGGTCTTTAATAAGTAGATTTGACTCAGCATTGCATATACTGTGAACAGAGAGTAGAGCAGTCGAGGATGACATTTAGGGTTATGGCACAGAAATTGAGAATGTGTAAGGAAATGAGACTTAGGGAAAAGTGACTGGATTCTTTTCCATACGTGTTGACTCTACAGTGTCTTTGGGCATCAGCTGAAAAGTAAAATGTGGCTGAACCAGGAGAAAGACTTGGGTGAAAGATAGAGATTCAGGGACCAGAAGGATATTTCCTAGTGGATGAAAAAACCTGGCTAAATTGTGTAAAATGGGGGGGGGGGAGGCAGAGATAGGGAATGGTAGATGGTAAAATTATTAAAAGTTATTTTAAGAAAAATTATTTTAAGGATAAAAAAATAAACAAGGATTATTGGTGCAAATTAGATATCAAAGACAGATACCTATGGGGGAAAAGAAAAACTCAGCAAACACTGACACAGATGAGAGTAGCCCGAGTCACAGAATGACACTAAGAAGCCTTAAAGAGTAAAAAATAAAAACAACAGGCAAAGTCAAACAGAAAAGAAAAAAAATTCCTACATAAACCTGGCCAGGAATTTCATTCCTTTCTAGAGAGTGAAATTAGAGCATCTCTGTAGGTTTATAATTTACATATAGAAAAAATTCTATATTATTACATAAAATTGCACACAGGGCTTTCCTTTTCAATGTGGATTGAGTGAACTGAAAATTATTGCACAATGACAAAATTTCACATACACACCATAGACGTATAGATCTGGCAATTTCCTTTAAGATTCAGGTGTTCAGATTGTGTCTGTTAATTCTTCAGTCTTTTAATTCTTAGAATCCTATATAAATGGCCTTATTCCTACTATACGTGTGATAGTTTTTATACATTGTTTCAGTTAATTCCAAAAGTTTTTTCAGAAAGTATTGTCATATAATCAATAAGCGACACTTCTATAGTTCTGTGCTGTGTCTTCTTACAGATGATACTGACATACATTCTAAAAATTAGGTATTTGTTGACAAATAAGCTGAGGCAGGCTGAAAGACTGCCTTTCCTTCTTTCATTATTCACAAATGGGGCAACTTGTCTCACCTTTCCTCATAACGGGTTTTGGAGAAATAAAACTGTGCCACAGTGGGCGGCTTTCCTTAGACACATGCAGACTTGTTGCTAGGTGCAATCACTCTGGTAACCTCTTGGAAACTTGGTGACAGTTAATGATGTCCTTGGCGCTCTTCAGTTTTTAAAATACTTCCCGACATATTGGGTGGATTTTTATTTGGCTGTATGACCTTGAAATTTTTCTAAAATTTATATAAAGGTTCAAAAATGTGTCATAAATATAGAGAGAGAGAAATAGAAAACCTTGTCTTGAGATTGCAAACATGAGGCCCTTTTTACAGCACTTTTCCTCCCACACTGAGAGAGAATCAGGAGACTTCTTGGGCGCCTGGACATGATTTCAGAATCCTTTTCCAAATAACGCTATAAGCATCAAGTACATTCAGCTGTGTTTGCCATGGAAGATGGAACCTAGATTGTATTCTTACTTTATTACATTTTCATTGAGATATAACTGACATATAACATTATATTAGTTCCAGGTGTACAACATGATTTAATATTTGTATATACACATTTTGAAATGATCACAATAAATTTAGTTAACATCCATTACTACACAGTCACAGTCTTTTCCTAGTAATGTGAAATTTTAATATCTGCTCTCTTACCAATTTTTAAATATACAATACAATATTATTACCTAGAGTTACCATGCTGTACATTTCATCTCCAATTTTTAATTATAGAAATTAAGAAACTGAACTAAATTAAAGGCTTCAAAGTTAGTTTGGTAGTAGCAAAAACAAGACTAAATTGCATGTTCAAACATGTATGTACTTAGAATAAGAAAAGTAATGTTCGGTAAAATTAAATGTCTTGAATAAGGTCATTAGAGGCCATTGGTTCATCTAGATAACTGGTTCAGAGCTCTTTCCCCTAGAACAATGCTCTGTTGATGTTCTCCTTTTTAATTTTCAATTTTAGATCCTATCTGTGGTTCTTTATTGGCTAGTACACTGTGTGCCGATTCCTAATAATTAATGCTAACCTGTGAAAAGTGAACTCATGGCCTCCTCCCTTCTGTCCTCACAGTTTGCTTCTTTCACAGTGTTCCCTTGGCCAACCAGGCGCTGCTGGCACTAACCCTGGGCAAATGCCCGAACCTTGGTTGTTACCTTTGACTCTACTCCATCCCTCGTGCCGCTCTCCTTTTGTCACTAAATTCTGAGTGTAATTCTTCCCACAAATCTATCTTTTAATCTAATCCTCAGTGTCTTCAGCCTTTATTTCTTTTCCTGTCTAGTGTGATAGCCGCTTAAAACTCATCTTCCTTCATTTCTTCTTCCTCAACACCTGTGTGATACACTCACCATTCTGCTCTCAGACGAAAATAGAAGTATGTGCATGTCACTACACTAATTCAGTTATGCCAGGGTTTCCTATTTCTTTTAAAGTCTAAAATAGTATTAAAATTTGCAAGTCCCTAAAATATGTTAGAAACGATGCTAACTCTCTTTTCTTATGACCCCTTGGCCTATACACTTCTCGTTTTTAATATTCTTTTTAAAGCTCTTGTGGAATCACAATAAAATTGAGTGAAATATAGAGATTTCCCATATACTCCCTGCTCCCACACATGCGTAGCCTCCTCATTATCAGGACCCTCACCAGACTGGTACATTCTGTTTCTATTCATAAACCTACACTGATGCATCATTAGCACCCAAAGCCCGTAGTTTACCCTAGGGTTCTGTTTTGATGCTGTACATTCTATGTGTATGGGTTAGGGTCTGAATAAATGTATAAGGATATGTATCTACCATTACAGCATTGCACAAGTAGTTTCACTGCCCTGAAAATGCTTTGTGTTCTGCCCCTTTAACTTCCCCTCCCCCCAGCCCCTGGCAGCCACTGACTACTTACTATCTCCATAGTTTTGCCTTTTCCAGAGGGTCATGTTTCCAATCACATAGCATGTTGCCTTTGCCTAGCTTTTTTGCTCCAAGTTATCTTACCTCTTTGGATAAGCCAAATGCTCTACTTTTTTCCCTCATATGCTATTTCTCAACCATAAACTACTTTTTCCTCGATTCCCCTACATAACTTTAAATTTTCAATTGAAATGACACTTAGAGGAAATTTATAGAAATTTTTCTGAATACATTATGTTTCCTATAAACACCCAATGGCATATTGTGTATCTATCTTCCTAGTATTTAATTTCAGAAATTAGGTGATTATTCTTAATTATGTTCTTAATTATATGTATGAGATTATTTGTTCTACATATTTTAAGCCCAATTAAGACAAGTATCATGTCTATTATTTATACTGTTGTATCCACAGTAACTAGCATGGACATTATTACAATGTATATAGAACTCTTAAAGATATTGAATAACTGAATAGAATAGTGCCCATGTACCATGTGGGTAGAAGCCTAGTTGGCAAAATGTTACTCAGGGATATTAAATAAATAAACAGGTTATGAAAACAGCATTTAAAAATTCATATGGACAAACAAACCTAATGCAAATTGGATAATAACCTGTGTATTATATACTGTAGCTAGAAAATTGGATTAAAGCCAATCTAAATTAAAATACTAGGAAATGTTAGAAAATGTATGTGATCCATAATAGTACTTTAAAGTTACATGCATATGAAAATATGTCAGTACGTGAAGTTTTCTTGCTAGAAACCATAGAAGAACATTTATAAAAGGATAGCGATTTTCAGACATGGATAGTTATTTCAGTGGTTTCTAAAAGAAGTTTTTATTCTTCATTATTAACTTCCCTCTAATTGACTTAGAAACCCTCCTACAGTAAGAAATCTTTTTTCTTCCCTCCTTAATCTTCTCAAAACTTTTGTATAATATTCTCACATGTCCTTTTGGGGAATATTATACATATAAAAAGATAAACAAAGATTACAGTGTCTTATCTTAAACAAAACTCTCTGGCCCATTTTTGGAAGACAGAAATAGAAATGAGGTTGCTGACTGTAGATTTCTGTTGGGCAAACAGTATCTCTTGCTTTAGACATACCAGTGCCCAGAACGGAACCAGAGAAACAGATGGAGAAAGTACAAAATAATGCTGTGTAAGCAGCCTTAAAATATAGAGGTAGATAGATAGATAGGTTTCACTTTTTACTTTCTCATTACAGGAGTTTTACAGAAATCTCTCCCTACTGAAGATACTCTCACAAAATGTATAGCTCAGATGTTTACATATAAAGAGTGAGAGACATTCTAAGATTTGTTTGATATTTTAAAGTGTTTTTACCCTTCACACAGGAAATCAGTAGGCTTTCAAGCATCAACTTCTCAGGGGTATAAACAGTTGCCTAATACATTTGACTGCATACCTCTCTCATTTAAATTTTGCTAGGTTTAAGATATATTTTATCTCTATAATTTATTTGAGACAATGATTCTGATTATTTGGGAATACTATTTATTTTAGTTTATTTCACATTTTTGCTATTCTATTTTCTCCATATTTGCCATCCCTTTGGTCAAAACCCTCCAATGTATCCCATTTCATTCAGAATTAAAGCCAAGAACTTCACAGTCATCTACAGCATTTGACCACAAGTAAACCCTCAATTTCCTCTTTGTCTTCATCTGCCACTCTTCCCTCATTTAGTCACTGATTCACCTAAATAATCTCCATGTTCTACCTAATACACAGGTGTGTCTCAGCCACAACGCCCTTGTACCAGACACCCCTTGACCTGTACAGAATTCTTCATGTGCATTCACGTAGCTAGCACCTTGTCCTCTTTCAGGTCTTTGTACAAGTGTCTTCTCAGAAAGGCCCCACCTTAACCATTCTATTTAAGGTTTTGTCCTGTCCCCATCCTTTCACAGATTGGTGTGGATGATTTAACTTACCCTTGCTCCATTTCTTTCTTCACTTCAGTGATGCTTGTGACCTTCTAGTTTGCTATGAAATTTATTGTTTATTATGCTGTTTATGTAAAGCCCTACAGGGCACAATTGTATGTGTGTGTGTGTGATAGCTTTGTTCAATGATGCATTTTAAGTGCCCAGAACAGTAATTATATCATAGAAGATATTCAATAGTATCTAAGTGAATGAATGAAAGAAGGATAACCCAGCATCTGTGTCTTGATCTCTTGCCAAACGAGAGTTTTGGTTTTTTTAAAAATGACTTTTGATAGCAGAGGGCAAACCAGATGATCAGAATGTTCACAAGCTGTGATGAGATATTTTGTAATACACCTCGTTAACCTGAGGTACTAACTGATGCTGGCACTATAGCATTTTGATGGGGACTGGCTGTATTCTGGAATCCAAATCATGTGTTGTCTTATAACAATATATCTCTTTAAAATTTCACAACAATTCATAAGCTTTTTACACAGAAGTAAATTCAGGGACAGTGGGCAAAATATGAAAATATTTTAAATATTTATGTGTCTATAATCAAGACAATATCTCCTAGAATTTGAATCATAATAGAATCACTTGAAAAAAACTAAAAGTGTTGTAATGGAGTCGAATAAAATATTCTTTATATTATGTGACATAAAAAAAACCACATACATATATATACAGCACACACATACAATCACAAATTGTAGCTGCATTTGAGAATGATAAAATACTGAAGAAATGATCTTGAAAATAAGTAAAATGCCTTAATTTTATCATTTAAGTTACTTAAAGCTAAATGTTACTATAACAGGCCTTATTATTAGGATACTCAAAGATTTTCCTTAGGAATTTGACATGAGCTTTAACACTGTATATTTTCTGACACTTCATAGCTTCAAATAACACAAGGAAATAAGCAAGCTCTTTATTTCTTACTTTTAATATACAGGAAGCAGAGAAGTACAGGGAGATTTAAAAATCTTTAGCAAAGGAGAATAATTGGATGTCTTCTCACCTTAGCTAATGAAAATTAAAAATAAAAGTCCATATGCTTTTAAGTACATTAGCAATAAATACTTATTATTGATTTTCCTAATAATTACTTATTTGCTCTTTTCAAATATAAATGATAGTAATAGCAACAGTGTCATCAAGAATAAAATCAACCATAAAAATACATATCAGAATGTTTACTCTGTGCCGGCCATTATGTTAAAAGCTGTACATGTGCCAGTGTATCCTAATGCTTGAGAATAATGCTAAAATGACTTCTGAAATTAAAGGTTCAATTGTTATCATTGTGAATCTGTTATGATAGAAAAAAGAATAAGAAACATTATTGGAGAACTGCAAATATTTCCTTTTTTATTATGAAAAATACGAGGGGAGATCCCTAAAAAATATAATTACCTTCTGGAGGGTAGATCCTTATAGTATAGGCTTCCCCTGCTAGGTGATGTCCTCAGAGCCCACCTGTATCAGTACACCAGCTGGCATTGTTGTGAGAGTCTGTGTTAGGCTTCAGTGAATTTTTTTGAAGACTCTTACATTGCATTTGCTCATTTCATGATGGATGACTTATGAGTGCACCTGCCAACAGTGCTCTGAGTGTTAAGCAGCTTTTGACCAAAAACAACATGACCCCCATGTTCCATCCTCCTTATTCACTCAATTTCACCCCCAAGTGACCTTTATTTGTTTCCCCAGGTGAAAAAAAGTCCCCAAAGAGAAATATTTTGCCAATGTGGAAGAGGGGAAACAGAAAATGGCAGAAGCACTAAAGGGCATCAAAATTGATGAGTTCAAAAACTGTTTTGGAGTAGCAGAAAAAAAAAATCTCAATATTTGTATTGCAACAAATGGAGAGTACTTTGAAGGTGACTAAATTTTAAACATGTAAAAATAAATATACAATTTTAATTAATAAATTCCATTTTGGGGTGTCACCACTCATATTCCTCAGCTTTGAAATGTATTTTTGAAAAAAATCTTAGCCATTTATATATCTGTAATTTGACATCTTCAATCTGGCCACCAATCAAGGTCACCTATTTAATCAAGAATATATAACAGGAGCTTGCATTAAAAATTAGTGAATACTAACAGAGGGTGTCTAGGAGGTTTTTTTTGTTTGTTTCATTTTGGGGTTTTTGTTTTTTTTACATATTAAATGTCACTTGAGAGACTATGACTCTAAAACAATTATGACCATATGACAAGTTTCAAAGAAGGAACATTGTTCTAATGTCATGATAGTATGTGAACTGTTATTACAGTTTGTACTAGGGCTCAATCATGCTGGATTATTGGAATTTTATTATAGGTAAGTGATTTTAAAAGTACACACTAAGATTAACATTGCATTAAGAAAAGTAAAACGCTTATTGAAATTAATAGCAAACCAATATCAAACTACTATCTAATGACGGTACCCTTAATGATAGCATGTTCAGTTTATACTTAAGCGAATCACTAGGACTATTTTCATAGTGAACATGGTAGTTTTAATTTTCAGTCTCGAGATCACAATTATCTCTTTGGGTAGACTAAAGCAATCCACATGTGGGTTTATCAGTGATTTCAAATTAGTTACACTATTTTTCAAAATCATTCTATGACCCTACTTATAAGAGTTTATTTCCTAAAATATAATGCAGAAGTCAGAAATAAAAATAAAAATATTAAGACTTAGACAAAATGCATATAACTACATTTGTATTATATTAGCTAATAATAAAGGAATGCCTTCTTAAATGTCAGGCAGGGAAACTAGTCTGAACTTTATGTATAAGCCTCTGTGTGTGTGTGCATTCATGTATATTTATATGCTTTTAATAAATTACTTGCAAGCTAACTAATTAGGCCTTCGCTATTATAATGGTATACATGGGGCAGTATAGAAGAGTCATTAGGGCATAAACTCATAAGCCAGCTAGCCCGATTTGATGCCCAGCTAAAGGAAGGAAGAAAAGAGCTAAGTTGTTCCACTCTCAAAAAAAAAAAGAAAAGAAAAGAAAAGAAAAACAAAACCAGGGGAAAGGGAGAGGAAGGATCACCAAGGAATATGCATAACGGACCCATTGACAAAACCAAATGGGGGAAGGATTGAGGGTGGGGGTGGGGGTGGGTGGGCCTGGTGAAAGTGGTAGTGGGAAAATGTTGACAAAAAAAAAAGTGGTCAGGAGGAGAAGGGGAATAGTGTGGGAAATTAAGATGCCAAAGAACTGGTGTGTGTAGCCCATGGACATGGACTAAGAGGTGAGGGGATGATGGGATGGGGTGCAGGGAGGAGGGGATAAAGGAGGGGGGATGGGACAACTGTAATAGCATACACAATAAAATATACAAAAAATAAAAAAATAAAACCAAAAAACTAACTTTAGAGTAACTGTTGCATGATAGACTCCCAGTAATGGCTATCTCAAAATGTATAGCCACTCCCAAAATTCACCATTACAACATTTATGAATTCACTTGATTGAATTGTGTTACATCGTGATAAGTTTTCATGAATAATGGATTCATTTGGTTTTATCAAATATTCTATTGAGAAAAATATCAAAAATTTGCCTCATAGCAATATAGCAATAGTGAAACCAAACATTGATTGTACCTTTATTGTGCATTGGTTCTATAGAATTAATTTTACCTACCACCTGATAAAATTTTGCTGAAGGGAAGTCCTAAAAATGTGGCTGAATGAAAATTAAATTTAAGATATTTTGTGGTAGAGTCTATGTCAAAAATGGTTTACTAATATCTATTTTAAAGTTATTTGCGGTAGAATATCGACATCTGGGAAAAAGAATCTGGAAAGAGTAATGACAGAAGAAAGAGTCTATAATTTTAGCCTATTAAGCAATATATTATGAGCAGCTTTTCTAGGGCCCTATATGACATTTACTGGCATACTAGTGTTTTTGTCAAGAAAATAAAGTTTTAGTATTACTTATATATTTATCAATTAATGATGAATTTGTTTTATTAATACTGAATAGTTGGGTTATCTCCATGCTTGGCAATATCTTCATTTTTTATTGATATTGTTAATGTACCATTGGTTAATAAAATTATAAGAGGTTCAGGTACACAATTCTATAACACATTATCCGTATACCATATTGTGTGTTTACCAACCCAACTCATGTCTCCTTCCATCACCATATCCCCCTTTACCTTCTTCCACCACCTTCTATCCCTTTCCCTGTGGCAATCACCATACCATTGACTCTGTCCATGAGTCTTCTTTTTTTCCTTTGCTTAATTCTTCATTCTTGTATGCCTGCCCCCAACCCTCTCCCCTCTGACAGCTGTCGGTCTGCTCTCTGTATCCATGAGTCTGTCACCACTCTGTTTGTTAGTCGATCTTGTTCATTAACCATAATGCAAACACAGTTCTAAAAATAGTCTGTTCACAGGTTAGAGAAAACCGGCATTTAAAAGTTAGAGTATTCAGTCCCATGAGAGAATATAAAATATGATAGATTATCATTTAGCTTTTCTCTTATCCTTGCCAATAAGAAGCTTAGAAGATTAATTTTTAGCAACAACAAGTTTGAGCTTTCTTTCATATATGTCAGTGTTGTTCTACTTCTGCTTATCTGCACAGTAAACAAGGAAAGAGAGCAGAAAACAAAGCAATGGAATCAAACTTCTGAGGAATTCTCATGCTGAAAATCAATGGTTAGGATGGAGTAAGAGAGAGCTGTCTTTGGCAATGGGTTTCCCTGGCCAAGTGCAGGACTGCATTCAGAGTGACTCATTCCAACTCCCTCAGTGAAGCATTCACTACTCAAAAGGAGGAGAAAAATGCCTCGAGCAAAACTTCTACATTGGACTTTTCTCTGGAGACACCATTGCCCTTAGGGATATTTTTCTTCTAGCAAAATACAACTCTGTTGGGCAGATTTTCCCCTATTCTAATAAAATATTAAATTCACCTGAAATAACCTAAGTAAAAGACATCTAATAACCATAAAGATGAACTTCATTCATCAATTCACTCACTCATTTTCAACCATGCATACACATTTAACTTACCCTCCATTGCACTGTATAGTAGGGATTTATAAGAGAAAGATGTTCCCTATGCTCAAAGAGTTCACAGTTTATTTGTAGGGGGGGAACGTGGAACAGACTGACAGATCTCAGAGTGGAGGGAGGTGGGAGGGACTGCAAGAGATTAGCCAAAGAACACATAAGCATATATTCATAGCCCATGGACATAAACAATGCTATGGTGAAGGTTGGGAAGAGGGTAAGGGCTGGGTGGAGAAGGGCATGTGTAACAGTGTTAACAATAAAGTAATAAAATAAACATGGTATGGAATATGAAATTATATCACTTGTTTAAATTTTAAATGGTAGACCTGAATGGATAATCTTGTTGGAATTTTTAAGGAGAGTTTTATAGAGCATTAAATCATTGATGAAATGAATATAACTCATTAGATAATAAAATATATAGCTCAGTTCTTTACCATGTTAACCTATGAAAATCTGTTAAATTTTAATTTTTCAAATCTGTATTGTTTGAATGAGTTTTTCATATTTGCATTGCTATTAAAGATGTTCATTTTTAAAAATAGGAACATTTCAGCATGATTTACAGTCCCTGAAAACATAATTTTCCTAGTAGATAAGGGTATAATTTTATTGAATAATCTAGAAAAAATACAAAAAAATGGATATTTACATGTAAAAGAAACAGGGCTCGGCTGGTTATTTTCTTAGAAGCCATCCGTAATAATAAGTGTATTGTTATTCTGAAAACTGAATAATTCACAGGATTCCATATTTTTTTGCTAATTGTCATCAAGTAATGATCATGTGGTCATTTATAATATTTAGTGCTTCAACTCACAGGTAGAATTAAAGGCCACTAGTCACTACAGAGCTGTGTTTTCTTGAACAAAAGTTTTCCCTATTTCCTAACTTTACTATTTATCCAGGAATCATACTTATAATCTGTTTTGTTACAAAAAAGTTTTCTGTATTCTTAAAGATTATTTTTTACCCAGGAGTCTCACTCATGGCAGAAAATCAAGAACTAGCATATTCTGCCAAAAAACGATGGGCAAATATACCTGCAAATACACCCCAAGAGTAATTCTGGATTTAGATCAACTATATGCAAAGAGCTATTATTATTAATCAGCCTAAAGAGAATACTGTTAAAGAGGAAAGAAATACTCTAGAGAGATATAATATGGAGATAAATTGAATACTAGTGCAGACACCCTAGTATCTTGAGTTAAAATTATTTTTACTTCTATGAGAAAATAGACTTCAAGACTCTTCTCTACATTTCTAAACATATTCATTATCATCAGCTACAAAAATTATATTGTAAATAGTAGAGATTATTAGTTCATCAAATATACAAGTCTTCGAGTATGGATTCACTTAAAATAAGCTGGAGGAATTTGCACTATGTCTTTGAGTAATTCCAAAAGAATGTTTTATATTTTTGTCCATAGATTTTTTATGTGAAATAAAATTATGCAAAAACAGGAGATACTGAATCAAGTAAAGCAAACAAGGAAAGTTTTCCTTAAGTGTTTTCATAGTTGTAAAAATATTTTCTCCCTTTTCTTCAAAAGATTTATTTAATTATATATAATTTCCTGAAGTAACAGCATCAAATGCCTATTAATACTCACAGAGTATACTTACATTTTTTCAATTAAGTTATTCTATTTGGCTGGCCAAAAAGCGCATTTAGTTATTCTGTAAAATAAAAGAAACTTTTATCATTTTCATCAATAACTTTATTGACTTGGATATTTTGAGTATGTCGGCTCTCTCCCACTATTGACTTCTAGTGGGTAGGGGCCAGGGGTGCTGCTGAACATCTTTCAGTGCATAAGACAGATCCATGGCAAAGAATTATTTGCCCAAAATGTCAGTAGTACCAAGAAACTTGGCAAACCACTTTTAACATGTTCAGTAGATCACAGCACCTTCTGCATACATGTCATAAATCTTTTTTTTTGCATTTCAATTGCATTTTTACCTTTCATGAAATAATAAAGCATAATACACCAAAATGTTGCATGTCTTCTTCCACTTTCAATATTAAAATGGCTGCACAAAAATTCACCAATTTTGATGTTTTTTGAAATGCACAGTGATATGACATCTGTCACAATACAATCCAACAAAATTGTTTCAAGTGAAGTTAAAGGCAACTAAGCACTACTAGAGCCATCATATGGAAAAAAACTGAATGAGCTTTTTGGTCAACCCAATAATATAGCCCTTTCTTATCTTCTTCTGTACAGAATATGTCTCTGACATTTGAATTCAAGATACATTCACTATTTTTTAACTGTGGAATACTAGGTTAGATACTAATTAAAATAATTAAATTTGCCCAGATTAAGATTCCAAATCTGTTATATAAAAATTAAATTATCCATGCCACTGAGGTTTTGTGATGAGTTAAATAAGACATAAATGAGCAAGACAAGTATATAGTTTTTACACCCTACACTTTATCAGAATGTGAGTAATACGTTACACTGTAAGCTATATATAAGCAATAACTGTGCTTTGAGTGTGTTTTGCCCAAATGCACTTTTGGATACATCTTTGGGTGCTCATTGAGAAGTCTAAAATTGAATTACAATAGTTCCTCCCTTATCTGTCATTTTTCTTTATGCCATTTCAGTTACCAGAGGTGAGATGTAACCTAAAAACATTTAATAGAAAACTCCAGAAATAAACAAGTCATATTTTAAATCACAAACAGTTCTGAGTCCCTCACTCTATGTAGTCACGTAGGTATTGCATCATCTCACATCATCACCAGAGGAAGGGTGAGTGCAGTATAATAAGATATTTTGAGAGAGAGCAATATTACATTGATATAACATTTATTACAGTATATTGTATAATTGTTCTATTTGATTAGTTAATTGTTATTAATCTTTTACTGTTCCTAAAATATAAATTAAACTTTATCTTAGGTATGCAAGTGTAGGAAAAATATCGTGGTTCGGTAATATCCACAGTTTCAGGCGTTAAGTGAGGGCTTTAGAAGGTACCACCTGTGGATAAATGGGGACAGCCGTACTGTGAAACTGACCACTGACCACTTGGGGGGATATTCACTGACCATGCTTTGAGAAATATCATACTTTGAGGTGAAGCAGGGTTTTCTTCACTACTAAAACTCGCTCATTTCTGCTAAGGTCATAGAAAAATACTGTATATGCATCAGTTCCAGAATAGTGCTCATTTTAAATAAATACTAGAAAAAACATACATCAGTTGTGGCAGTATAAAAATGTTCTAATTCCATGAGTTGCTCTAAATGGTCCTCAGGCTGCCAAAATTTGGGCAGGAAGCAAGGGATAAAGGGTAGCAAATTAATATTTGAGTTAGGTTGTGGACTGACTGCTTAAAGGAAGTAACTGTAGGGCCTAATGCCAGCATTTTTCAGTTTGGTATAAAAGGCACAAAAAGATTGAATTATGAACAAAAGAAAAATTCAGCATTCCTCAGAGAACCTAGGTTTGATCTTTATATTTTTCTTATTCACTGTCACCTCAACTTCAAATGTAGGTGCATTCATGGTTTCTATTGCGCCTGCTCCTGGTAAAGAAATATCCCCTGCTGTTTTATTCTCCACCAACCCCGCAGTCTGGTTGAAGGGCTCCATTTGCTGCTGCTCTTTGTCAACAGCTAATTAACTGCCTCTGCTCAAAATGATCATGAGATAGTACTTCAGTGCTGTGCTTACAGGGCATTTAAAGAAAAAAAGCAAAATTGCCCCTGCTAGCATAAAAATATTAAAAAATGGTACAAAATAGACTGCAAGAATAACACTTGTTTGCAGAGCGAGAACTGAAACAAGAAGACAGAGCATCACTTTGATCCACCTGAACTGGGAAAGAGCACCTTGGGGACTCAAGTCTTTGCTGTCCTGCCTCACATCCACAGATGACTGTGAAAACATCACATTGTTGATTTTGTAGTTACTAATAAATTATAGCAAGTAGGCAAATTCTCATATACAAAAATCAATGAATAATAAGGATTCACTGTGTTAAAAAAGAAAAAAACAGTCTCAAAATTAAGATATTGCCTCAAAGACAACAAACCAAGGCTTAATTGCAGCTTCAGCCTCCCCCAGGTAAGTCACCTTTAAACATTCAATTTGCAGTTACTTGATTAGTGAAGTAATCTGAATGATAAGACCCCTGCCATTCGCTTTCCCTCAAAGATGTCCTAGCCTGCAATCATTTTTTTTCTTTTGATAATAACTTCCTTGCCCTTCCTTCTTTCTCCCTATAAAAACCTTCCACGCTGTAGAGTCTCCCTACATGCTGGATGGGTTGCTGCCCAATTCATGTCAACTAATTTCACCTAACAATAACCCCAAGCAAGGCTCATTATACACTCATTGTAATACATTAGCCTGCTAAGTGACATACCTCTAATTGCCATGATCGAAATAGAAAGCCCATACAAAGACAAAATGACCCAGAGACCTCCTCTGAGAAGTTTCCACCACCGCCTGGGAAGATTCTGAATATTCCTCTCCCTTATTGAATACACTGTCCCAAATTAAGTGAACCTCAGTACAGGAGGCAAATTCCAGTGAAGAGGGGCTGTTCTCTGCAGGGTAGCCCACTTTCTGTCCCACTGCTTCACTAATAAACTCACTTTCAGTTTATGCTAGCTCATATTTGAATTCTTTCCTGTGTAAAGCCAAGAACCCACAGTAGGTCAGGGCCCTCGGAGTCCCGATTCCCCAGAACACCTGCATCAAAAAATGCCTAATGTTGTTATTATCCTTTAATAGTTTACCTTTTACTATTTTAAATGTGTAAAATATCACCTGCATAATTACTAGGTGTTCAGAACATTTGCGCTGCCTCCTTAGAGAGTTACCAGTTGTATACCCAACCTTTTTATTTTTTCTGATATGTTGTGTTCCTATGATGTTCAGATGCATTTTACATTTTAATGATAGTAACCTTGCAGTTAATAATTTTCCTTGTTTTCAATTTAGGCATTTCCTGTATGTGTGCTGGGCCCTAGCAGTGCTGTGGCTCCGGCAGCCCTGGGCTGAGGGGTCGCTTAGCGACTGAGAGAACACAGGACCTCCTTGTCTAACTCAGCTCTGTCCTCTGTGTCATAAAATTTAAAAGGCGGCAAATACGTAACGTATTTGTACAAAGGGTTAAAACTGTTGTATATTTATATGTTTAATATTACGATGGGTTATGGATCATATTATCTTTTATCTTCCCCTCTAACCACTTGTTAAGTGCTCTGCTGCTTTATAGTTTATTTGTTCCCCATAATGTAAAAAGGATAAATAAGGGTAAAGACAAAAAATTATCAAAAATAAATGAGAAAAAAATTGAAAATATTTTAAGAGTATACAATACCTAAAAGGGATAGGGCAGGTGCCTAAAAGATAATGATTAATCAGTAAATCATTCATAGAAACAGAACAAGAACTTTGATAACCCTATGAAACCTCAGGAATTCACTTAAATTTACGTGAGGCCATACTGGATGCTAATTGTTCCATACACTGATTGATTTACGCCGAAAACAGACACAAACAGGAAAGGCACTGTCTAATGAGGGTTCCTTGGACCTAATTTAGGTGACGTTTTTCAGAAAGGTAAAAGGAACAATTCCAGATATTGTGAGTTCAGAGCCATGGGAAAATCAGAACTAATGAAAGAAGCCTGAATGTACTAGTGGAAAGATAAACTCTGGTGAGTTCTCTGCTGAAGCACCAGTCAGGGTGACCCCGGGGTCAGCAGCTTTGCCGTTATCTGAGAACTTGCTGAAAAGGCAAATTCTTGGATTCACCTGGTACCTACTGAATTTAATTTATTCAGGATACAATTGATCGATCTGTCTTTATAATAAAGTCTCTCATATATTTCTATACTCTAAGCCAGAAAACCACAAAGCTAAAAGGAAAAAAGTACATGGGAAGAGAGTAAGGACATTTCTGTGTGTGTCTGTGATGCAAGCATTCACATACTATCCCATACCTAGAAATATCGTGTAAGTAATATGGTAATTGCATATTGTCAAAGAAAATGGCATCGGCATGCACCAGATATATGAACAACAGGTTGTTCTTAAAGGCCGAATGAAAGGCAATACGTGTTCATTTGGGACCAAAGTATTGCAATTTGGAAAGCATAGATTCAGGCAGAAACCCAAGTAGTGTTCTGATTGCAGGGTAAAATCAAGGGGTTTTTATGAAAAAAGGAATAATTACATGAAAAGAGGAAAAGCACATATTGGTGCTGACAATCTGGGCTTCTCTACGTACACATGATTGATTATTGATTTTATCTTCAGATATAAGGTCCTTAATCATAGGTCCTGTTATCAGGATGTGCACTTTCTTGCTGACTTTACAAACAACTGTTTGTAAAACAGTTCTGGCTTGGCCACAAATGTCCATCGAACATGACAAACAGTGCCATTCCTCTGGAATGACTGCTCGGCCTTCATTTTAAAATCTCTCAACTTGTGTCATTCTTCACATTGCCAAGAATTCAGTTTCTGTTCTCACAACCAAGGTATGATGATGGTGTTACTGACTCTGGTGAGTAGCAATGGGCTTTACTATGTCTTCTCACAGTAGGGAATTTAGTGTATTGATTAAGCACGTGGGCAGTAAAACCATACCACCCAAAATGAACTTCTGCCTCTTCCACTTACTACCTGTATGACATCAGACCAATTACTTATCCCTCTGCCAGTGTTGCTGATTTGTAAAGTGGAGAAATTGATGATACTTATCTCACGGGTTTGTTGTGAAGATTAAACAAATGAATTCTCTTAAAGTACCTAAAATGTACTTGAAAAGTAGTAAAACTTTATTATTAGGTCTTACTTTTATGGATTCATTACTGAAATTAATAGAGTATGTATTTTTAAATATAATACATGGATAGAACCTATGTCCTACTTTTCAGTATTCCCTGAAATATCTAGAAATTGAAATTAATCTCCATGGGAACCTATAGAGTGATACCAATAAACTGTCATTTTTATTTGAGACATGTATTTCCTATAATTCTATAATCCTTTTTTCCTTCTGTCCAAATGACTTTCTCCCATATTCCACCTGTAATTGGCACAGCCTTCCAATTTGGGAGCACAAAAAACTTTATCTTAGCAAGACAGATGTGCTTTACTCACTTTCCTGCATTTAACAATGTGCCTGACACCCCATTTCCCTGGCAGTTTGGAGAAATCCCTTTCAAGTCTTTGAGTGCAGGTTCTATGCTTTAGAGGAGTTCTTTCACCCATTCTTCAATGTAGGGCATCCCTGTCAGTCACTGCAGCCTATGTTATTTTTCTAAGGGTGGCACATTGATCCTTAATCAATGTCTCCTGAAAAGCTGCTGTTTTACATTATTTCATTTGACTTGCTAAGTCTATGGCTCCAATTAAATGATTCTGGGTCACAGTAATGGCAGTTACACACTGTCATCCAAAAGATCACAAATTTCATACACCTGTCCACTCGCCCTTATCTGCAACCCATCAATTATAGCAGCCCTATATGTGTCTAACAGATTTTTGACATTTATGTTTTTACTGGTGATAGTCTCAAGGGGCCTATTCTTATATTTGAAGCATGAAAAATACTTAAAAGTTACAATCCGTGATGCTAGCATTGGGGGACTTATAATGCCCAATCTCTTAGCTTCTTGAATGATCCCATATGCTTTATAGATGCTTTCAAGGTGCCTTCAAATAGTTAAACTGGAATTAGGTGAACCCTATAGTTAAGCTATCCTGTCGAAGCCAATGGGAGAGGAAATTGAAGATCTTTCAGATTAAAAGTTCAAATTGTGATGATTGCACCTTTTAGCCTCCAAACTGGCTTTTGCCTTGATCTCCCTAAATCTGTTCAGTTCATCACATTGAAAAGATTATGACATTTTCTAAATCACCTTGGGGGAGTATTCCATTTCCATTCAATGACTAAGTCATTCCCTGGGCCTGCGGTACTATCCTGCTGCTGCATTTAGTCCTTTAATGTGGAAGTAATTCTTATATTTATAAATTTGTGTGGCTGTTTAAATCCCATAAGGAATCCTCACTTTAATGTGAGATAAGCTGAAAGAAATTACTCACTGTACCCTAACTGGTCTAAAAGGAAAAGCTTATCAAAGGTAGGGAAATGCTAGCCATAGTCACTTTAACATCAATAAAGGGACATCACTAGAATAAAATTATACAAAATAGCCTTTTGATAGTGGGGATTTTGAATTGAAATGCAAAATCTGAGCCCTCATTTTTTTACAAATCACATTTTTATAACTTCAAAAGTAGTATGTATTCTTTGCAAAAGACTTTAAAATCTTGAAAGCAAGAGACAAAAATTACCTTCAATTGAATATAACTATAGCTTAAATATACATCTTTTCTAATCTTATTCTATACATATATGCATGAGTTTAAATAAAATAAATTTTCTGAATGTAGTATTAACTTATAAATGTTACTCATACTATTATATTTTTGAAATGATATTTAATATTCTCTTCTAGGGATGAATCATACTACTGATATATTTTTGTTAACATTAATTTTGGTTTTTTTGGAATTATAAATCAATTATAAAGTTACAAAGATCTTTATAAGTAAATTTTGACTCATATTTGAAAATTGCCTTAGACTAAGTGGAATTTACAGACTTTCTATAAAACTGATAGTTAATGACATTAAATTTAAATACACTGCTGATATTCCCTCCAGAAAGGCAATACCAATTTTGCCCTTACCTTTTGCAATAGAATGATTTAAAAATTTAAAAAAGAAGCCAACAAACTTGTAGCAAAAAAAGAAAAGTTAAAAGTGAGAACATTCCAAATTTAATTTACTGCTGTACAAGAGAAAAATTATCTGACTTTTTTGTTGTTCTCGTTAATTGATCTGTTACTTATCTTTAACATTTCGGTGTGATTTTGCTGAACAAAAAAAGAGTAGAATTCGGTCTATAGGTTTATTAGTTATTGTCATTATCTAATACAAAGTTCAAAAAGTAGAACCTTTATTTAGCCTTTATAAATATTTTGTATATGAAATAGAACTTCAGATAATATATAACAAGTGTTCTCTACTGTTTCTTATTAATTTTTCAGAAGCTGGAAACCACTTTAAAACCTCTCTGCTCATATTATGGATGATACCTGTTTAAAACCTGAAAAAGTTGTACAGCCAAAAGCAAAGAAGAAACTCACTTCATTTGGATTTTTATTTATTTATTTTTGCTTAATCTCTTCATTTTTTTCACCTAGCCCCAAACTACCCTCGCCTCTGACAGCTGTCAGTCTATTCCCTATATCAATAAGCCTGTTTCTATTTTCTTTGCTCCTTTATTTTGTTCATTCGATTCCACAGACAAGTGAAATTATAGGGTATTTGTCTATCTCTGACTAGCTTATTTCACTTAGCATAATGCTCTCCAGATCCATCTATCACAAAAGGTAGGAAGGATTTCCATCTTTTTTACAGTCGAGTAGTATTCCATTGTGTAAATATACCACAAGTTTTTACCCACTCATCTACTGATGGACACTTGGGCTGTTTCCAAATTTTGGCTATTGTAAATATTGCTGAGATGAACATGTGGGTGCATATATTCTTTCGAATTAGTGTCTTGGGTTTCTTCAGATATATTTCAGAAGTAGAATTGTAAGAATGGAGTTTTATAGCCCACCCCACCATTCCTTTGACATTTTTTCTGTAAATTCTGATTGACTAATGAGTACCTTGTGGATAATCAGCATATTTGTATTAGAATCTTGGGAACTTACCTCAAAAGACACAGACTCAGACCTCAGTCATCACAGCTCTGGGAGATTTACTGACCTTCGATCATAAAACCAGGGTGACAGAAACCAAGGTGATGCACACCAGACCACAGATTGACCAGTTTCTAGGTCCTTATTTGAATGGACTGTGCTAGTCTGCACATAGAGATCTTTTCAACCCTCTCCCCCTTCGTCTCTTTGTTCTTCTTTCCTTCTCCTTATTTCATCCCTAAAAGTAACCAATTTATAAAAATTAGTTTTTGTTCTCTGCTCACTCTTAGATAGGATTGTGAATTATTGGTTTGTGTGGTTTGAAACAAGATCTAGTCTTACCAATTTGGGGGGAGAGGAGGAGAGTATGCATTTTAGCACACTACATTCTTGTAATATTATACTTTTAAAAAAAAGATTTTATTTATTTATTTTTAGAGAGAAGGGAAGGGAGGGAGAAAAGGAAGGAGAAAGAGAGGCAGACAAACATCAATGTGTGGCAGCCTCTTGTGTGCCCCCCACTGGAGAAACTGGCCTGCAACCCAGGCATGTTCCCTGACTGGTAATCGAACAGGCGACCTCTTGGTTCACAGGCTGGAGTTCAATCCACTGAGCCACACCAGCCAGGGCTAAAGTGTGGGTATCCTTGTAACATTACACTTTTTAATGATTACTCAACTTCATAACCATTATATAATAATACATACAATAGTTGGAATATAAATTCCTAATATTGCATGAAAATCAGATAATTGTTGATCTATAAATTTTATCACTGCTTTTCTCAACTTTCCCATAAAATATTGTGGTAAGCACAATAATCCACAAGTTGCCCACATCCATATCCTTGGAACCCACAAATATGTTTTGTTACAGGGCAAAAGTGAATTTCTGATTATAATCAAGCATACAGAATTAAAATAAGAAGAATGTCCAGGATTATCCAGGTGGATCCAATCTAATCGCATGAGCTCTTAAAGGAGATAATTTTCTCTAGCTAGAGGTAGAAGATATAGGACAGAGAGAGAAGAAAGATGTTTTGAATTCAAAATATGTGGTGGATTCAATGACCTGTTTGAAGATGAAGGGGGCCTAATGAAAAGAAATGCAGTGTCTTGTCACCAGTCAGCAAGTGGAGCCCTGCTGCGGGCTGCCGCCCTTTGGGCAAAATTCCAAAGACAAAAATTTGGTGATAAAAGAAAACATACAGCTTTCCACATGCATTAGTCACGTAAGCCTATTGATTAAGGCTAAAATCTTAAGCTCCTAAGCTACCCTACCATTCCCTCTGTTAGTTTTTAATTATCTTATTTCTATGAGATTAGTACACAAGCTAAACAACATAAGATACAAAAACTACACAATTTTGGAAGAATGCCGAGCTTCTGCCTCGGAGCCTGTACTCTCTAGAACACCCAAAGAAGAATAACCCGGCCGCCCTCCGCCAGGCCGGCCTGATCCTAGGTGGCACCCAGAGTTTCTCCTCCCTTCTAAAATGCTGTCTTTTGGGAAACGCAGGCAGCTGCACAGAACAGTCATCCAGGCATCCTCGCAGAGGAGAGCCTGAGAGCCAGTCTCTGCTCTTCTTTTATTTTAAATCTTCTGGCCCATAATTCCATGTGCTCCAGGAGTGTTTAACTTCTCAGCCAATCCCATCCTAAGCTGTTTACCATTGTTTCAGGTAACCTCCTCCCATGGACCTTTCCTACTCCTCCCGAGTGATCTGATCAGATCTCTCCATATCAGCCTGAAGAAATTTAGAGGGTCCCAGTTGAAAATCAGCGAGGATATGAGGACCTCAGTCCTATAAATGCACATTAATTAATTCTGCAAACAATTTAAGTAAACCTGGAAATGTATTCTCCCCTAGCACCTTCAAATATTAGTTCAGGCCAGTCAACTATTTGATTTTCCCCTTGTGAGCAGAGAGGTCAGACCCAGCAGACTTCTAGTCTTCAGAGCTGTGTGATAATAAATAGGTATTTTAAACAGTTAAAATTGTGGATGTGTTCCTGCAGAAGCAATAGTTCCTGTAAAACTAATAAAATTGCCTATCGAGAAAAAGAACAAAACTCCTATTGTCAGAATGTTGAGAAATGCCTGTTGAACCAAAGATCAACTAGCTAGGTGAAGAAGGAAAAATATTGGCAGCTTCTTCAGTACACAGAGGGGTCTGCTGCAGAGAGAGGAAGCAGGATATTGTAACACTTCTTTCCCTTCTGCCCCATGGTCACTGCCTACATACAAAGGTTTGGGCTCGATAAAACAGAAATTAATTAACACAGTTGATATTATTTTAAATTCAATTGGAGTACATTTCCAAAGCACAAAGCTTCTAACTCAAGTAAAATGTAGGTAGTTCAAAAAACCAGGCAAATAATTGCTATATTGTTAAACAGAAGCTGATCTTGGTGGGAGCACATTATATCCTGGGGTAGTGGTGGTCGCCATAATACGCAGTAATAAACACAAATCAAAAGAAAAATATAAAATTTAAAAAACAAAAATGTAAACAAACAAAAACTCTAATTCTAAAACAAACTCTAGTAGTAAGTTATTCTGGAAATTATAAATTTTTGAGTACACCATTTTTGTGATGTGAGTAGAATACATGGTTTAGGCCACAAAAACAATTGCATGCTACCCACATGGAATTTAGTCCTTATTTATACCTCAGAGTTGGATATAACCAGTATCCAACTGGTTCATTTCATGTGTATATATTTATATTTGATAATACACTTAATTACTATATATTTATATATTATATGCATTTGTCAATCTGATGGATATAAAATTATATACATTTATTTATATGTGTATATATTAAAAGATAAACCAAACATTACAGAGGGAAAATATGATAAAACAAAATGCACTTTCTAAAAAAGCTTAGATTCTGATAAAGGATACACAAATAAATGGCTCTTTGTATAAAAAAATTCATTTGTACAGAGAACATGTGAAGGAGCTAAAAGCAATAATAAATGCAAGGAATAAAAACAGTACATTAAAATTATCATAAAATATGGTAAAGCATTCAATGGATATAATAGAAAACATTTAATGATGTGAAAAATAAACTTCTGAAGCTTTCCCTTAATTAAAACAAAAAACACAAAAGTAATTGAAGTGTGAGGGAAATAGTTTTAGATATGAAGAATGAATCTTATTTATGAATAACATAAGCTCAATAAGAGAAAATACTATAAAAGACAAATTGAGTTAAAGGTATTTTCTGAGTCAAAATTACACAGAACCAAATAAAAAAGAATTATATTCATCCCAAGAATAAAGAAATATGCCTAGACCATTCAGGTAGAAAAATGAAATCTATAATATAGGAAAAATGTGTTTATCTTGGCAGATTTGAATAGAAGACGAATCATTGAAAAATTACATAAGATATTAAGCTTTAAAAAGGGCTAGATATTTGAAATAATTTAT
The DNA here is from genome assembly GCA_004026545.1 of Mormoops blainvillei. Classification (NCBI taxonomy): domain Eukaryota; kingdom Metazoa; phylum Chordata; class Mammalia; order Chiroptera; family Mormoopidae; genus Mormoops; species Mormoops blainvillei. The sequence goes on along the minus strand of PVJD01002397.1, from coordinate 140,973 downwards.
ATTTTACATTTTCCAAAGAGAAGATGTTACTACATGTGCATAAGAATATGCACATACAGAGAAATACTTGGTAACTACAGAACATGCATGACATACAACCATGGGGCTATGTTTAGTCCTTAAGTCTTTATTGCAATCTTAAGAAAATTTAGGAGACATTGTACTGAGCTCCATTCAGCCTGTCGCAGAACATCCAAACTGGAACCCAAAAATAATAAAAATGAAATTAGCTACACAAATTATGGAACCAGGGAAAGATATTCTGTTTTGGTGATTGCTGAAAATTTAAAGAATGGAACTGTAGTTTCTTTCTAGAAATATGTATTTAAAAAGCAGTGCATCAGCGTAAACTAAGAGAAGTGAAGCGTTGTTGTTAGCCCATGAGTAAGTCCAGTGAAGCAGTAACCATGGGATTAACAGAACAGTTGTCTCCTGCTGACTTACATCCTTTTCTTCATATGCAATAACAACCTATCTCTGTAATATTTGCAGTCAGTTCATAGCTTTTGAACACCTATAAATGTGCCAGTGCACACATTTCTCAAATTCATTTAAGTAATAAGCCACTCATTTTGCCAATGATAGCCAATGTCTATTGTATCAATAGGCTTGGTTATGCTTTTATTAAGGCTACTGGTGATGAGCTAAGAAAAAGATTAGGCTGGTGGTAACTCTGCCTAAATTGTGGACATTTGAATAAATATTAACCACCCTGAGAGTTTGTATAATTAATTAGATAAATTGAATATCACTGTTATGAAGCTGAAACTAGCAGATACTTAAAATGCACACATACTCATCAGTTATACTACGTGGTGTCGGGGCAGGAGAAACTTTCCTCTTACCCCTGTAGCTCCTCTGGCTGGTTGAAAAACTCAAATGACATGCAGCATATTAACAGGAGAAACTCTCCCTGGGTGCCAAGGCAGAACAATGTGTAGAAAGATAGAAAATACCAAATAAGTTTTTTTTTGGGGGGGATGTATTGTTCAAATTTAAAAATTGGTAGATTCATTTAGATAGTTCCATTTTCTTTAATGGATTTGAATAGCAATTATTTTTTGCCTATTATTCCCATATATCTAATTAAGATTCATCTTCACAAGAGAATGCCAGTAAAAACCTGACAGAACAGTAAGGAGGGATTTTTCACCCCAAGTTCTGCAGTCTTTAAACCACTTTTATGCTCCCCTGTATCACCCCTCCCCCCATTTTAGACTCAATTTACTATGGGCATAATCCTGATTGCTTTGAAGACAATGGCAACTGTGGTAGGCAGAATGGTTGCCACTTAAAAATATCAGTGTCATAATCCCGAGTCTGAGAATATACTATGTTAAATTGCAAAAGGACTTTGCGGATGGGATTAAGTTAAGGGCCTTGAGATGGGACAATCACCTGTGTTATTTGGAAGGGCCCAGTAAAATCATAAGGGCACTTCAAAGTGACAGAGGGAGCTGTGGCTGGTTATGGCTCAGTTGGATTGAGCGCTGGCCTGAGAACCAAAGGGTCACCAAGCCAATTCCTAGTCAGGGCACAGGCCTGGGTTGCGAGCCAGGTTCCCGGTAGGGGGTGTGCAAGAGGCAACCATACATTGATGTTTCACCCTCTCTTTCTCCCTCCATTCCCCTCTGTCTATAAATAAAGAATCTTTTAAAAATTAAAAAAAAATTTTAATATTTGTGCACACAGCAAATGAGACATGTTTCCAAATATATTTGGTTCAAGACTTTTCCAAAGTGCCTAATGAACTATCCTGGAGTTCATACAATTACCTCAGATGTGTTTAATAATAATAGATGATTTCTAAATTATTCAATGCAAAATCAGAATAAATGTACATATAGTGGGATATTTATGTAAAATTATCTGAATAGGCAAAATATTAAAACTAGACTGAGATAACTTGTGATTTTCTCTTTGTGTTTTATGTACTCCCCTAAGGTTTTATAAGGCACATCTAAAACTACTATGAGGATGCAGGAGACAGCAGGGACTATATCTACACTGCCAAGGTCCGACTTTATTATGATTTTACTGAGTCCTCTAATGAGTTTGGTCTTGGCATTGGGGGACTCTTTGGGTTAGTACACCTTCCCAGCATGAGAGAGAATTAGGCATTACCAACGTCAGTCTGGAAGGGCTGGAGTAAAGAAAGTAGTGGGGGAAGAAAGGAGAAATGGGACTTTGAAGCTGTCAAAAATTAGTCTTCTACATGTCTATTTTGTTAGTTATAAATCTTCAGAAAATTTTTCCAAAATTCCTGAAATTCTTAGATTAAGGATGATATCGGAAGTCAGTGAAGGGGAATAATTTGGAACACCTGGTCCATTTATTTTGAGGCATGTCGGCCTAGGAGGAAAAGAAAGGTGGGAGAAAATCAACCTCTGGTTACTTGCAGGAATCTAAGGGATGGGTGTATTTAGGATTCTAGGGGCTTTGACAGAAGAACTGAATACAGCTTCTCCAAAGGACAAAGGACAAATATCTAGGTTGCATAAATAAGTAAATAAATAAATACATACATAAATAAATAAGACATTTTGTTTGTTTTTTAAACCAGAGCAAATGATGTAGTTATAACAGTCAGGGCCTCACTAAAGATATATCTATTTGATGTTTTCAAAACTATTTAAACAGGGCAATTTTTAACTGAAGAAGTTATTTTATTTTGCCCTACAATTGAGATAATACCCTTTTGAATACTTTATCCAAGTTCTTATATATTATGAAGTTTTTCTATAACTGCTGGTTAGAACACACCAGCCCTTTGTGAACACTGGAGCTTCTCATATGCTTTTTGTTTTGTTTGTTTTTAAGTGGTTTATTTTTCTAGCACTTGTAGTTTCCTCGCATGTTGGTACTGACCAGTTCTCAGCTGAAGACTCCAAGGGAACCTTCTGTAGATCTCCACAGCACAACCGTCTGCACCTCTCCCTTCTCAGTGCAGTGTTCTCTCCAGTCTTCTGTCCTGATAAATCTAGCTGCTTGGTCGATGGGAATCTTTAACTCATTCTCTTCAACTCATGGAGACTACCAGGATTTATTTGGGTTCCACCTCCCTTTCTTGTGCCCTACAAATTCTCTCCAGTAAGTCAGGGCAATTCTGGACCTCAGCTTATTTCTTTTCTTTGGGATCACTGTCCTATGCTTCCTTTAGCATAATGTGTAAAAGGTTACCAACTAAATACCAGTATTCTACGTGATTAATAGCAGAAAAATGTCCATGGATTTCCAACTCAATGATCCTTGAACTCTCTGGCCCCCAAAAGAGAATGGTCTCATATACAATAAATAATAGAGTCAGAATTCAGGCTTGTCAATAATGAGATATTTTATGTCAGGAACATAATGGTATTTATTGAAAGTTAGAGATTTTCTTATTGTCTTATGTATAACAGAATACACAATTAATATCAATTCCATAATTGTTAACCTTGATTTTTTTCCACAAATATCACTTGTTTATAAAATTTCTTTAGATGTTTATAAAATCCTGGCACATTATGTTGTACTCTAAGAATATTGGTGGTTGATACATATTAATACCAGGCATCAAGAAAATACCAAATGGTAACACAGACTATATAAAAGTAATCTAAACTTTAGTTCTGAGTGAATTATTTCAATATTTTATACCAATGAAAAAAGGTTTAAGTAGACTATTTAAGGATAAAATCACCCTATTAGAGATGAAAAGTAAGCAATTTAATTTGTAATTTAATTTCAATGTATATTTTCTGTCAATAGATTTGAAATGTCAACTGGAAAAGCTGTCACAAAGTTGTTTTTGTGTATGCATATTTTATATAAAATATTATATGTATAATCTTCAATTTTAGGCATTGTTGTAATATTTTATATTTAAATATATTAAAACATATTTACTTAAAAATTATTAGCATCATAAATTGATTCATGTCATTATGCTCTTTCTTACATATAACCTGTCTTTGAAATGAACATACTTACTTAAGAACCAGAAATTTGGCATTTGGAATTCTTTAAAAAGTTCAAATAATATGCTCTTAATAACAAATTATAAGTGTACAATAAAGGATCTGACAATCCTCAATTCTCAATGTAAGAATGTCCAAACCTATAGAAAAACTTTCTAACTGGTTTTCAGTTTATTTCAGCCAAACTGAGGACATACCCAGAAGCAAGATTTCAAAGCATTGAGAAAATGCTCTGGAAAATGCCAATTTTGCAGTTTATTTTATACATTTGAAATCAAAGGAGAAAATATAAGGAATGTTACATGAAGTCCATTGGTGGTAGATTAAGAAGGTGGAAGAAAGCAATGCAAGGAAACCTTTGGGTTGGATTAAAAGCAAAATTGAGAGATACATACTTCTTTCACATTGGTGAATACAAAATAATTTTAACATTGACATATTAGCTAGTACTATTATTATACTTAGAAAGAAGCTTCTATCCATCTGAAAACTTTGGAAACTAATGTTTATATAAAAGTGGTGAAGCTTACTCTCTTCACAGAAACTGTTGGGGATATAGTTAGAGAGTAGACTAAATTCCTTAACCTCTTTGACTCTGTCAGGACTAAGGAATGAGGGGAGAAATTAGGCACAGCTGGCAAGTGAGAAGTGTTTTCTTCCTTCCTTCCTTCCTTCCTTCCTTCCTTCCTTCCTTCCTTCCTTCCTTCCTTCCTTCCTTCCTTTCTCTCTTTCTTTCATTTCTGTTTCCTTTTTTGTTGTTGTTGTTCTGGGACAGCAGGGCCTGAGTTTATAATAATCTGAAGGTCAATCGTTTGTCCTCTTTGTCTCCCTTCACTCCCTGTGTTTCTCAACTCAGGCACTGTGTAGACCATAACCTCTGTCTAGATTGTACTTCTTTTTAGATGTAAAATGTTGGAGTAATATTTTGGGTTTTAAAATGTAAATAATGGAAGTCAACTCAATCTAATGCAAGGCCAGGGAGACAGAAATAAATTATTTGCTGATTATGGGCAAATAATTTGACTGAATAGCAGTCATGAAAGAGAATAGGTTCCTGAAAGAGTTTAAGAAAGAAAGGTGAAGATAATGCTCTCTAAAGTGGATAGAAATTAGCCCAAAATTCATTTAGTTGCAAGTAAAATATTCTGGATATCTCATCCTCAGAAAGGGGATTAAATTAAATGTAAATTTAATACAATATTAAATTTAAATGACACACATAAGTAAACTGAGAAATAAAGAATCATAGCATTAAAAGCAACATGTTAGAATAGCTATTATTTTGCAAATACAAGTACATGTTTATATACAGAGTTGAGTAACAGTAAGTTTATATCAAAAAAGACATTAATACATAAATAATATAAGAAAACACCCCATGTTCTCTGTACTCACAAATGTAAGCCTATTTTTGCACACCCATGTATTTCCACCCTGAAATACCTAAGCCCAAATAACTATGTCAAGCAATTACTACTTTGATTACAGCTCTAAATGAGTAAACAGCTTGGCATAATGTAAGAGTATACAGGTTTATTATTATCAATCTACTACACATTTACTAAATTATATATTCCATGTGGTTGAGAATTTAGTTCAATGCTATATCCTCAGTACATAGTAAGATGGTAACAAATATTAAATCACAAAAGACCATAAAGAACAATTTTGAACTGTAAAACAGCAAAGTTGCCAGATCCACTCTATCTGATTTCTAGGTATATAAGAAAGCTACAATAAACAAGATAATGAAGCACTGACATAAGTGTAAACAATTAATTAAATGGAAGAAAATGGGACAGTGTAGAAACTGTGACATAAAATAAGAGGTATCTGTGTGTGTATAGGCTTTTGTTGTATTTTGTTTGTTTTTAAATAATGTGCCAGAACATTTAATGCAGATGATAGTTTTTTCAACAAATTATGCTGGATAGATTAATGGAAAATATATTGACTGCTGCTTCAAAACAAACACTAAAATCAATTAATTATCTTTTTAGACATAAAGAAAAAGGTTAATCCAAAAGTTTCTACAAAAAATATAGGAGACACAATCATGTCAAAATTGCAACTATCATTTCTTAATTATTAATTTAATAATTAATAATTTATTAATTACAATGTCAGACTCAGTGAACACCAAAACCCCTCTAAAGTAAGTTCTGCTCTGTGGGGTGAGCCTGCCCATGCATTAAAAGCTGATCCTCCACAATGATCAGAAGTTGGTGGTTGGTGGTTACACAGTCCAGGTTGGGTGACTGGATAGGCTGTGCCACTGGATCTTATAATGTTTGGGAGATGTAGCAGCTCTACCTAATACATTGAAATAAACACAAGGAGGTTACCAAAATAAGGAAACAAAGAAAAATGTTACAAATGAAAGAACAGAACAAAACTATAGAAAAAACTAATCAAAATGGAGACAAGTAACCTACTAGATGCAGAGTTCAATACAACAGTTATAAGGATTTTCAATGATTTAGTGAAAATCTCAACAGGATAAAAAAATCCAGTCAGAAATGAAGGATATACTAACTTAAATGAAGAGTAATTACAGGGAATAAACAGTAGAGTACATGAAACTAAGAATCAGTGATTTGGAATATAAGGAAGCAAAAATCGCCCAATCAGGGGAGAGAAAATAAAGAATCCCCCAAAATGCAGATAGTGCAAAGAGCCTCTGGGAAAAATTCAAGCATACTAGTATTCACATCATAGGGGTGCTGGAAGGAGAAGAGAAAGAGCAAGAAATTAATAACCTATTTGAAAACATAATGATGAACCCAAAGAGGTCCACACCAAGACACACCATAATTAAAATGCAAAGGTTAAAGACAAAAAGACAATCTTAAAAGCAGCAAGAGAAAAGTAGTTAGTTAACCACAAAGGAGTTCCCATCAGACTGTCAACCGATTTCTAAACAGAAATTTTGCAGGCCAGAAGGGCTTGGTAGGAAATATTCAAAGTAATAAAAGCAGGGACCTACAATCAAGATTACTCTAAACAGCAAAGCTATCATTTAGAATCGAAGGACAGATAAAGAGTTTCCCAGACAAGAAAAAGCTAAAAGAGTTCATCACCACCAAACCACTATTACGTGAAATGGTAAAGGGTGTTCTCCAAGAAGAAGAAAAAAAGATTAAAATGTGAACAATAAAATGGCAATAAATACATATCTATCAACAAATGGATCTACAAAACAAACTAAGCAAACAAGGAGAATAGAGACAGAATCATGGATACAGAGAGGGTTTTGATGATTGCCATGTGGGAGCAGGGTGTGGAGGAATGGATGAAGAGGTGAGGGGGTTAACGAGTACAAACAGGTAGTTATAGAATAGCCATGGGGATGTAAAATACAGTGTAGCAAATGTCATAGCCGAAGACATTATATGAAAGACCATGGGCATGAACAATGGTCAGAAACAGATTCATAGATACAGAGAACATTTTGATAGTTGCCACTTGGGGAAGGGGTTGGGGGAAGAATAAAAAAGGTTAAGGGATTAAAAAGAATAAATAGGTTGTTATAGAATTGTCATGGGAATATAGAGTACAGCAGGAATTACAGTCAATAATATTGTGATAACTATGATGGTGTCATATGGATACAAGATTCATTGGGATGATCACCTAATAAGTTATATAATGTCTAATTACTTGAGTGTATACCTGAAACCAAAATAATAATGTGTGTCAATTTTAACTGAAAAATAAAAATAATTTAAAAATAGAAAAAAGAAATATAGGATAAAAATTTTGCTGCCTTGATAAAATCAAGATTTCTTAAAGACACACACAAAGTAATGATGCAAAATTATGAATTAGACTCCAATAAATGAAATGTAAACCAGAGGTCTGTCCAGAAAGTATCTAGCCATGTAATATGAAAACTAGAGACATTTATTAGAGAAGATACAAGATACAAGAAACATTGGCCCCGGCTGGAGTAGCTCAGTGGATTGAGCATTGACCTGAAAACCAACGGGTCGCTGGTTCGATTCCCCAGTCAGAGCAAATGCCTGGGTTGTAGGTCAGGTCCCCAGTGGGGGGCGTACAAGAGGTAGCTGCATATTGATGTCTCTCTCTCTTTCTCCCTCCCTTCCCCCGGTCTAAAAATAAAATAAATAAAATCTTTTAAAAAGAAATATTGTACATAGGAAAATGATACCTCAGCCCCCTTCCAAGTAGGCACCTTGGGATCTCACACAGTTCTCCCAATTGCTATCAGCTGCCCCATTGTGTTTTCCTGAATCTCATTGACAGTTTGAAATCTCTTCCCTTTCAAAGGTGATTTTAGTTTTGGGAAAGCCAGAAGTTTCAGGGGAACAAATGCAGGCTGTAGGAGGGCTGATTCCCCTGGGTGATTTGATGTTTGACCAAAGAACTATGCATAAGACATGATGCCTGAGCGGGCACATTGTCATGATGAAGCTGCCAATCACCAGCTGCCCACAGTTGTGGCCTCCTGAATCATCTGAATAGTTTCTGCAGAAGAATGCTCAAGCTTAACACAAAATTTGATGCAGATCCATTACTCTACTTGCTCAGTCATTTTGAATGCAATTGCCATACAGTACACATACTCACTCAAAGGCATAAACCACCCCCACTGGCTAGTACAGTGAAGTCATCATTGTTCACACATGGGCACTCCAGTCCAGTCTCCATTGCTGGCATTTTATATGGATGTTGAGCAAACTGTTCTTGTATATTAACAGTGGTTGAACTTTTTCCAGACAGACCTCATTATATTATCCTGTAATTTATAAATAGAGATTTTCCAATAAAGATTTACATTTTATTCATTAATTTTGTCAAAAATGATATTAGCATCTTTTTTTTCAAGGCACTAGGTTCGTTAACTCAACAGTGGTAAATAGGAATGAGAAGCCAAAGATAAATAATATGTGATTTCTACTTTGTTTTTATTCAGTCATGTTTTCCAAAAGTCATAGTCTATATTTAGACCTCCTTCATAGTACATTATCATAAAATTTCCTTGTTAATGATAATTATGTTGTGATTTGTAAATGACAAAACCCTAAGTTCACAAAGTGTTCTTAGAGGTTTTTACAATTATCTGCTTTAACTGGAAGTCACTGAGCAGAGTTTTACTTCTATTGAGCTCTATTTTGCTTAGTGAGAAATTATTGCAGAGGATGCATTATATTTGTTTTTGGCCTCAAGGTATGATGAGCATGAGCAGACACAACAGACAATGCAGAGGATGTACATATTGTGGTTTGTATAACCTCTTTTATTTTAGGGGTTGAGATACAAATTTTTAATGTTGACAGCACAAATATTATTTTGAAAAATTTTTTCTTTGTGTCCTGTTTAAGAAACCTTTTCCTTGTCTACTGTGCTTCTTTTAGAGTTTTAATAATTCTAACTCTATTTAGGTGTATGACTTATTTTGAAGTATATTTTCTGTGCAAAAATTTATTATACTTACAAATGTAGGTTTAGTACAAGGCTACTTAATGTGTTCCACATACAGTTGTTTATTTTTGTACTAATATCATATTATCTTTATTAATGTAGCAATGAAGATAAGTAGAAAAATAAAATGGATAGGTCTTACAAACAAAGAATCAACAAGGATATTGTGGCACTGAACAACACTCTAGATCAAATAGACTTAATCAATATAAAGAGAAATGTTCACCCCAAAGAAGCAAAATATACAATCTTTTCAAATGCAGATGGAACATTTTCATACATAGACTACATGGTATGATACAAAACAAGCCTCAATAAATTCAAGAAAATTGAAATCATATCAAGCAAGTGCTCAGGTCACAAAGGATTGAAACTAGAAACCAACCTCTAGGAGAAAGCTCAAAAACATTCAAATACATGGACACTGAATAACATGCTATTAAATAATGAATGGATCAACAATGAGGTCAAGGAAAAAATCCAAAAGTATCTGGAAACAACTGAAAATGAACAGACAACAAACCAAAACCTATGGAACACAGTGAAGGCAGTACTGAGAGGTAAATTCATAGCAATACAGGCCTACCTAGAGAATATAGAAAAATCTCAAATAAACAACCTAACCCTACATTTAAATAACCTAGAGGAACAACAATAAACAAAGTCCAGAGCAAGTAGAAGGAAGGAAATAATCAAGATTGGGGCAGAATTAAATGACACAGACTAAAAGGACAATTCAAAGGATCAATAAATCCAGGAACTAGTTCTTTGAAAAGATAAACAAAAACTGAAAAACCTTTAACCAGGCTCATAAAGAAAAAAAGAAAGAGAACCCAAATAAATAAAATCAGAAATGAAAGAAAAGTTATAACTGATACCACAGAACTACAAAGAATTGTAAGAGATTACTATGAACAACTATGTGCCAAGAAATTGAATAACCTGACTGATATGGAAAAATTTCTAAAAACATACAATCTTCCAAAACTGAATCAAGAAGAAGCAGAAAACCTGAATTGACTGTTAACAACTAGATAAATTGAAGCAGTAATCAAAAAGCACCTAGCACACAAAAACCATGGGCCACATGTGTCACAGGTGAATTTTACCAAATGTTTAAGGACAAACTAATTCTAAATAGTTTTCAAACTATTCTAAAATTCAAGAAGAAAGAAGACTCCCCAACTCTTCTTATGAGGCCTAATTCCAAAACCAGGTAAAGACACAAGAAATAAAGAAAACTACAGGCCAATATCTCTGTTGAACATAGATGCTAAAATCCACAACAAAGTATTGGCAAGCTTACATCAGCAATACGTTAAAAAGATTATACACTATGATCGAGTAGGATTCATCCCAGAGATGGGAGGATGGTCCAATCTTCTCAAATCAATAAACATAATATACCACATAAACAAAATGAAGGACAAAAATCACATGATCCTATCAACAGATGCTGAAAAAGCATTTGATAAATTCCAGTACTCATTTATGATAAAAAACATTCAGCAAATTGGAAATAGAGGGAGTAGACCTCAACATAATAAAAGCCATACATGAGAAGCTTACAGCTAACATTATACTCAACGGATATAAACGAAAGATTTTCCGCTTAAGGTCAGGAACAAGACAAGCGTGTCCATTTTCACCACTTTCATTCAACATAGTACTGGAAGTTCTAGTCACAGCAATCAGACAAGAAACAGAAATAGAAGGCATCCAAATTGGAAAGGATGAAGTAAAACTGTCATTATTTGCAAATGACATGATAGTATATATAGAAAACCCTATATATAGTCTCCCCCAAAATAGCTAGTCAAACTAATAAGTGAATTTGGCAAAATAACACAATACAAAGTTAACAGAAATTGACAGCATTTTTTTACATGAACAATGAAATATCAGAAAAAGAAATGAGGAAATAAATCCCATTTACTATACCATCAAGAAAAATTAAGTGCTTAGGAATAAATTTAACCAAGGAGGTAAAAGACCTATACTAGGAAAACTGTAGAATACTAAAGAAATAAAATAAGAAAAATATGAATAAATGGAAGCATATCCTGTGTTCATGGACTGGAAGAATGAACATTATTAAAATGTCCATACTACCCAAAGCAATCTATCAGTTCAATGCAATCCTTATTAAAATACCAATGGCATAGTTCACAGATCTATGAACAAATATTTCAAAAATGTATATGGAACCAAAAAGGACCCCAAATAGCCTCAGCAATCTGGAGAAAGAAGAACAAAGTAGGAGGGATCACAATACCTGATATCAAACTATACTACAAGGCTACTGTAATCAAAACAGTCTGGTACTGGCATAAGAACAGACACATAGCTCAATGGAACAGAATAGAGAGCCCAGAAATGAAGACCAAGTCTTTATGGTCAATTAATATTTGACAAAGGAGACACAAGCATACAGCAGAGTAAAGATAGCCTCTAAAATAAATGGGTTTGGGAGAACTGGACTGGTACATGCAAAAACAAAATGAAACTAGACCACCAGGTTACACCTCATACCAGAATAAACTCAAAATTGATAAAACATAAAAATAAGTCATGACACCAAAAAAGTCCTAGAGGAAAACATAGGCAAGAAAATTTCAAATATCCCATACAGTAATATTTTTGCCCATGTATCTCCTAGGGCAAGGGATAAAGGAAAAAAAATAAATAAATGGGACTACATCAAACTAAAAAACTTCTACAAGGCTGAAGAAACCATCATCAAAATGAAAAAGGAACTGGCTGTATGGAAGAACATATTTACCAATAATACATCGGAGAAGAGTTTGCTCTCCAAAATATATAAAGAACTCAGATGACTCAGCACGAGGATAAGAAGCATTCCAATTAAAAAATGGGCATAGAATCTGAATAGACACTTCTCCAAGGAGGACATACAGAGGATCCATAGACATATGAAAAGATGCCAGCATCAGTACCCATCAGAGAGATGCAAATTAAAACCACAATGAGATTATCATCTCATACCTGTCAGAATGGCCATTATTAATAAATTAATGAACAAGAAGTGCTGGTGAGGCTGTGGAGGCTGTTGGGGGAATGCAGTCTGGTGCAGCCACTGTTGAAAACAGTATGGAATTTCCTTAAAAAACTAAAAATGAAACTACCTTTTGACCCAGCATTTCTACTGCTGGGAATATACCCTAAGAATCCTGAATCACCAATTCAAAAAAAGCTTATGCACCCCATATGTTCATAGTGGCACTATTTATAATAGCCAAGGGCTGGAAACAGTTTAAGTGCCCATCAGTAAATGAGTGGATCGAAAAACTGTGGCACGGTCACACAATGGAATACTAACAGCAGAAAGAAAGAAGGGACTCCTATTGTTTATGACAACATGGATGGAGCTGGAGAATATTATGCTAAGTGAAATAATCCAGTCACTGAAAGTCAAGTAACATATGATCTCACCTACAAGAGGGATCTAATGAATGAAATAAACTAATGAACAAAATAGAACCACAGTCATGGAAACATGAAAGAGACTGAATGTCACCAGAGCGGGGTATGGTTAATGGTGGAAAGAATGGGAAGGAACTAGATGAAGAACACGTAAGAATGACCCACAACATAGACAGCAGCGTGGGAATTGACTGTGGGAGCTGGGAGTGGGATGGGTAGAGGAGGGCAAAAGGGGAAAAATTAGGGCAACTGTAACAGAATAACAATAAAAAATGAAAAATAAAGTGTTTAAACAGGATAAAAAAATTGAAACTTTTAGGAGGCTGTATGTATGGTAGACAAAGGGAAAGAGACTTAAAGGTAAAGGGAAGTTTTTGGTTTCTGGCTTAAACCAATGTGCATATAATGGTGAAATATACTAAGATAAAGAACACAAACATATGAACATATTTAGATCAAAAGTACAGTTGGGCTGTATCCTGAATACATATGAGTGGAGATGTTTAATGAGCAGGTAAATATGTAGACATGAGACTCAGAGGATAAATGTAGCTAGAAAATCCATATTACAGAGTTATTAAAACAGTGGGTATTAACTCATCTAGAATTTATGGGATTGCTAAGAGGAAGAGCCTAGATAGAGTAAGATAAAATGCTCAGAACTGAAACTCAAGGAACGACAATAATTAGAGATTGGGAACATGATAAAGAAACTCAAGATAAAGTGAAAAGATGTCTGAAAGCAAAGAAAACCAGAAGTACAGCCCTGAAGAAGCCAAAACAATGTTGATTTTAGAAAGTAAGATTCTTCATTGTGCAAATAATTCTAGGAGCCCTAAACAGAAATGATTAAAAATGTCTATGGACAATTTTTCTAAAATTATTTGAAATGATATGAAAGCAATAATTGATTTCTAAATAAAAATTGCCAGGGTACCAATGTACATTTTTACAGTTGTCTGTCAATAACTATAAAATGTTGAGGTTTTAAAATACTCTCCTATTGAAATAACTTCCTTTGATGTGAACCATAGAAGGCATCAAGATTAACATCGGATTTTGTAATTTATTAAACATAATACTAAATGATAAATTATTTATTATCAAGGAGCATTAACAATAAAACACTTATTCTTAAACTAGGTAAGGAAAAACATTCAGTTATTACAAGGCAGAAGACATTTCCCCATGTTAGTTTATTCTGAAGGCTGTGAGAGAGAAAAAATCTAGATTGGAGGCCATATGCTCTCCTTACTCTCACTGTTTCATAAACTGGAAAAATTAAAAGCACTCAGTTTAGAACTATGCAGTTACAAAACTGTTTTGAAGGGTCTACAGATGAATGCCAAGAGGTTATCCCACAGTGAAAATAATTGGATGCCCCAGAGGTTAGTATTATTTTTTTTTTTTGAGCTTCTGCTTCTTTATCTCATTCCTAGTTTTCTATCTCCTAAAATCCCCTTAAAAAGTAGAAGTATCAGCATGGTGACTTTAAAAAGAAAAAAAATAAGGGTGAAAAAGGAAGCTGTGCAAAGTGAGTAGAAAAATTGATTGTGGTTAAAATGTGTTTTATAATTTTTCCTAACTTATTCTTTAAACTGTGAGTCATTTGGAGGAATACCACTTTTTTTTATAAAGAAATACATATTACTAGGAACATCTAATAATGCTATGTATTATAGGTCACTTATAACACCTTAGTGCATTCAAACTTACATGGATCTATCTCATGTGATTACAAGCCATTAAAATACGCATAGCATGCAGTAATTTTTACTATTATAATCTTAATGGTAAGATAATGTGTTGGCCCCCGACATGGGTTCACATGATTGTTCTATTCCAAAACAAGGAATACAGACATTCAGGTTTCATTATTATATACCAGAAAAGTGACAGCATATGTCCTTTGATGCAAGGATTTCAGTCTCTTTCTAAAAATGCTTGCGATGCTTACCCTTTCACTAGGGTGTATATATATATACATACACACACACACACACACACACACACACATATCTTAAATATATAATTTAAAAATACATTTTATATTTATGTATATTTGTGCTCTCTCACACACACATAGCCATTATTATCAAACATTTGAAGTAAAAGACTGTACTGGGTCCTGTTCCCTGTGTGTCATCTTTAAAACACCACTTTCATCTCTCCTACAACCTGACTTGAAAACTTACAGAGTGAGAGCTGATATAAACTGATGCAATGCAATACTGGGATCCCATTAAAAAAGGTGAAAACCTGACTTTGGATAAATTCTTAGATATTGTACAAATTCTAATTAATGTGAAGCACATAGTTACATTCATTAAATGCAATTTAATATTCATACTTACATGTGTCATAGCATAATGGCATTAGAATCCAACTACTTAAGATCAAACCTTGGCTCCACCATTTATACTTATTATGTGATCATAAGCAAGTTATTTTACTAGCAGCTCAATTTTTTTCAACAGGAAAATGGAGGAAATTTATTGTAACTGCCTCAGAATTACATGTTAGAGTACGAGTTACATGCTGGAACAGCTCTTCTTACACAATCAGCTTAGTACATTTTAGCTCACGTCCACCTTAATATTATTTATTTATTTTTTAATCTCATCCAAGGATATGTTTATTGATTTAGAGAAAGAGGAAAAGAGTGAGAGAGAAACATTGATTGGTTGCCTCCTGTATGCACCCCAACCACAGATCAATCCCACAACCTAGGTGTGCGCCCTGACAGGGATGGATCCTGAAATCTTTTTGATATACGGGATGATGATCCTACCAATTAAGCCACCCAGCCAGGAATACCTCTCTTAATTTTAAATAACACAATTCAAAAACTATCAAAACACATCAAGCTCTGGTTGATGTGGCTCAGTGGATTGAGTGCCATCCTGCAAACGAAAAGGTCTTTGGTTCGATTCCCAGTCAAGGAATCTACCTGGGTTGCCGACTGCATCCCCAGTTAGGGTTGTGCAAGTGGCAACTGATTGATACGTCTCTCGCACATCAATGTTTCTTTCCCTCTTTTTCACCCTCCCTTCCCTTCTCTCTAAAAATAAATAAAATTTTTTTAAAAATCGAAAAGAATAAAAAACATTTACTATATAAATATTTATTGTAGAAATTGAAATACATATATACTGTCAAAAAGCCAATGCTTTCTTCTGAATAAAATCTAACAGCACATTTAAGAATGCCCTTTAGATACAGAAAAAAAAACCCTTTAAAAAATCTTAAAAAGAATCTCAAGCAATTACCCACTTAATAAAATAAAATTAAATTAATTTTCATTAATGAGAGTTTAATCGAAGGTATCTACCATATATTATCATCTTAAATTCTTATAAAACACCTGTCCTATAAAATTCAATATGAAAACATGATAGATTAATAAAAATTCAAAATTACATAAAAAATCTATTGTTTGCTGGTGATTTGAATTTAAAAGAAAGAAAATTATGCAATTGCTTGTATATTTGTTCTGATCAGAAAGTAAAGAAACTGTACTGGCTGGCGTGGCTCAGTAGACTGAGTGCTGGCCTGTGAAACAAAGGGTTGCTGGTTCAATTCCCCATCAGGGCACATGCTTGGGTTGCAGGTCAGGCCCCCCAGTAAGGGGGTGTTTGAGAGGCAACCACATATTGATGTTTCTCTCCCTCTCTTTCTTCTTCCCTTCCCCTCTCTAAAAATTAAGTAAAATCTTAAAAAAAAAAAAAGTAAAGGAGCTATTAGACTCAGTTTAGAAAACAATTTTTTTCTATTTTTTTAAAAAAGTATCGGAAACTATAATGAAAAGTTTTAATACATAAGTTAAATTTAGTTAAGTAAATAATATAATAATTAGAATAAAAGTTATAATATTCAGAAATCTTTCTAAATAAAACTACAAACTTTATGTAGTGACATACAAATAATTTAGCTATATGAATAGTCTACGTTACTAAGTGGAAAAATTATCATGAAAATAATTCGTAATAATGATAACAACCAAGGCACTGAGTGTTTGGTTTGTGGTAGGAATTAAACTCTTTGACTTATATCAATTAATACATATATTGCTCTCAGCAGTCTTATGAGGCAGATGTTAATGTAGTCTTTAATTAAAGAAGGAAATTGAGACAAAAAAAGAGATGCGGTAACTTGCTTCTTTCATACATCTGGAAAGGGATGGAGGATGGATTGAAGAACAGCCAAATGCACCCAGCCATTGTAATCTGTCCTGATGAAAATTTATATCAACTGTCATGTAATTTTAACCCAATTTACAACTTAAAGTGTTGTAAAACCAAGCGAGCTAATTTTAGAGTTCACCTAGAAAAATTGGCGTAACAAAAGCAACTTAAAATTTACAAAATAGATTTCCTTTGTTGCCATTCTTTGTGTAATGCCATGGAGAATAAAGAAACTACTGCTTTAAAGCGTAAGATTCATATCCCAAGGGAAAAGGAAAGCTCAATAAAGAGAATGAGAACCATATGTGAGCCACACACTTTTAAAAAATCCTGATCTCACCTCTTGAACTAACAATAAAATAAAGTAATAAAAATGTAAATTATATGGTAAGCACATGAAAAACGTATTTGTGGGTGTTTGACTTTCTATTGATTTCTCATTAAATCTTAACCCTTAGGATGACAAAACTCTTTCAAATGGGAAAACTCAAATTTTATTAATAACTCTCCACTTAAAAGAGGCTTTCTTTATTTTTCACTTAGAATGCATTTGAGTCATTTTAGTGATTCAAAATAGACTCACAGCTGATGAAACTGGTCTTAAAGTAAGGAACAAATATGGAAACATTTTAGTCGGGGGTAATTTTCCTAATGGATTCTCTATAATTAAACTGCTCTGAATGTTGGCTTAAGTTTTGTTTTTCAATTTGTATGTATTTAATAAAAAATTTTGGGGTATCATTCATTAATAACATATAATTTTCAGATATACAAGTTTCTACTTTCACATCTTTGTACTCCATTGCATGCTCACCACCCAAAGTCAAGTTTCCTTCCATCTCCTTATACTTGACCTGCTTTACCCACTTCACCCTCTACCAAAGTTGTTTCCCCCTCTAGTAACCACATTATGTTCTCTGTGTCTATGAGTTTTTTCCTGTTGGTTTGGTTAGTTCATTTGCTACATTTTTTATTCGACATATGAGTAAAACATACAGTTTTTGTCTTTTCTATCTGATTTATTTCACTTAGGATAGTACTCTCAAGATGTATCCATGCTGTAAATGGTAATATCTAATTTTTTATTGTGGTTGAGTAGTATTCAACTGTATATATACGCGGTCTTCCAGAAAAAGTCCCACCATTGTTAATATAATGAGAATGGTGCAATGTCATCACTGTAACCTGGAAGCCCAGGAGAGTGGACTGGAATGCGCATGTGTGAATAATGATGTACTAGTCAGTGGGGATGGTAGATGCCATTCAGTGAGCATGTGTACTGTGTGATCATGGTATTCAAAATGAGCAAGTAGAGCAACAAATCTGCATTAAATTTTGCATTAAGCTTGAACACTCAGTAGAAACTATTTGGATGATTCAGAAGGCCACAGCTATGGGCAACTGGTGATTGGCAGCTTCATCATGACAATGCGCCTCCTCACATATCACTTCTAGTGAGAGATTTTTGGCAAAACATCAAATCCTCCAAGTGTCTCAGCCCCTCTACAACCTAGATTTGGCATCCTATGACTTTTGGGTTTTCCCAAAGTTAAAATAACATTTGAAAGGGAAGAGATTTCAGATCATTGATGAGATTCCGGAAAATACGACGGGACAGGTGATGGCGACTGGGAGAACTGTGTGAAGTCCCAAGGTGCCCTCTTTGAAGGGGACTGAGGCATCATTGTCCTATGTACAGTGTTTCTTATATCTTCTGTCTTCTTCAAGAAATGTCTCTAGTTTTCTTATTATGTGACTGGATACCTTCTGGATGACCTCATACAGTACATTGGATAAAGAAGATATGATATTGTGACACTTGCGTTGTTTCCGTGCCTTGGCTATTGCAGATAATGCTGCAGTGACAGTAGTGCCACATACATCTTTATGAAGAAGTGTTCGCAGGTTATTTGGGTAAATACCTGGATCAGGCATTGCTGGATCACACTGTAGTTCTATTTTTAATGTTTTAAGGAACGTCCATACATATCAAGTTGTCCCCTTTGTTCAATTAAATTCCATTATTTTCACAAATTTCTTTGAAAGTATTAAGAGGTTATTTTATTCATTTTCCTCTCAGTTTTATTTTGATACACTTAATATGATACTATTAATATTTAGCAAAATTTATTAGCTCTACAGACAACACACACACATCTACTAGCTCAGCAAAGTTTTCCTGTTTTCAACTATTGTTGACATCTTTTCTGTATCTCCCCCTGTGTTTTTGGCATAGTTTCTTTTGCCTAGCTTGGTTTAAGTAAACATTTGATTATATGATATTATTTCAAAAATGCAATAAAGGACCTGGGAAGTTCAGGAGGACCCTGTCAAATAAAGGGTGATGACAAATATATTTCTAGAATTTTATCAGTTTAAATTTAGTGCACAATAGTGTAGGCTGACCTCTTCACAAAAGTGTGAATAAAGAATGCAAAGTATGTTCTTTTGAGAATGGAATAGAAATTTGGAAACAATAAACATGTCAGTGGAGAAGATACCAAAAGAGAAATGAAAATTAGTTGCACTAAAAGTAAATTTTAATAACTGCCTAATGCACTTTAATTCATAAACTTTAGCAAAGTTTTCAGGGCAGGAAAAGCCTGTCTGTTCTAAACAAAGAGAAAGAGAATAACCTGATACATCATTTTCTAGGACTTTGGACTATATTTACTAGTTGGTAAAGTTTTTTTTTTACTTCCTTTATATTACATAAATGAATATACAAATATTTTTGTTCTAAGAAGCCTATGAATCATCCTAGAAGGAAGTTAAATCATCTACTACTAAGATTTTCTAAGCACCAATAACATCTTTGATTCGGGACTCTACTTCTCTAATGTTACATATCACTCAAACACAGAGCCTTGCAGCAGGAGCTATAATTTTTTATTGCCCACAGCCTTCTATGTGAATATCCACTATATGTTAAACAGCGTATATCAAGAGCCTACCACAAATGAAGGAAATTGACAGTTGAAGCATTTCACCAAAGAATTCTCCATGAAATATCAATGATCTGACTTTGTAAAATAAGCCAAGTAATGATTTTCATCTTAAGAGGTCTGTGCAAGTTTCTGTTTTGACAGAGCTGCATATAGTACTAGCTAAGATTCATCATCACAACCCCAGCTTTTCAAACTAATAATTGGAGGGCCTGGTTTCAAAGAATAATGCAAGAAAGTTTTCACATAGATTCTGCATATGCTTCTACACTACACTACAGCTCTACACTACAATGGAAATACATGTCGGTGCTTTGCTGGCTTTCCGCTCCGATCACACTCCTTTCTCTCCTGCAAAAAAAGTAATTGTTACTGGCATTGTTTTTCTTTATCACTGGATTGGTGAACTTGTATGAAGCAAAGCAGACATCAGTTTTTATACAAGAAAAAAATTGAGGCATGAAATTGCCCGGGATCCACCTGAGGGTTTAGCAATAAAGGAACCATCAGTCACCACCTTACTGTGATGTTATCTGAAAGCTGGGTATTACTGAGGCATTGGACATTTTAAAGATTCTTGAGAAGTTTTTAACAGAAATAAACTCTAGCTTCAAAAAAAAAAGGTAACGAAATCCATGTAATGACAGACATTTACCAATATATGATAAGAAAGCGGTGACGGTTACACAAGTGTTTTCATTCACCGAAACTGTACATGTCAGGTCTATGAATTTCATAACATATCTGCTATACTTCAATAGAAATAAGACATAGTTAGAACTTTTCTTATGACTCATCTTACCAAAAGAATTCACAGCATTATATCTTCTTGTTTGATTCATTTCTCTTAGCTTTTTAAAATAAGTTAGAAGATACAAACTTAGAGTAACAAGCTTCTTTTTTGTGTTTTCATTTTGGATTCTTTTATTTTGTGTGTGTGTCTTTTTTTAATATTTTATTGATTATGCTATTACAATTGTCTTTTTTTCTTCCTTTATACCCTCCACCCTGCACCCCATTCTTCTAATAGAGACTGTCAAATAAGTCCACATTCGGAATTGACTACAGAGTCTTCAATTTTGTTAGAACATGATCAAGTTTGAGAACAGTTTTTAACAAGCTAAATCTTTAGTGTATTATCTTTGCGAAGGACTACATTTTTCAATATGTCATAATATTTTACATTTGTATAAAAATATGATAAAGGAGAAAAAGACAATGATACAGACCAATTTTTGGCCAATTCTTCATGTCTTCTTGATTATTAGAAAATAGGCACAATAAAGTAGATAATCTTATGTCTCTGAAGTTACACGGAACTCTTCTCAAATTTCAGGACCAACCACAGAAAATATCAATCCCAGTACTGGACCCCATGGACTCTGATCAATTATGTGGTATGCCCATTTCTTACTTGCATTTCAGCAATTACTGAGACTGCACTGCCCACCACTTCAAGGAAAAGAGATCTGAAACAGATTACAAATGATACAGATCACTCTCACAGCACCACTTTATTTTTTATGTATTCTAATGACTGCCATTCTTGAAAACGCTTCTCTCTTTTTAAGTCCCATGAAGCCATCTTGCATTTACAACTATTTATTATTTTTGTGAATAATTATTTTGTTATTTTATTCATACAAAAACAGTTGAAGTAAACACATTTACAACCATTTATTTCTGTGTGAATAATTTTTTGTGAATCAAATTTGCACTTATTGGCAAAATTATAAATATTGTTTCATTAAGAAGCCAAAGAACTGGTTGTGTAGCCCATGGACATGGACTAGGACATGTGGGGATGATGGTTTGGGGTGCAGCGCGAAAGGGATAAAGGGGGGGAATGAGACAACTGTAAAAGTGTATTCAATAAAATATACAAAAAAGAAAAAGAATCCAGACACAAAAGGCTAAAATAAAATAAAATAAAATAAATTAAATACTATAAGAACAAAATTGGGAAAAGTGAACAGTTGAAATAGATATGGTAAAAGAGTTGTTGCAATCAAATAATTGGTAAGTGGAAGTTCTTTGGACTCTATTTTGTGTTTATTTGCAACTTTTTGTAACAAAACCTCTTTTGCCATAAAAAAAAAAAAAGAAAAGGATTATTGTTTCATTAACTGAAAATTTTACAGGGAAGTGAAATGAAAACTCTAAATTTTCCATAAAGACAGTTAATATTTACAGCTTAGAAAACAATTTATCTCTATTGTTAACAGCTTGTAGAATTTCCGTATCAAGATGAACCCTACAAATCTTCACAGCTGTTGATTCACAGATGAGAAAAATGTTTCTGAAATTCACACAGCTGATTGAGAAATCTATCCAACTCTTGGTTCATTGATTTTCCTACCATTGCAATATTGGCTTACATTTCAATAAATTTACCATACCTCAAGAAAGCATTCTAATCTTGACATTTGTGCTTGTCAAATCCTGAGAGCATAAGGCTATATTTTATAGCACATTTTGTGACATTATCAGAAATTTCAGGTTTTAAAAACTATTTTGAAGATTATCTTTTAAAAACACTAAAAGCATGTTGTATATCACTTCGATCATTATAACCGAGTGTGAATTATTTCAGCGTTTCCATTTATAGTTGTGCTTAGTCTCATGTAGGTGCCAATTATTACTAATTAGTACCTTTAATTTTCATGAAATAAAATAAAACATCAGAAATTTCTGATTCTGTGACTTCCTGCAACTGAATATTAATGTTATCTGAACATATCAAAGTTGTGTGAGAACTGTGTCATTACACTGGAAATCATGGTGTTGTCATACTAAATTTGAAAGAACATCCTTCTTGAAGACAGTCATGTATGTGTTTGCTCATTACCATAGCTCTAGGATAGGTCACAACACCTGAACCAATGTGCACATTCCATAAACTGCTATTGTCTGATTTAATTCACATGAGCAGCTATTTAAATGTATAAACAATATCATGTGTCACATTAAATTTTTCGGTATTTAATCAGTGTTTGCAGATATTTAGCATTTTAATTAAAATATGAACAGAACTCAGTTGGAAATCATTCTAGAAATTAAAGAAGACTTAACAGTTTTCCGGATTGAGGAATAGTATCTTATTTAATAAAGACCATAAGACAGAGAAGTTAGCATACGTGGTTAAGTTCATGTGTTTAGCTACGAGCACAGGGGAGACTTTAGCTCTGATCTCACTTCAAACACATTATTCTTTCTACTAGAGCTTTTGTACACAGAATCAGTAAATTTTAGGCTTTATTGAATTTCCTGTAAATAATTATAGCAACTACAGTTATTAATAAACAATAAGTTCACAGTTATTAATAAACAATAAATTCAAAACTTTTTGTGATACCAAAAAAACACCAAAAAACCCAGCCTAAAATTGCCTGACAAAAATTATTTACAACTATAGAAACATACTAGAAAAACCCAGCAACAAAATTTCCCTAAAGATGTTCATACTGGAGACAATATGGTTTTAAGGGACTTTAGTGTGAATCAAAGAAAACTAGGTTGAGATTGTTTTATCACTTATTTGTTCACTGACTTTGATTAAATGATTTTCTAAACTGTCACATGAAATTTCTGTCTAATATTCCTAATTAAATATATTTATGGAGTGTTTCTTGGTTTATTTGTTTTTGTTTTAGTTTCTATTGCAACTATTTTTTTATATAGTATTCTTGGTTGTCACAATATACTTTCAGAACCAAAATTGGAAATAACAAAGTATATAAAGGCAAAAAATGATATAAGTAAGGCAAGAAGAGAAGGGAAAAAGAGAGGGGTGAAGGGAAGTTAATTTTTGTGCATTTTTTCTGCCCATTTTCTGGACCTATGTGCTCATTTGCTAGGTCCATTATGTCTCACTATTCATAATCATAAATTTCAATTTGGAAAGTACCAAATGAAAAGTGAAACCAAATGATTTTTATAGAAAACTTCTGGACTTGTTTATAATTTGGGAAAGGAGAATAAGTTCAGAATGATCACTCGAAATCTTGAAGCAATAATAAGATTAATTAATTTGAGTGCATTAAAAATGTGCTGGAAGGTCATATATATTATGTATGTAAGTATGCATTTATTTGCCTTTGCAAACTATATGACAGGCTAAGGTCTAATAGATCTAGGGCATAGAGTGCTATAAAAGTCAATAAATAAAAGGGCAAGAACCTTATAGAGGAACAAACAAATTAGAACAGTTGACAGAAAAGAAGTAAATGTATCACATCTCTTAAACCCACGAAAAATACTCTATCTCATTCATGTAAGTGGTAATGTAATTTAAAATTGAAGTGCGATCTCATTTTTGGTTTGGTTTATAAACCAAGAATTTGCAAAAATCCAAAAGTTTAACTACACGTGCCATTTTGAGGTTCGAGGACTCACACACCCTCAGGCTGGAGGCTTGCAAAAGGGCACAGCTTTAAAAGAGGCAAAGATGGCAAAACCTAACAAAATTACACCTGAACTGAAACATTAGCTCACCAATTCTCTTCTAGGATTCCATCTCAATCATGAACCAGCACATGCATAAAGTGGCATGTGCATAAGTATTATTTTTAATTGCAAATGAGGGAAATAACTGAATGCCCTAAAAGAGTGGATTGAGTAAATAAACTGTGAAATAGCTGCCATACTTGGGGCCCACCAGCAGAGAATGATCTGAGTGAACCAAAAACTTAAGTAAAGGGACCCTGGAAACCTCACAGGGCCTCTTGGGCAGCATCGACAGTGGCCTCAGCAGAGGGGGCAGGGCACTTGCAGCCAGGAGCAGGACCTCTGCATCAGGAGTGGGGAGTCTGCAAGAGACAGGCACTATTCAGTGCAGTCTCACAGTCCCACAGAAGTGCTGCAGAACTCGGTGTCCTTGCCATGGCCCCAGGTGGTTCGCAAAGGTATTGTTTGACTGTACACCGTAATCTCAGTTCCCGAGGGAGTGTGGCGCAGTGCAGAAGTGGTTCCCAGGTTCTATTCCCATGGCTTAGCTCCATCTCCCTTGTGAGCCTCTCCTATTCCCCATCCTCAGCCTGCTCCCAGCAGCCTGGACGGGCTGTCGATCGGTATCATTGCCTTCAGTCTGTAAAAAACACATCTGTAAAGTTCAGTAAAGCAAAGCACAATAAAATAACGTATGCATGTAACATGTTTGGAGAAAAATGATTAGAGCTGGTCCGCTCTACTGATAAAAATTACGATAGTAAGGGGAAACTACTATAAAGATATCAGCTTTGGTATATTACTGCGAACCCTGAGAAAGAAGACACCCATTAAAAAGAGCTCCTGGTGGCTAACTGGGCTCAAGTTTAAACCAAAAAAAAAAAAGAAAGAGAAGAAAGAGAAGAAAGAAAGAAAGAAGAAATAAAGAGAGAGAGAGAGAGAGAGAGAGGGAGAGAGAGAGAGAGAGAAATGGCACGCAGCCATTTATACACAGAGGACTCTCTCAGAAACTGCACTTCTGGAAGAAGCCTGACTAAACTGACTGCCTGTGCACAGAACCGCCTCCCTGCACTGTTTCTGCCATCTAAGCCAGCCTTTAAAAAGGAGTTCCTGGAATCCTATTTCAACCAATAGGCCTGAGACTTTCCCCATCCAATCAGAGCTTTGCAGCTCCAACCAACCAGAGTGGCTCTATTCTGACCAATCATGATAGCGACTTTTAGACTAATCAAGCTGTTAGCATTTGGAGTCTTCATTTGCATGAGGACAGACCAATCAGGGACCAGGGGTGGGTACTTATGTTTATATAAGCTGCCCTGTGGGTCTGGGAGTGTACTTTCCATTTCCGCTGAAAGTGCCTCCTGCTTGAGTTAAAACACTGAAGATGTCTCAGCGGAGCAGACCTTGAAGGGACCTAGCACACAGTTTTCTCACCTGGGAGGGGCCCAACGCCAGGGCCTCTGCCCCTATGACTCCCCCAGAGTGGTGCTGTTCCCACAGCCCTGATGAATCACAGTTGAGCGGTTTTGCAACAGGTGGAGTTTCATTCTTCACCATGCCCCAAATTGGGAACTCCTATTGAATTGGCACCAGAGACCAACTGGCTGACATTACTAAACCGTTGCAGTTGGCACGAAGAAAGTTCAATTCTTCGTGGCCAACTATTCTTGTGTAGTGAAAATACAAGCACACTGTAGTTTGAAAGGGGGCCAGTTATGACGTTGCTTGTTAATCCAAATTTAGCCCAGTGGAACAATTCTGCCTCAAGAGCATGGATTAGAAAATTGGACTGAGGGAGGTGATTGCTGCCAATTCATTTGTTCACTATAGTCATTTGCTATATTTTAGTGTATGCCTTAAAGAATATTCTCTAATTTGAAACATGCTTTCAAGGTTGATGAAAATTTTAATAAACTAGTCCAAAATCATTTGGTACAGTTTACCCGAAGGGGTCGGAAGAAAAGATGACCCTAAAGCATACATTCTGTTTTGTAATTTATCTTAGACAATTAGAAAACCTATATGTTAAAAGGTGTCAGTTATAACATATTAAGAAAAAGTGCCTCTCTGGCCCCATGAACAGTCAGAAAAATTCACTGATGTAACTGAAAAATAGGTAGCAGTCCCTTAACTGACATGAAGACAAATGTGAAAGAGGAGGACAGAACAGGAGTGGGTTGAGGGTCCTTCCTGCTTCTCAGTTGGATAATTTGCATTAACTGAAATGTTCCTCACAAAATTTGGACGTTATCAGTTGCTTCAGATATAATTTAAGAAATGACAATATTAGTGATAAATTTTCTCAAAATGCAACATTTTAAGTGAAGAAACTAATCACTGAACATATCATGTTACAAAACTCAGGATCAAAAAGTGACATTGTATTTTACCTTATTAAAAAAGAAATTTTATTATGATTGATAAAATGATTTTTTAGAGATTTTAATGTATGTTTAAAGTAAAATACAAAATTTCAGAATCAATGAATTATGAATTTATCCCTTGATCAAACATACAGCTTGTTCAAATATAGCTATGGCCAAAATTCAATTATCTATGAATTGTTTTTAACATAGTAAAATGTCTGAGGTAATTGAAAAATGAAAAGTTTAAGACTAACACTGAAAGCAAACTGACAACTTTTTTTCTTAGCTTAGAACTTTATGAATGTATACATATGAAACATATTGCTATATACTTAAACTTTAAAATTAATTTAATCTGGAATGCTAGAAGGAAAAGAAGAGATTTAAAATTCTCACTCTGCAATTGTCTTTTGATTTCTTAAATAAGCTCACAATATAAAACACTTCATAATTCTAATTCTTTTTACTTCCAATTCGGTAATACATTTTTAGGTATGAGTTTAATGACTCCTTGTTTAAAATGGAGATTGTTCGGAAATAATTTATTCAGAAAATAAACATGTCTGTTTAATTTTAATAGATATTGAACATTACAACAATCTGTATAAATTATTATATTAAATTTCTGGCCCTGGCTTGTGTGACTCAGTGGACTGAGTGCCAGACTGTGAACCAAAGGGTTGCCAGTTCGATTCCAGTCAGGGCACTGCCTGCGCTGTGGACCAGGTCCCTGGTTGGGGGGTGTGAGAAGCAATGGATCAATGTATCTCTCGCACATACATGTTTCCCTCCCTCTCTTACTTCCTCCCTTTCCCTAAAAATAAATTTTTTTAAAAATCAAATTTTTTTCTGAATTGATATAATTTTGCTGTTTCTTGTTTCTACTGAATATTTTTTATATCTAGGAAAACTTTCACTAAAATGTGAAGTTATATGATAATCACTTTGTGGATTTACATTTAATAAATGGTGATTTAGCTTTGGCTTTTACTTTTTAATTAAAGAACAAACAGTAAATCCATCTTTAAGTAGAAGTGTTCTTGCCTTGCTGAATTATAAGGAATTGCATGCATCAATTTGTTCTAATGTACTACAGAAGAGTTTGTTTTCTCCTTCAGATCAATTTTTAATAGCCACAGATTTCTTGTGAAAAGAAACTACTTTCCCAATCTCTTATTGAAGATATAATGTAGCAGTTCTTTCTGCATAGATGACTGTATTGGTTGTCATGTAAATAATCTCCCTACTCACAGGGGAGGGGATTACAAGATGGACATCAGCCAGTGAGTGACTAGAGGGAAAAAAGTATCTTCCAGGAGAATATCAGCAGGAATTTGGGCCACATCATATTCTTCACTGTGAATAAAGGAACTGACGTCGAAGGACATACATACAGAAGAGGTGCTGTGCAATCACAAACATAAGCCATGATTAACAAAACTGTGTGTCCTTAAAGGTGCAAGTGCTAAGCGGACACGAGGGAGTGTAATGGAATAAAGGATGAAGTTGTGTGTGATATTGCTTATTTCTTATGAATTATTATTTATAAACATAATTATTATATATCTTGGGTCAATAGATTAGTACCATATAATAAGTTTATATCTTATCAACCTGATGGAAAATATATATTCTTATTTTGAGAAAAAAGATAAGTAGATATTAAGGCCCTCTTTCAGATACCCTTTCATTAAACACCAAATCAAATAAGCTCTCTGTATTTTGACGATATTGTAAGTCAGCAGGTCAAGAGATTTAGGGCTGGGGCCCTGCCCTTAGTGTTTGTTTGTTTGTTTGTTTGTTTGTTTGTTTTTATTCAACAAATAAACTATTGAAATTTTGGCTTTGTTCCCACATTCTATTCTGAGAATCTGAAACCTCCCTGTTTTAAATTCTAATATATGCTTCTTTAGTCAGTTCATTTTATAACAACATATAATACAGTTTATCATTCCCTTATTTTGGAAAGACTTTTTCCTTTTATGGATATTCTTTTGATGTTTTTCTTATTTCACTGGCCACTTATAAGCAGTTTTGTTTGTTGGTTTTTACTCCTCCTAAAATATCAGTCTTACAAGCTTTTCTCACTCTATGCTTGCTCCAAGTATGGTTTTAATCAATCTCTTATTTTAAATGTCATATATGTATAGTATACACACACACAAACTTTATATCTCTGGTCAGTATCTCAAACCAAATTCATAAGAGTCACATCTTTAATTTCTTTATCTCACACTTGATATCAAGTTTATTCCAATATGACCTCTTCTACCTCCAGAAAGTGGCTCGCTTTTGCCAAAACCAAAACACTACTACCATTATATTGTGTATAACGAGACTTATAACAATGATACACTGAAGGGAACTACCTTGGACCTGGGTAGATAAATCTTTTTTTTTTTTCATTTGTCAACAAGTGAAAAGATCAATTGTTAATAGGCAGGTATGGTTAATGGCCCATATATGGTTACGGGAGCTTCTAACAGCATAAGAATGCAATCACTTGTCCACGAAATGTAATATCTATATTGTACAGTATGTTGGATGGCATATAACATAAGTAATTTTTCTGCATTTAAAGATTAGTATTTTCCAATTAAAAAATAAGTCATTAGATTAAACAGACTAAAATAAATAGGCATAAAAAAAGGTCAAAATTCAGGAGGTTTATTTTCCCTCAAGTGTATAAATAACCATAATTCTAGTCCATATGACAGACACCTGTTAGTATTTGAGATCTCAAATGTTTGGGTACACTGTAAACACGTTTGGAGTTTTTTTCAGATACAGATTTGAGAATGCCACTATTAGAGGTTCCTATTCAGTAGGTCAAGATTTCTGACTTGTTTAAGGGTTGCCTGGGAATGTTATGCTAACCAGCTACAGATTTACATGTAGCTAATATCTTGTAAATGGACAGTCGATAGAATAAGCCTCACAGATCACAAAGTATCTTGGGAAACAGGAGTCACTGAAAACAATAGGAAACACTTCTTTGCTGGAAATCTGTACACATGGTGGAGCAAAGTAGGTTTACAGTTGTTCTTATGGAAAATAATACAATCATTAATAAATAATAATACAAGAATAAACCTGTGTTTTGTGTATTCACCACTGTAAACTACTTTTGCCCCACCCTGTATTATGTGTCCATTGCTATTCAAAGTGCCATCGAGTCTGAAGACCAGAAGCACCTACTTACCAGGCAGCATTTTGGAAATGCCGAATCTCAAGCTCCACATCTGTCATACTGAATCCAAATCTTCATTTTAATATGGTCCTCAGGGAACACATTCATGTTTAAGAAATACTGGAATGAAAGGAACAGAAGAGCTATGTCTGCTCTGTGCATTTTACTACTGATCTGGAAGCCATGTGGCCCTACAAGGAGATTTCTACAGAGAAATGAGCTCTGCCATTCTGTCTGCTTAGCATTGTTTGCTTGTTTGTTTGGTGGCTGCGTGTTTTATTCCTGAAACTTTGTTTAACATGTATTACTGTGAATACGTAATGAATACTGAATTAATCCATGGGAGGGAAAACAACAAAACTGCTTCTACCTTTATATTCACTTTTCATTTGACAACTCTGTGCACTAAATGGTAAAAAAGTACATTGATTTTAAATCTATCAGATTTCAATTAGAACTTTTCTAGCACATATGTTGACAACAGAAAAATGATAAACTGACTATTGTTAGGAAGCAAAAGCACAGTGGTAACGGATCGCTCTCTTTGGATTCTTTCTAGGCCTTCAGTCACATATTCCCCTCACAGAAAGATTAACTTCCTAGGAAATTCTATCCTGTTACAAAATGCCATTAACTCCTGATAGTCATAAACACATTAAATAACAACCATCGATGTTTCTTTGACAGCTCAAATGAATTTGTATGCAGTTTTAACGATGGAGAACCTAACTTATCATTACTCCTCAGTGTCGAATTGATCCTTGGAAGAGAGGCTGATAATTTGATTGTTCTATAATGCACCAGTGCATAATTTCAGAAAGAGAAATCATTTTATGAAGAAACTAATTACATGCAAATGAGACTCTTCACAAGATGTTAATAGAATTAGGAATACTTTTCAAAAATAAAGAAAAATAGTATAAAATAAAATGTTTGGAAGAGGTACATGATTAAAGAAAACTGTAGCGATTACCCTGGGAATGTGCATAAAAGAACCTATGTCAAGGAGAAAAAGCTGCTTTCTTTCATTTTCTACTGTATCAAGGATATTCTCTTGACCTTTATTTTAACCTTCTAAAACATAAATGGTAATGCAAATTGTGAAAATTGTAACTCCTCCCGGAATTAAAGTGGTCTTCACAGAAGACATATCACAAAATTCTCTTATCAAATGTAAAAATAATTTATACCTTATAAGAAATCAGTGAAAGTTACACATCCATCTTCAATCATGTTAGAAACCATTATCAGAAATGCATCTTGTTAGAAACCATTATCAGAAATACCTCAATACATTTTAGAATATTATAAAATTATTTAAATAAGTAAATAGGTTTGGCTGTATTTAACTCTAGTAAAATAATATTTATCTTATCATTCCTTCTTCATGTTCTCTTTTATTCCTTTCTCCTTCTGAATTACTGCAACCTTACTTTGAATAAATGAATTCAAAGCTAAACTAGAGGTAATTAAGGTTTATAGTCTTCTAAACTATGTAGTCTCAATAATGACCTCAGACCAAAAAAAATGTCATGTGTAATGTTCAAAGATGTGGTGAAAATCAATGTGAAAAAATGCATTTGGAAATTCTTACGGTGCAGTTAGAAGGATACAAAGTCTGTCCAGAATGTATCCAGCCATATAATATGAAAAAATGAGACATTTATTGAAAAAGATATAAGATATAAGAAACATTATACATAGGAGCGTGACACCTCAGTTCCCTTCCAAGTAGGCACCTTGAGACCTCACACAGTTCACCCAGTCACCATCAGTTGTCCCGTCATATTTCCTGAATCTCATCAACAGTCTAAAATCTCTTCCCTTCCAAAGGTAATTTTAGTTTTAAGAAAAGCCAAAAGTTGCAGGGTGCCAAATCTGGGTTGTAAGGGGGCTGAGTCACCTGGTTGATTTGATATTTCACCAAAAAACCCTGCATGAGATGTGATGCATGAGTGGGCACATTGTCATGATGAAGCTGCCAATCACCAGTTGCCCAGAGCTGCAGCCCTCTGAATCATCCGAACAGTTGCCACAGAGGAATGTTCAACCTTAATGCAAAATTTGATGCAGATTTGTTGCTCTACTCCCTAGTCATTTTGTATGTGATGGCCACATGGACACATGCTCTCTAGTGGTGTCTACCGCTCCCATTGACCAGTACAGTGAAGTGCTCAGCATTCACACATGCACATTCCAGTCCACTGTCCTTGGCTGCCAGATTCCATCGAAGTTGCACAAACGGTTCTCATTATATTAACAATGACAGGACTTTCTCCAGATAGACCTTGTATGTATTTTTGTTTATTAATTTCTATTACTCTTAGTTTTCTTATTAGCAAAATAGATTTCTTTCATATAAACTACCATAAATGTGCTGTCAATGTTTTCCTGTGTTCATTTTTCATCTACTTTTGTAGGTCTTGTTCTTTCTTGACTTTCTGCACTCTTAATGCTGATTTTTTTTCCCTTTTGGGTACACAATGTAATATACAGATCATGTATCATAGAAATGTGCACCTGAAACCCACATAATCTTATTAACCAATGCACCCCAATAAATTCAATAAAAAAAGAAATACCTTCAACAGCACCCTTGCCAACTATTTAACAGTGTCTGTCAGGTTAGCAACAAATATATTTTGTAAGTGTGAAACAGTAATTAGGTCTTATAAAATACCACTTAAAAATAAATTAAGAGGATCCAGAAGTATCTTTATCAAATTAATGTCATTAGTGACAGTTTTGATTACTCAAGGTACAAACCTATGCTAGGTACAGGTCAAGGGAAAAAAAGATGCCTGTCATTTGGCAAGTTAAAATTGTTAAAATTTAACATGTTCCTCAAAATACAAATTATTTGTGTATTACTTATATTCTCTACATCATGTTAGATGCTTCAAGTATAATTACATGACAGTGAAG
Organism: Mormoops blainvillei; assembly: GCA_004026545.1. NCBI lineage: Eukaryota > Metazoa > Chordata > Mammalia > Chiroptera > Mormoopidae > Mormoops > Mormoops blainvillei. The sequence goes on along the minus strand of PVJD01002397.1, from coordinate 108,069 downwards.
GGGACCCAAACACACACAGATATGCAGGAGAAACAATTGGAATGGAAGGTGATATATGGTATTTTAAGATAAAGAAAGGCATGGAGAGAACAAAGAACTAAGATACCTAAGCTTCTCTCCAGTTGTCTGGTCGATTTTTCCATGTCAGGCACATTTAAGTTTAAAGGTGAGGGTGCTAGAATATAAAGCCAAAGTAGAATTTAAGAGAGAAAGCCTACAGAATAATTTATTTTTCCATTTGAATAGGGTTGGAAAGTTAGGGCTATGTTAGACTAAAATAGGGAGTTGTAGACAAGGATAAAGAGTTTAGTTGAAGCCAATAAAATATTTAAAGTATGAACTGTTATGGTTTTAAATAAATTTTGTACTACCAAAATCACATCCCCTTCACAAATTTTATTTCAAACAATCCACTTTTGACATTTACCCTGAATCATTCTGTTACACATTCTAGGACTCCAAAAATCCTATTATATTCACACCATCACTTTTAATGTTATCTATCAATAGTTCCCAAAACCATGCAGGCTTCAAGTGGACAACTCAACAAAACATCACCTGCACACTGCATCATGTACCCATCCCCCCAAAGTCTCTTTCCATTCTCATTTTCCCCCACTTTGCCCACCTCCACCCCCTCTCACACTTCTTTGACTCTAGCCATCACTACATGTTGTCAGTGTCTATGTCACTTAATCCCTTCACCTTTTTTCATCCAGACCCTCTGACAGCTGTCAGTCTGTTCTCTGCATCCATGTCTCTGTTTCTCTTTTGTTCCTGTTTATTCTGTTCATTAGATTCCAAATATAAGTGAGATCATATGGTATTTGTTTTTACCTGATTGGATTATTTTACTTAGCATAGTAATCTCCAGGTCCATATAAGCTGTTGAAAGTGGTAAGATTTCCTTCTTTTTATGGCTGAGTAGTATTCCATTGTCTAAATGTACCAGTTTTTTTTATCTGCTCATATACTGATGAACACTTGGGCTGTATAATTTAACAGAACATAAACTAGAGATAGGTTAATCCTAAGTATGTTTGAAACTATAGTATTCTAAAACATCAAAGAAATGTCATAAATTCAGATGCTGAGATATCATGCATAGTGCCTTATTTTGTTGAGAAATATTCAGATAAATATAAGTAAAATAGAAAACTGAAATCTGTGAATAATCTATTTTTACTATTGAAATCTGTATTTAAATCACCAAATAATATTCTAGTACAAGTAAAGAAGTCAAGTACTCTTATAGTTTTAGGATCATCTTAGTGTCAGTAAACATGTAAATAAGGGTCTCTAATATGAAAATGTGATAACGAAGGTATAAAGCATCTCAACTGCAGAACAAATGCAGATGCATAAAAATATAAATAGGCAAACAAGGCAGCACATGCTGGCCCACAAATGGATCAGACTGCCCTATTGTGCTCCAGAATTCAATACTCCATGGGCCTCCATTTCTGCTCCCATTCGTTCCCAGATCTTTTCCTGCTTTGACTGTCTTATGCATGTAATTGCTTACTACTCCCTTTGCCTCTAAACCATCAGATCTCCTATTTTGTTTTATATTTCATCTGACAACTGTGTATCCATAGTGAATAGTCAAATTTATAGTACCTAATATCTGTTCAATTAATGTGTAATGAAGATCTCAATGCAGAAATGAGAGCGGGGAAAGTTAGAATAAATTTTAGAGGTGTCACAGTTTGTCTTTTTAAAAAGAAGACTCACCCATATTACAGACCCATAAAGGCACCTGTGTGGATACTGGGACAACACATGGACAGATTGGCCAGGGCGTAGGTTGGATTAAAGGCGAGATGCATGCATGTATCACCTGGAGAGGGACTGGGAGTGACTGGCTAACCCAACGTGGGTCCCTGGGAATCCAGGCAATGGAGTTTGGGGGTGTCCAGCAGTGATAAATATATGAGTAGGGAAAAATATATCTGACATAAATACTCCCTGTTTCTAATGTAAAATATCTCATTAAAGATACATTTCCAATAAAATATTTAAATTTGAATTATGTTCTAAGTAAACGAATTGGGACCGCAGTGATTTATTGTGACTAAGCTTGTTTTTGCTTGCTTATTTTTTTTTAATTGTAACTTCCTGGTTATGCATCCTATTTAGGTTTGCTTATCCAGCTACCACAGTGCATGACTTCCAGAACAGAAAATTAGCCTGACTAATTTAACCACCAGGATTCTAGTCTAATCCTGTCGATGCCTTCCTGGTAATTAACAATCTGTGAGCAGCTGCATTGTCCAATATCCAATATATAGCAAAAGGAAAATGATCATTTGTACTTGGTGGGTTTAGTGCACTAAATGAAAGTGCACTATTTTTTATTAATAGCTGTACTTTTCATAAATTTTATGAGTTAATAGGGTTCAATTAATGTTGCCAAGTGGTGTGCTTCATACATATGTCTCGGGGGTTTTGCAAAGTTAAGAAGACCGTATAATGAATAGTTGAGTAGTTATATTGGTACCCTAGTAATTAGAGAACGAATAATTAATGTGCATCTGTGTGAGGCTCCTGAGTACTGTCAATGACCCTTAGTGTGCAAAAAGAAAAAAGAAATTATGAGCTTGGCAGGGGAATACTGCTTTTCCCTTTTTCTTAAATTTGAGGTCTACATCTGTGCTTAATTACAACAAGAAATGAATTCCCATTAACACTATTAGGTAACATGCTATGATTGGTTGAAGTCTATATGGACTATGAAACTGATCCAGAAAACTCAGGAGGTTATAATGCAATGTTTAATCTCAGAAAGACTTTTTTTTTAAAACAAAATAAGGATGCTAATAGTACCCAACTGGCTGTCTGGAGAATACATTCTTCGTTTCACTTTTGGTCACTTTCTAAAACTGTAAGTGATCTAAACAAGTATCTGCTCAGAAAAATGACTTACCACACCCACTATGATTTTTTTCCCCCCAGCCATGGGGGGTGACATGCATGTAATAGCATCACCTTGTAGCAGTCTCAGTTATATATTACTGTCGTTATATATAACGACAGTAAAGACAGTTTACTAAAAGATAATAGTCACGTGTTACAAATGACTAGCCGTGCTGATGCTTTCATTTCAAAAGAAATTCACATTAACTTGCTTTTATCTCCTGAAGCAGAATAACATTTCATATTCCACATGATAATGAAATGTATCCTTAGGGCAAGTAGTAGGTCCGTACTTTCTAAATGATATAGGAATGGTATAATTAGTATACAAGAACATACAACTAGATTTTAAGAAAAAGATGTCTCTCCTGAGTGTTCTTGTTCAGTGGTCCTCTAAAATTTTGCCTTTTGAGACAGCTGAGTGGCTTTTTTTATAATTAACATTGCCTTTACTTAAAGTTCTAGTGATAGTCTGTCAAACATTCCACTGAAATATCAACTTGAAAGGATAATATTCACTCTTTCATATATGATTATGTTATGTGCAGCTGTCTATAAAGTTAGAATTTTGGAAAAAATATTCAGTATTGTATATCAACAGCAAATATATAAGCAATACTGGTGTATAATTTCACACATAGGAAAGTTCAATATTTGTGTTTTTAGATGGTAGGTTTAAAGCAAGACACAAAATTGTTTGTTACTTCATATTTAAAGATATAATGTTAAGGAGCATCCATCTGAAATTTGAATCATTTCTGCAAGCACATTATGAAAATAAAACAATATATAATCAAATGTATAAATTAAGATAATATAAAACTATAATCTCTATTCTTGCTCTAATGTTTTATGATTCACTTAAGATTTGAAATAATTTATTTTAAGAACTGAAATATTGAAATGACAGTTAATTTTAGTTTTCTATATTATTTAAGTATTGTACTTTAGATACTCCAGGGTCAATAGGTCCAAGACGAAACTTTGCCTCCCTGCTTACTTGGTAATGTGACCTTGATTAAGACACTTAGTTTCTATCATTCTCTTTCCTTACAGCTTCCATGAGGAAAACCAAATAAAGTGATGCTGTGGCTGGCATCAGGAACAGATGAAATGACCAATGGCTCCCTAACTCTAGCACCAACCAATCGCTGGAGACCATGACCCTGACACTGACCTCATTCTGATGAATCAGCATATTAAAGGACACACCTGGAAAGCTGATGAATATTCTACTGAGATCCTCCCCTAAGACCTTCTTTCTTCAGATGTGTATCTTTGGTTTACTTCTTCTAAGCTCTAAGGGTCCCCATGAAAATTGCAACCAAGGGAGCAGAGGCAGGAGCAGTAGGTAGCAGCAGCTCGTGCCAGACTAACCCCCTGAACCCCCATTTGCTTTTGTAACTTGTCCACGCAGCCTAGCTGCCTCACTTTTTCTGCCTCTGTGGCTTTCCTTCTAAAAGGCCGAGGTGGCTGGCTCTCTGAGCAACCCACTCGAATCTTCTCTTCAAGTGTATTTTGGCTTTGCATGCTCAATAAATTTCCTCTTGTGCTAGAGTCCTCGACTCTGAATTCTTTCTTTGCCAAATTCAAGAACCAAGAGCCCACATTGCTGGTAACAAAATCATCACATGAAATTGAAAAAGACCCAAAGAAGTTGTAATAAAATAATTCTGTGCACTTGTTTTGTATCATGGGATTTATAAGTTAATAATAAAAATTACTATTTCCTCCTGGCATTATATCTACAACATTCTGAAATTTGTTATTATGGCTGGTGTTATTATAAATTGCAAATTTTAATGTTTTAACAATGCTTTTTGAATGAGGAACATCATCACAATCTCTTATCTGCTTTGTTATTACTAGAGCGAAATTTGTGAATTCTTTGGAATTCATGTTGTGTGTGTGTGTGTGTGTGTGTGTGAGATAAATCAAGAGTGTAAAATATAATGAACATTTATAAAAGCACTGAATTTTACCAAAACATCTTTACTAAATTTTATTTTCTAAGAGTTTTAAAGTGTGTTGTTTAGAGTGATATAGAAGCACAGTAATTCATGAGTTATACTTTTTACAGAAAATTTCAAAATAATTGGAGGGATATATGCTTTTGTAGAATAACTTAGTTATCATATTTTACACATTTCAAAATAGTTGCTTCTCTCAAGAATATGTTTTAATACATTTTAGTCATAAAAGGTTTTTCTTTTTTTAATTTCAAATAACATAAAAAACTGCAATTGGATTTTATCTTTGTTAAAGAGAGCACAAGTTTTAAAAGGTTAAGACAGATCAGTTTGAAAAAAGTAAGCACAACAGAAATTTCATACCAGCTATCACACTTTAATTTGGTACTCAGCTATGGGGCTAGAAATAACATAAAGTGAAATGTCTGATGAAGACAATAGGAAGTCAAAAAAGGTAATCCATTGAATTAGCTCAGATTTTCTTTTTTTAATTTTAATTTTAATTTTTGTATATTTTATTGATTATGCTATTACTGTTGTCACATTTTTTCTCCCCTTTATCCCCTTCACCCTGTACCCCATCCCATGACCATACCCCTCTTAGCTCATGTCTATGGGCTGTACGTATCAGTTCTTGGTTTCCCAATTTCCTATACTATTCTTAACCTCCCCCATCTATTTTTTTTGTTTTGTTTTGTTTTTACCAACATTTTCCCACCACCACTTTCCTTAGCCTCATTCATGCCCACTCCTGCCCTCAAATCTTTCCCCCATTTGGCTTTGTCGATGGGCCCTTTATGCATGCTCATTGATGACCCTTTCCTTTCTTTTCCCTATGCACCCCAATGTTCATAGCAGCGCAATTTACAATAGCCAAGAATTGGAGGCAACCTAGTGCCCGACAGTAAATAAGTGGACCAAAAAACTATGTACGTTTACACAATGGAATACAACATAGCAGAAAGAAAGAAGGAGCTGCTACCCTTCATGACAGCATGGATGGGACTGGTGAGCATTATGCTAAGTGAAATAAGCCAGGTGGTAAAAGACAGGTACCATATGATCTCACCTATAAGTAGAACCTAAGCAACAAAACAAATAAGCAAGCAAAATATAGCCAGCAACACTGAATTAGCTCAGATTTTCTAAGCAGTGTCTGCTAATTACTTAGTTAAAAAAAAAATCAAGTACATAAAGAAGTTTGAGACTTTGGTTAACACATACCTTATTGTAACCTCCAGTGTCCAAAATTCTTTTTCATGTACCCTGATTCTATTCCTTCTCTTCCACCAATATTTAATCTATTTACACTTAAGTTTTAGCTTCCCCACAACATTGTTACGATAGAGAGGGAGTCTTAAGAATTATTTCTTGCATGATTTACCTATCTTTCTATTGCCCTGTTGAAGCTCTGAGATATTTAGTCAATCTCAGATCATTATAACCCAATTCAAGTGCTGTTCAAGAAGTACTATTCAAGTGCTAAAGAGAAATTCTCAAAATAATATTTTCATTTACATTGTGAATTAATATATAACAATGCAGTTATGTACACTCAATGAAGAAATTACAGTTTCTTTAATAAATTATGTTAGGAATATTATATATTCACATTCAAAAGAATGAAATCAAACTTTCATCTAATGTCACTCATAACAATTAACTTGAAATTCATTAAAGACATAAATGTAAATCTGAAACCATAAAACTCCTAGAAGAAAACATAGGGGAAAACTTTAAAATTGGCCTTGCAATGTTTTGGGGTTTTTTTGATATAATACTAAAAGTGCAAACAACAGAAATAAAAATAAACAAGTGGTATTATATCGAACTAAACAGCTTCTGTTCAAAAAAAGAAGCAATCAACAAAATGTAAAAGCAACTTACAGAAGAATATACTTGCAAACCATATATCTGGTCAGGTGTTAATATCCAAAATATATTAGGAGGACCTCATACATTCCAATATCAATTTTAAAATAACATAAAAATAAGGAAAAGACCTGAAGAATGTTCTTTTGGATGAGATAACACTTGAACAGACCTCTAGAAAGGCAAGTAATCAGCCAAGAAGTTATCTAGGGGAAGAATGATTTGGGCAGATAAAAAATTCCACAACCCTGAGGAAAGAGGTTGCCTTGCTTTTCTGAGGTCATAGAGCATGCTGTTCTCATTTGAAAGGAAAGGAGTGACTGAGGACAAGGTTTAGCAGGCTAAGAAGAGTGACAGCTTGGAGATTGCTGGGGAGGGAGGGTCTGGTCAAAAATTGTATGGGATTTGTATTTTGTTAAGTGAAATGAGCATTACTAGTAGAATTTCATGTGAATAATTACAGGATGAGACCTACATTTTAATATGATCGATCAGGCTATTCTGTTGGAAAATGACTGGAAAGTGTAAAGAGAGAAGCAAGTAGGCCAGGTAGAAGCTTGCTGCAACGGCTCATGCCTAAAATGGCAGAAGTTTGGATGCTAGTACTGTAGGTGATGAGAGGATAGAATGGATTCCGAAAGCAGAGCTGAAAAAATTTCTGGACTACTTAGATATATAGTAAGTCAGCAACAGAAGTCAACAATGACTCCAAATCTTGTGGAAAGAACAAATAAAAGAATGCAGTTGCCATTAACAGAGCTGGGGTAACATAAGAGGGAGCTTCAGAATTTATGTTGAGATAAGTCAAGGTTGAGGAGCTTGGTGAATGTACAAGTAAAGATAGCGAATATTCTGTTTTATATCATTGTGGAGTTCACAGAAGATGTTGGAACAAGAGATAAAAATTTTGGAGTCATTTGGGTGCAAAAATATTTTAAACCATGGGAATGGATGAAAACATCTAGAAAGTGAGTTAGAGAAGATATGAAGATCCTGAGACCTGGGACAGTCTAGTATTTTAAATTAGAAGATGAGGAAAATCACATAAACAGGAGTGAGAGTGAGAGGTAGTGAAGAAAGTGAAGATTAGTGACTTTCATTAGAGGAGAAGGAGAGACAGAGAAGGAGGGAGAAGTAAGAGGACAGAAAGGAAAGTGTGTTATGAAAGAGAAATCAAATATTTCTCTAGTAAAATAAGGTAATGATGGATGAAGGACCTGAATTAGCAAAGTGTATGTAAAGTGGAAGGTTTTTAGGAAGAAGTTTTTGCAGATTTTCTCAGTGAAGGAAGGAGCTAAATTCTCAGCTGAAAATGTGGGAGGCAAAACTGGCACTTGTTTTGAAGAGAGAAGACAGTGCAATGATCGTTTAGAGCTTCGGAGTGTGAATTGAGCAAGGAAGTGGAATTAAAGGGCAGTTTTGCTCCCTGCTCTCAGCAAGATGGAGCACTTCCTGTTCACTTTTTCATGGACAGACTTAGCACATCTCTGTCCCTCCGCCGAGACTGTAAGCTCTCCAAAAAACAAACAAACAAACAAAAAAACCCCACCATGTTATATATGCCTAAGAAGCATGTTTTTCATAGAAACTGCATTTAAGAATGTTAAATAAGTAAAAATAAGAAAAAGAAAAAGAGGTCCAGGCTTAAGTGGCAGCGTATGGGCAGGCTGAGTGTAAAGCAGAGCCATGAATTTTAGCATCCCCAAATCTTAAATATGCTGGGAGGTACCATCTTGCGTTGGAGAACTCACACTTGGCCATGAGGCAAAATGGATCTAGAAGTCCTACCTAGTGCGATTGTGATAACAAAAAATAAAAAGAGGAATTTTTAACAATGCATATAGAATGCAACAGGCTTAAATGTCTAAATCTGCTTTAGTTTATAAGCAACATGAAAGATGTTTTATACTACATTGACTACCTTTTATAGAATTTTTATCTCATTCTTGCCTAATCGGAGAATTATTTCAGGAGTGTGAGTTGTCTTAAAGTGTAAGCAAATGTGGTCACCTGGTTAACGTGACTCATTCTGGCATAGGAGGCCACATGAAGCTGCCTAGTCTGAATAATATTTTCACTGTCATCTAAATCAAAGTGACAGAGTAGCCTAGCTAGGAAATACTGAAAAAATGACCTAATTAATATAGATATCTAATTATAAATTTGTAAAGAATGATTAAACACATGTAGTCACCCCAACCTACGGATGGGAAGCTATGAGAATGACCGTGGAAATTTTCAGTTGATAAGCATGTACTGGATCCCATTTAGGTATTCCCTGGGCTATTTGACAATGGTTTCCTGCTCACTGCTGCTGGCGGTCATCCAGGATGATGGCCTGGGCCAGGAGGATTTTTTGTAGACTACAAATGGAGCTTTGTCACCAATACATGGTAGCAGCCTCATATTTCTGGCACAGGTTGGTGGTCCTCTGTTGTACCTGACCCTTTTTCTTCATTTCACTTATGGAGACAAATGTCTAGGCCTTGGACTGTGCTTCCTGCTCCTGTTGTCTCTCAAGCTAGAAACTGAGAGGAGTTCCCTCACTGTAACTTTAAGCAAACTCATCCCATAACCACAACCCCAAGTGGGCCCGCAAGGCTGAAAGACTAAAGGAGGGTGCGAATTGTGCTGGCACAAGCCTCCGAGAGTTGCTGTCACTGCTCTTTTGAGATCTGATTCTCCCGGCAACTACCTAAAAGTTAGAATGCCTAGGAACCCCTGAACAGACACTCTGTGGGGAGCTGGACCAATGTGGGAGCAAAGCAAATACCGTATTTTGCCATGTATGATGTACATCTGCGTTTTTGGCCCAAACTTTCAGGAAAAAGTCTTTTGTTTTAATTTTTTAATTAAATTTTGATTAAATGTTAATAAAAAGTCCAAGGAATTTTCCAATAATTTCACCCACCTAAAGTGTATGAAGAGAAGTGTCAGGCTGTTCACCTTATGGTGATAAAGTTGTCCTCACCTATCTTATCAAGTGGATAATAATTGGCATCAACTATCTTATTAAGTGGATAACAATCAACATCATCTCTCTTATTCTGTGGATAACAATACATCGTTCTTTGTTTCATTTCATTGAATTGCTGGCCGAAACTGCTTTGTTTGCAAGTTCATCATAAGCTCAACAAATCCAATTACCATATTCTAGGGCATTATTTTGCATTTGGATATTGTTATCACTTTCTAGAGCCATGCTTTTAATGCATAAGCATAAATACCATAAATAAAAACATTGATGTAGATACAGAATTAGTACCACCTATGTATAATGGGCATCCTTATTTTTCTCTCAAAAATGTGGGCAAAAAGTGTGCATTATATATAGCAAAATAAGGTAGATAATTATGCTTTATTTCTACTTTGAACACATTATTTCAAAACACAGTAGGTTACACCAGAAGACATCCTGCAAAACAGAATAATTAACTGCCTTTCTTATGATCTCAGATCAGTAATGTGCCCTAATCTTTGCTTCTTTTTTTTCCTAGTCTCACCAAGACTAAATTCCGCAATGACTTGTTTGCCTGTAATTCCAATTGGACTTTATTTTTCTGGAATCTAGTCCAAGGTGATGAGATTTGTTTATGCAGGCATTTACATAATTTTTAGGATAAAATTTGTTAAAGTCTATATTGACTATAAGAATAAAAGTAAATCTCGTTGCAATTTTTAAAAATTTATTTGGTCAAATTATATCACTTTTAATAATGCCCTGGCTGGTGTGGCTCAGTAGGTTGAGTGCTGGCCTGTGAACCAAAGGGTTGTTGGTTCGATTCCCAGTCAGGGCACATGCCTGGGTTGTGGGTCAGCTACCCAGTAGGGGCACACGAGAGGCAACCACACATTGATGTTTCTCTCCCTCTCTTTCTCCCTCCCTTCCATTCTCTCCAAAAATAAATAAATAAAATCATTTAAAAACATCTCTTTTAATACTGAGGACTTTTCATGAAATTAAACTGTAGAAAACACTATGGGAAAAATACACCAAGAAATAGCGGTGGTATTCTAATGAGGCACTTAATTTCCAGAGGAATGAGGAAAACAAACAAACTTGGTCTTCTGATAATTCCTTGACTGTTTCTATGAAATCAGAGCACAAGAGTAAATACTTCACTTTAATTCAGAGTCTAATCTCATTACCTCAAAATGATTCACATACTTATGCATTTATTTATTCATTCAATCAACAAATTCTTTTTGATAGACTACCATGTTCCAGATACTAGGTTCTTACAAAACATTAGTGGTAGAAAAAAAAGTGCTTACCTTCTTGGAACTGACATTCTTTTGGGTAGAATTATGCAAATGACATAATTAATAAGCAAATTAGTATGTTACAAGGTTACAAATTGACTTGGAGTCATGGAGGACACGAAGGTGTCTCATGAGTGTAAGCAGTAGTTGGAAGTGGGTTGTAACATTAAAGAGAGTGACCAGCATGGGCCTTGCTGAGAAATTGACATTTGAAGAGAGTCTTGAAGGAAATGAACCAAGTAGATACTGGGAAATATTTCAAATGAAGGCATCAGCCTATGCAAAGGCACTGAGGTTTTATTTAGGAATAACCTGGAGGCTCAGTCTGACTAGGGCTTATAGGGTAAGAAGAAAGTGGTATTCATAAAAGCAGGAAGCAAGAGACAAGGTATGTGATATTTGCGGCACTATAAAAACATTTACTTTTACTCTGAGTGGAAGGAAACCATTGCAATGTTTTCTGAAAAGAGGCAATGTAATCTGCCTATATTTTAAAGGTTCATTCTGTTGGCTGTGTTACTAATAGTGCCTGAACATGAGAATAAAAGCAGTTAGAAAGCTATTGCATTAATGCAAGTCAAAGATGGTAGTGGCATAAACAAAAAGGAACACAGTAGAGATGCTGACAAAGTCCAAATTCTGCAAGTGGAACCAAAAGGATATTCTAAATGGTTGAATATTGGATGTGAGAGAAAGGGCAGAGTCCTAATACTCCAGGAGCAACTGCAAAAATGTACTTGCTTTTCACTCAGATGAGGAAGCTGAGTGACTTTTTTGTGGGAGTGAGGGGAGAGACCAGGAATGCAGTTTCAGATAGGGTGAGATTAATATAGTCAGGTATGCAAATGAAGATGCAAAGTAAGCTGCTAAATATGAGTCTGGTTTTAAGAAGATCAATTTGGACTGGAAAGAATATTTGGGAAATTTGAATATATAGTTGTATTTAATATAACATCAGATGACAAAAAAAGAATAGAGGAGAGTAGGTCTAGAAAACAGGGTAAACATTTAGCTAAAAGACATAAGTTTGACTAATATTCAACAGAGGAAGCAAGCACATATAATGAGCTAAAGACAGTTTATTCAATAAATGGTGCTGGGAGAATTGGACAAATATGTGCAGATCACATTCTTATACCACACACGAGAATAAATTATCAGAGACTTAAATGTTAGACTTGAAACCATAAAAATCCTAGAAGAAAACATAGGTAGCAAAAACTTGGACATTGCTCATAGCAACTTTTTATCATATATATGGATACATCTCCCAGGCAAGGGAAATGAAAGAAAAAATAAACAAATTGGACTACATTGAACTAAAATTTTTTTGCCCAGCCAAGGAAACAATCAACTAAATAAAAAGAGAACCCACAGAATGGAAGAACATATTCTCCAATACATCTGATAAGAAGTTAATATCCAAAATTTATAAAGTAGTTACAAAACTCAACATCAAAAAAACGACCCAATTAAAAAATGGGCAAAGGACCTGAGTAGACAATTCTCTAAGGAGGACATACAGATGGCCCATAGACATATGAAAAGATGCTCAACATCATGAATCATTAGAGAGATGCAAATTAAAACTGCAATGAGATACCATCTCACACCTGTCAGAATGGCTATCATCAATAAATCAATAAACAAGAAGTACTGGTGAGGATGTGGGGAAAGAGAAACCCTTTTGCATTGATGGTGGGAATGCAGATTGGTGCAGCCCCTGTGGAAGGCAATATGGAGATACCTCAAAAAATTAGAAATGGATCTGCCTTTTGACCCAGCAATCCAAAGGAACCCAAAACACTAATTCGAAAGAGCATAAGCACCCCTATGTCCACTACAGCATTATTTACAATCACCAAGATATGGAAGCAACCCAAGCGTCCATCAATAGATGACTGGATAAAACAACTATGAGGCATTTACACAATGGAATACTACTCTGCCATAAAAAAGAAGAAAATCTTACCCTTTGCAACAGTATGGATGGATGTGGAAAATATTATGCTAAGTGAAATAGGCCAGTCAGAGAAAGACAAATGCCATATGATTTCACTCATATGTGGAATCTAATGAACAAACTGAACTAACAAGGAAAATGGGGACAGACTCATAAATGGAGAACAGATGACAGCTAGTGTATTGAATAACAAAAGGAAAAAGGACTCATGGACATGGACAACAGGGTGATGAATGCTGGGTGGAGGGGGGTATAAGGGGACTAAATGGTAACAGAAAAAAAGCAACAAAAAAATTTTACAAAGAAAATAATTTTTAAAAAGATGCAAGTTTGGAGGAGGCAAAACATCAGGGAGATTGAGAAAGAGTGTTCACTGAGAGAAGAGGAAAGCCAAGAGTACAGGGAATCCTAAACCAATTAAAAAAAAGTTTCAAGGAGTCTAATTACCTGTCACATCAAACACTGCTGCTAAAGTAATAAAGGATTTAAAATTTACCATTTAACTTAGCAATATAAATGTAATTGGTGACATCCACAAGAGCGATTCCACTTAAGTATTGGGCATAATGACTAGAGTAGGTTTGAAAGAAAGTAAGAGAAACTAGAGACAGTGAGTAAAGATTTTTAAAAAACCAAGAAATTTAATTATAAAAAGGAACCAATAAATGGTTTGCTAGCTGGCAAAACAAATGAATCAAGAAACTACTTTTGAAAGATGAATATAGATTCTAGTAGGTGGATAGATGTGCTGTTTGTGATCTGTGGCAAGCAAACTCTGATAACACACAAGTACAACAATATACTTGCTGTCTGGTATTGATGCCTGTGTGTAATTCTCTCCCTGTAGGTGTGGGCACAACTTATTATTTGCTTTTGATCAATAGACTACAGCAAATATGATGAGATGTCCCTTTCGCGATCACATTTCATTAGATTGTAACTTTTGTCTTGCTAGTAAACTCTATTGATTCGCTTACCTGCTGGCACTGATGACATAAGTCATCATATAGTGAGGCCCAGGGACAAAACCTTAATGTGGTCTGACAGTCAGTAAGGTGTTGAGGCCCTCAGTACTAGAACCCTCGAGAAAATGGATCCTACCCACAACCATGAGAACCTGGAAGTGGATCTCTCCCCAAAAAAGCCTTAGATGACACCCTGACCTGGCCTGGCCTGACGCCGTGAGTGCAGCCTTGTGAGAAACCCGAAGTGGATTACCCGGGTGAGCCATGCCCAGATTCCTGACCCGCAGAAACTAAGATATAATATGCTCGTTGCTTCAAGGCACTAAATTTGTGGTGATTTGTTATACAACAATAAAAAAACTAATATTTAGTGTTGAAAGATTATCCTCTGATTTCTTCACTTGTTTTAGTAACTGAAAAAAGTCATCAGATGGAAGTGAATATGGAGAGAGGGTGTTTGAGGAGAAGAGAAGGTACAAAATAGTCATGTGGTGGGTTGGAGAGAATGGATGAAGAATATGTAGTGCAATAGCCTAGCAACATGAACAGTCACTTGAAGTGCTTGGCCATTACAGTTAATCTGGGAACATGTGGTTTTCTTTCTTTCTCTTTTTTTTCTTAGTTACACTTTCATTTAGGTTTGGAGTGGTGCCATAGTAAACACAGTAAGCTAGAAAGGGAGAATATAGAGAAACAAGGACATTTTTCTAAGTCCGGTCTCAAATATACGGAGACAGAGGAAGAAAAACAAGCTGACATTTGGGGGAACTGAAGAGGAAGCAGCGAGCTCAAGGGGGATTATGATTTTCAATTCAGCTAAAACATGAAAGGATAGCTCAGAGAAGATACTGAGCATGTAGCAGATGCTGCTTCTGATGGACACAGAAATTCAGTCAAAAACCACAAGAAATACACATGTAGTTCAACAAAGTTAGGCATCTTTTTACCACTTGTTATACCAAAATGCAACACTGAGTGTTTCAGTGAGAGAATGTTTCAAATGACTAATTACAGAATTTAGATTTCTGTTAGATTATTTAGTGGAGAATTCAGTAAAAAAAAGGGGGGGCGGGACTTTGCTCTGTATTGGATGCTGTGAAGAAATGGAGTAATACTTTGATTGGGTGTTTTAATAGTTCCTACCTAGATGACCAGAAGAACAGCACAAGACTAAACCTGATCAGTAAAGAGGCACCGGTCACTCCTATTAGCCAGTATAAAAGATGTAGTCACTTGGCTGTTTTGGAAAATGTTCTTACTTTTATCTGTGTTCGGACATGACCTTGAATTTGTCTGGTTTTTGTTTTTATCCATTCAGCCACACAGTGTTTTTGTCATGTTGGTGTTTTGTGAAAATTTTTATTGTCAGTGGGAGAACACCATGACCTACTTGTGAGCTCTAGGTCATCTCCTCCTCTTGGGGAATGCTAGGGGATGCTTTCCCAGCTAGGGGAATGGTTTTAGAAGTTGGATTAGCTTAAATTAAAAGATGGATTAGCTGTATACACAGGCTTAAAGGAATTAGAGAGTAAGAGATGAGAGTTAGCTTAAGAATCTAAGGATTCTTGCCTCAGCTGGTATAGCTCAGTGGACTGAGCATTGGTCTGCAAGCCGAAGGGTCTCTGGTTCGATTCCCCAGCTAAGGCACATGCCCAGGTTGCCAGCCAGGTCCCCAGTAGGGGGTGCATGAGAGGTAACCACACATTGATGTTTCTTTCTCTCTTTCTCCCTCCCTTCCCCTCTGTCTAAAAAATCATCATCATCACCATCATCATCTAAGGCTTCTTGTGGTGGATAATATGAATAGAGATAACTAAGGGACATGATGTAGCACGACACGACCTATTAATTTTTATTCAAGAGAACATCTTGTAACTGTTGATTTTGATAATAATCTATATAATAATCATGGTTTCAGTAGTTATAATTTATGTAGTAGTTATTTTTTGTCAATATACCAAGTATGTTATGTATAATAGCTTACATAATGAAAAAGTTAAGAGGTAGAAGTTTTAAACCTCCTTATTTGGAATCCAAAGCACTTATTCACTGTTCTTTTCTACTCTGCTAACTATAACATGTCCAAAAAGATGGAAACTTGAGAATCACAGTTATGTTGAGGTTGTAGCATTATATAATTAAGACTACTATATATAAACCAACTGAAAGAAAACTTGAAATAATTAACAAAAATGTTTGATCAATTGAGCAGTGGAAATCAAGGGTAATTTATTTCAATTTTTCTTCTAAGGTTACTACAATTTTTTTGTGTATAATTAATAATAATAGTACACATACCATTACAGTCAGAACAAAGGTGATTTTAAATAAAAATACTCAGTTGAATCCTCTAAGATCCTGAGCCATCATAATTCCTTGAACTAATGGTATTTTCATATGGATATAATTGCATTAGAAATTAGAAGACTTTTCTCCATTTTGGGAGGCTACTGCAAATTATTTCAGGTTAAATGAGGGATTTTTCCAAAAAAAATCTATTCAAATATATAACAATTTAAATTAGACAGTAAACAGTGAAATGCATTTCTTTGCTTATCAGAGGACTTATACTGAAGATGAGTATAAGAACATATATATAAATTACTACAATCTATTACTCAACAGGAAACAACTTAAAAACTTGCTATATTTCAATCATCCATTTTTCCAAATTTTGTGTTTTTTAGTATTTTTAAAGATATATATACACACATATATATTCGAGGATAGATAAAATGTAATTATATTAATTAGAAAATAAAATTTGGATTTTACACCCAAATAAATTTTAAATAAAATATGTATACTACAAATGCATATCAAGTACAGTTTCTTTATAGTTGCCATAATAACTATATGCCTTAAAATATCAAAATCAAATATTAATCAACTACTATTTATAGAACTTAGAAGATAAAGAAACAAGAAGTTGTGGCAACACTATAATAGGAAAAAACCTTATTTCTTTACCAAATAAATTATAAGGAAAAGAAAAAATAAAAGAAATAGAGGAGAAAGCTATTATTAAAAGAGCCTAATGAGACATCAATGAACAGCAATGTGAAATGAAAATAAACTTGTCATTACATATAAACAAACAATGACACAAAAATAGACTAAAAAGAAATCAAAGAGGGATATTTTTTCAAGATAATAACTTCATAAGTATGATTTTTCTTTATGTGAACGCTATGACTTAGAATGACTTGAAAATTTTACTAATTTGTTATATTTGTCTATATTTTATATTTGGACTACACTTTATGTCTAATTAGTTCATAAATACATATTAACTCTCATCACATAATTACTCAGCAGTAGAGGCTGACAAATATTTTAATGTCAATATCAAAATATTCTAAAGAAAGCCATATGAGACCAGAAATCACTTTTTAAGCAGTGGCCTTACAGAGGGAAAAAGTGTTCTGGATTTTGCCTCTTGTGCTCACTTTAATTAGCATAACTACTCTAGCAGAACTATTCATAACTTAATCTGGATTTTCGTAGAAGCTCAGTCAATGCAAATAGGAGGGCTGGCTACTAGGACGAAGGTTTACTGGTTTAGGCAGAGAGATGACTTACTGGATGGACAAATGGATTAATAAACAAGTGAATGTCATCAAAGGAAATCTAAATTAATATTTTGGCATAACAAAATCACTTTATGTGTATAATATTTTTAAATGGTATGTTTACTCTGGTAAACCAGATAGTTGGGAGACACATTTTTTATCTGCAAATATTTGAGGCTTTCCATTTGAAAATTGAGGGTACACATGTAATGTTTGCTTTAGAGAACAGATGGAAGAAGCTCGTATGAGATGTACAGGAGCTGAGTTGCTTCAACATAAGTAGAAATTAAATATTTAGAAGTGTGTAGCAATGGCTATGCTGCTTCTTAAACTAATACACATATGTCACTGAAAATATTACTGCTGTCAAAGACAGAGGTGGATTTAATGGTGGGTGCACTGGGTGTGCGCCCTGGGCCCAGACTTCTGAAGGGCCCCGCAAAACCCCGACTTTACACTTTTTCCTAATGACATCAAGTTTGGTTTCATATGTGCAATACATATATTATACTCAAATTTTATTGGAAATAAAACATTAATAGTACATAATATTTTTTATTTATTTAAAAATATGATTAACATGTATTTTTATTTTCCCTGTCTCTCTCTTTTTTTTAAGGGGCCCAATATTTTCTTCTGCACCTGGGGCCTCAACCAACCTTAATGCGCCTCAGGTCAAAGGTACTATATTGATAATGTATATACTTCCATTGTGAAGCCTATAACAATGATCTAGTTTCAGATCAACTTTATGGTCCTATATTTCAACTTTCTACAAAGGAAATTATTAAGTATAAATATGCATTTATTCATTCAAGAAATGGCTTATTCCTAAACCTTGGATTTGAGTAGTGTTTAGTATATAGGTTGTCATGAAAAATCATCAAAGAAAAAGAAATAAATTGGTAGCACATTTAAAAATTGTCTTCCACATGCTGATAAGGAATATTAATGTTTGGAATGTGAAATATCTATAGCTATATCTATCTGTCTATGATCTCTCTTGCTCCCAAACCTTTCAAAATGTCATCCATGTACCAGGAAACTTTGCTCTGCACCTATCCTGCCCCAACCTCCACATCTGCAACTTAACTACCCCTCTACTTAAATTGTCCATCTATCTGTTGTACATGTGACCTACTCAGTGAGTCCTTTCAGACTGCCAAAGCCAGGCTGCTGGCTTCTAAATTCCAGGAAAGGATATGCAGATGTTTTTTGTCTGCCACTGAATAAACAAGTGAAGGATATGAATGCAGGCATATTTGCAACATTGAAGGCTGCTAATACGTATGCTTCAGACTGGTCTTTTCGAAGAAAATTCTCTGCTATTCAGATATAATACATTAACATGCAGGGTCCGATGGAAGCTGCTTTTTTATTATGTTGGGGATATTTTACAGATTTAAATGGTGTATTCAGAACAAGCTTATGCTATTCAATTTTGTTCACATTCATTCATTTAACATATATTTATTGAACACCTATTTGCAAGCTACTCTGTTAACCACTAGAGATACAACGGTGAGCAAAATAGCGTCTCTGCTCTAATGTGTCTAACAGAGACTAATGTGGACAACTTCTTGATAATATATTCAGTTATTCAGTTCTGTAACCCTGTTGGATAATGCACACTTTGGAAGCTTTCATCATTTCCTGGAAACCATTTGAGGAAAGTATACTTCTTACTACAGAGTTGTTTTTTCATTTGTATTTATTTATTTAGTTTTTTACATTTACTCCACTGCTAATTGGGAAACAGACCTTGAGGTCAGTGAAGAAACAAGATAGAAAAGTCTGCTAAAATAGCCATTTTTTTTCCATGACTGTCAATACTCATGTAACCATGTGTCATTAGGAAACAGTTCTACATTATCCATCAACCTAACACAAAGCAGCCTCCACATCCTTACGAAGTTGCATTTCCTCTCAAATGACAAGTAATTGCCAATATATTTTACAACCTTCATGCCCTGGACACTAAAAGAAAAGTGTACTTAAGATTACAGAAAAATGATGTTCTCAAAATCATTTCTTTAAATTGTTAATAAATGGTCCTGCTATCTAGTAGTGGTCTATTTTTGTACCTATTGGAAGCAAAAGAGTCACAATTTCTAAAACTGTGTTGCATGATAGTATTAGCAATTTGGATTATTAATTTATTCATTTAATTATTTTTCTAGAAAAATGCAAAGTTGATTATCTGGCATTCCTCTTTCACGTATTTCTAGTTTCACTTTTGTGCTAGTTTATTTGCAAAAATGACAATATATTTTCCATACCATTTGCAGCTTGACTTACTAGTCTTTCCTGCAGTGAGAGGGGTCTGTTTCCTTGCTTCCTGAATGTGGGCTGGCTTGCCGACTTGGCTAAACCAGTAGAATTCAGCAGAAATGAAGTCGTGCAGCTCTCAGTCTAGCCTTCATTAGACCTCCCACTCTTCTGCTTTCCATCTGCATTGCTTATGCCCAGGTTAGCCTTCCAAAGGTTGAGAAACCACAAAAGGGAAGAGAAAAGCCGTAACAGATGAGACCAGACCAGAATAACTAGCCTGTAGCCCATCCAGCAGCCAGGTGTGGTCACATTCGTAAATAGAGCAGTGGTCGGAACTACCCAGCGGAATCCAGCCCATGTTATTAACCACAAGAATGATGTGCTAAACAAATAGTTGTTGTCTTAAGCCACTAATTTTGGGAATGACTTGTTGTGCAGCAATAGTTAATCAATACAACCTCAGAATACTGACCACTGGTGAGATTTTAGATTTCACTCCATGCCGATGGCTACAAAATGCAAATGATGATGTTCAATTCAGCCTTTTCTTATGTGGCATAATGTGCTCCAATAACTTCTATCACTAATATAAGCTAATAATTTAAAATTATTTTAATCAGCCCACATCACTATTCTGAAACCTATATATCTCATTGCCTATCAAGAATATTGGCTTTTTATTTTATAGATTACTCATGTTCAGAAAGACAAAAAACAAATTCAACATTTTTTTTCCTAGAAAATACTTTTGCTTTTGTCATCTCCCTGAAAGACACTAGCAGGGGTGTCCAACCTACGGCCCACAGGCCACATGCAGCCCAGGGTGACTGGGAATGCAGTGCAACACAAAATCATAAACTTACTTAAAAATTATTAGTTTTTTGTGATTATGTGCCACAATGTATTTAATGTTTGTCCCAAGACAACTCTTGTTCTTCCAGTGTGGCCCAGAGATGCTAAAACATTGGATACCCCTGCTACAGGATACCCAGGCATAGTGACATTCATCCTCTTTCCCCCATTTCTTACTCTACCAATGAACAACAATACAGTATCTTCTGCATCATAACACATTATCACACAGACGAATAGAATACCGTGTTACAGAATCCAAACATCAGGAGGACAGAGGCCTCTTATCTGCGAGTTAAAGAACCATATTTCCTGTCCAGGACAAAGACATGAAAAAAAGGTTCTCTTGTGATGGTCTGATGTTCATTATAGTGCTTTATTCCACATGGCATACAGTGTTTGGTGCTGATGAATGGACTGTAGCAGGAGGGGTTGGCCCAACATAGGGACAGAGTGCTAAAGTGGAAAAGCAGCAGTTAAACTGTAGAACATCAGCATTGTGGCCCCTAGAAACAGGTCCTGTAACATACCAGTATCAAGGGCAACTTAAAAAAAAGCAATATAGGAATCTGTTATTGTCATATGTCACTGAGTTCCAAGTTTATCACTGAAGCCTAAAAATCTGATCCTTATCACATGAGTATATATAGCTCTTGTAATTCTATTTTCCTCGTGAGGATTAGGTAAAAAAAACTACATTGAGATTTCAGGTGGAGAAATCAGTGAATCAAGTTTCTGGGAAAAATAGAGCAAAGAAAAACAAATGTAGGTGAGTAACACTGTTCCAGCCAAAAGTAACACAGTTTTGTTTCCTAATGTATCCAGGATTCTCCATTGTACGTGTATGTTCTTCAAATCTGTCTTACCTATTCCATAAACTTCCTTTACCTGTTTCAATTGTGAAATTGCTATTCATTTCTAATTCTACTTCATCCAAATAGTTAAATTGTAATGCAACTACCTCCTCATATAGTTCTTTTTCATCACATATTATATTTTCTAATAATTTCTGTATTTCTTCCCTTAAAGCAGCAACTACTATAAAAGCATAATAACTTTTGTGTAATAGAGGTCCTAAAAATATCTTGGATAATATTCTTGTCAATATTAAAGAAAATGTGCTTATAGAATAAATTTGTCATTAATTTTTAACAAATATTATAACTTTGTTACTACATAACAAGTCCAGCATATTTTAATGATTATATATAAAGTGTTTGCAAAATATTTTAATGATTGCTCCACAAAAATAAAACCTTCATAAGTCACAAGTAAAAAAAAAATCCAGTTTTCTAAAGTTGAGGAATATCTAAGCTTGAGAAACAGAAAGTTAGTGAGAAAGTAACTAGATTGTATTTTTCAACTTTTTAAATAAATATTACACATCATAAGTACTAGGTGATTTTTATTGTAAATGCCACTTGAAAATGCTAGTGGCATTTGCTAAAAGATTTTCCTGTTATCAAGTAATATTTTAATAATAATTGTTAAAATGGACTTTCCTTGGAGTCCATTTTAACTCCATAGTGAGTTGTTAAGTGTTGATAAAAATGTATAAATCATTGCTGTCATTTGGTATTTTTTCATGCACTAGAAACAATAAAAGCTAATGCTTTCTCCTTTTTGAAATATTACACAGAAAATTTTTATAAGAAATATAAATATATTTTTGGAAAGCAAGAAAAAATAATCTTAATAAAACAGACTATATATGCAAAGTATACAGAGTTTTCAGAAAACATTTTTACAGATCACTTTATAAGTACCCCCTTTCATTTGTCAACTTAGAAATATGATCATTTGTTACCTATAAATTTATTTGACATTTTAATATATTCATCCTGGACTTGTTTTTTTAACTCTGGTGTTTTTCTGTCTCAACCATAATGAAATTAACAGCTTTATACATATCTACAATTTAAAATGAACATAAAATCAATTTTCTATGACTCTAAAATAGCTTTAAATAATTCTATTAAAAAATGAGTTTAAAGTGGCAATACATAAACAAACCTAAACAGACAGATCTAATTTTTTGAATGTCAGTTCTAACTCAATTGCATTAAGTATAACCTCTTCAATATTAATTTTTGTTTCATTATAGGGGAACGTTCTTTTAGATGTTAGCTGGCAAATAAAATATTTGATTTTAAAGTAGAAACTTTACTGAAGAAAATATCTGGTGTATCCCAATACCAAAATTCTCTGGTTTGACAACCTGAGCAATGAGTGATGTGGTTCGATGTTACTTTTAAGTTCAACTTTGATCGGTAAAATACTCACTGATATTTTAGAACAACAGTTAGTAAATAAAATATGACAAATAAACTGCAATTATTAGCTGTTAAAATTGGTTTGTGAATGACAGTTCACACTGAAAATCTGGATTCATACTCTTTCTGTTGATGTGGCATTTACCATAACATCATTAAATTCAAGTTATATTAGGAGACAGAGAAGTCATTCAGATTTGTTTTTTGAAACTAAGTTTAAGAAAATTATTAGAATAATTTCACTGGTGGAGAGAAGGAGAAAACTCTCATTTATATTTGGATGAAAAGGGTCAGAAAATTTAGTTTTGTATTGAAATAAAATAATTTTACCAAAACTTGGAAGAACCTGAGGAGAAATGAATAATGATCTCTGTTGTAGAAATGACTTCGTTAAGAGGCCTAATAAAAAAGCCTTTCTATCCCTCTTTTTCCAAAATGAAGAATTTTTATATTTTCATAGAAATGTCCCAGTTTTTTTTTCTTTCTTGAGGGGGTCAATAACATAATAACCACAATATATGGAAATGGAAATAGAATATGATTAAAATATGATTAGTATATTTGTCCTTTACATGTTTTTTTCTTGACTTAGTCCTATTAAGAAAAATACTTTATGATTTAATTGAACACAATTCGAATTTTTCAATCTGTGCATATGTCAAACTTTAATGACCTGATATAACTGACAACGTTACAAGATTTATGTTTTGTGTTAATAACTGTCCCACTGTCCTCATCCCAATTGCATTGATTTTTTTCTCTTTTTAAAATTTTTAAAAATTTTATCAACTTTCTGGGATATTTCTAGACTTACATAGCATATTGAAAACAATTTTCATTTTCCCATTTTTATCAGTATAAAATTTCATTATACTGATAATCTTAGTTGAAAGCATTCATTTTTCTTGTTCAGAACCTGAATCCCTAGGAAAATGTAATGAAGCACAAATTTAGAGGATTTAATTTATTAAATACTCTGTCTCTATAGCATAATTTTCAAGAGTCAATATATAGCTAACCCCTGGATATTTTACCACAATTATAGAAAATATATTCCTAGGTCTCTGCTTCTTCTATAACCTCCTCCTTTGTTCCTTGCACATTTCTACATATGAACACGTGGGCGGTGTTTATGTGTGTGATATTAGCTACCCTTATGAAGCATTTACACTATGCTAGG
This sequence comes from Mormoops blainvillei, assembly GCA_004026545.1. Classification (NCBI taxonomy): domain Eukaryota; kingdom Metazoa; phylum Chordata; class Mammalia; order Chiroptera; family Mormoopidae; genus Mormoops; species Mormoops blainvillei. The sequence continues at coordinate 83,972 of PVJD01002397.1, read as the reverse complement.
ATCTGTTGTAAGGCCTTCATATGTATTAGCTCATTTAATCTATTCAATGTCTTATGAAGTAGACACACTTCCCTTTATTTTATGGAAGAATAAACTCAGGCTTGTAAATATTAATGGACTTACCCCAAATCACACAATATCATGTTTCCATTCATGATCTATCATGCATTAGTGTGTACCCCATAAGTGAGCTGCTTACTCTTTTTTAAAGATTTTATTTATTTATTTGTAGAGAGAGGAGAAGGGAGGGAGAAAGGAAGGGAGAGAAACATTAATGAGTGGTTGCCTCTCGCACTCCCCCAACTGGGGACCTGGCCAGCAACCCAGGCATGTGCCCTGACTGGGAATCCAACAGGCCATCCTTTTGTTCACAGGCCAGCACTCAACCCACTGAGGCACACCAGCCAGGGCTGCTTATTTTTTTTAACACATGTTATTTAAAGTATATTAAAGTGATCCCCACTTGAGCACTATATTCAAGTGCTCAAGTGGGAATCAGGTACTTTAAGATAAGAATATAGAATTTCTGCTAGGCTGATTGAGGAATTGGGTCCTGAGGAGGAATTAAAAAAAAAAAAAAGAACAAAACTATTTAGTGAAAAGTTGAAAAGTTTAAGGATATCTTTCTTCAAGGAGTGTTTTACATTCAGAGAAAAACAAGGCTTACAGGGAAATGGTAAATCAGTGCACAAAGCAATTGAGTCAATGGGAACGTCTAGCGGAGATGCCAGTTCCATCGAGCTTCTCTAGGGAAGCTGACACTGTACTACTGGCCCACTTCAGTCTGGGTTGACAGCATACAGTTCAGCCATAGGAAATTTAATATATTACAGCTGTTTTTATATGGTTTCGTTTTTCATTATTCTTTACATAATAGGGGAATGTGTTGAAAACCTGGGTCTGGTTGTTCTTTCAGGTGTGGCCTGTTTACGTAGTGCCTCACGCACAATACCTCATACCTGCAAGCCCTCAGAAAATGTTTATTGAATGAAAGAAAAACAAATAAGCCAATCAATAAGTCACGCATAAATGCAAACTGCATTGCTTTGTTGTTTAATATTAGAAGATGAGGATTAAAATCAGTTCTCTACTGGCTTGATCTCCTTTGTGATATCATTTGCTATTTTTGTATAATTGATCAAATAATATTGACTAAGTTTCAATTTTAAAAATGCAGTACACCTAGAGCAAACCCAAAACCATGTTACATATTGAGGATACAAAGCCAGATAAACCCTATCAGATCTGAAAAGATTTTGAAATGTAGAGGTGGAAACAAGTATGTGAATCAAGAATTACACTGGTGTGATCGGTGTCTCAACAGGGTAAGCAGAGAGTAAAACAGAAACAAGGAAATAGTATTTAATAAACCCTTGAGTTCATTGATCAAAAAAAAAAATTGGACAATTGGCTGAGTTGGATTTTTTTTGGTTGAATGAAAGGAAATCAAGTGAAGATGAAAGGACAAGGCAGAGAGATAGTAAATCCCATAACTCAATCTATAAGAATTTCAGCAAAACTGAAATGAATGGGACTTGGGAACTTGAAAGACGAAAGGAATTAAAACAGAAGTGAAGTCAGTGATGCTGGTATAGCTTAAGAGCTAACTCGTGGAATGAGTTTGAACTTTGTCCTGAAAGCCCCATGGACAGCAACAGTATTATTTGAAAATGAAATATTATTTTAAGCCTAATAAGGAAGATAAATTGCTTAAAGTAGTTATTTTATGAACCCATTATGATGCTAAAATAACACCCATTAACTATTAGTGAAAGTATGAATAATATTACATGAATTCCAGTTATTATTGAGACTTTATTGTTCTATCGAAACTTTACTAATCAAGGACATAAATCTCTGCACAACACTGAAAGTGTGGTGCATCCAGGAAACTGACAAGCAGCAAGGTATTAGTACTAAACTCAACTTTGGGTAAGGATTTTTTTTTTCTGGTGTTATGAGTCAGTAATTTGTCATTAAGATCAAAAAGGAAGAAGCTTAGTTAGTAAGGAATCTCTGATAATTTGGGGAGTTCAATTTTCTTTTTATGTCATTTTCCAGTTTCTTGCTTCAAAGAAATATTTGTTACTTTGTAAGCCTGTTTAAAGCATTAATATGCTTAAAACCTGTTCATAATGGAATATGTAGATGGCCTCCAAAGCAAGCTACCACATTCAAATTTAATGCTTATATTAATTTTCTCAAGACTCTTGAACACTTTATAGTGCTAATTATGTCTATTAATGTGTCATTTACTTTGCAATGATATGTTTTCTGCTAAAATAGAAATCCTTAATTTTGCTTAGCAGAGTTTTATTTCAGTAAGCCTTTCTGATCTAATGACTCTGATTTCTTCAGGAAATAATAGGTTTACTTGCACAATGAATAGTAACACATATGTTTAATGCAGATAACTGGCTGCTTATCATATTGGTTGTAATTAGACATTTTTGCATTATGGGATTAATATGAGTATTGTTGGGTAAGGGCACATAAAGCATGTGAATTTTCCAAGTAGAATACATTTGTAAAGATGGCATTTTCTATTTTACACTAGCTTTATACCATTTGTCAAATGATAATGACCACAATACACAACTAGGTCTTGAAAGTACCTTCTGGCAAACAGGGAGATTTGGAAAAAAATAACAGATATGGTAGAATTTGAGAGAAAAATATTTAAATTAATGACATTCTATTTCCCCATGTTTCCCCTTCTAAACAGGTACATGAGGAGATGGGAAATTTCCCAAGTACAGTAGCCCCCCTTAGCCACAGTTCCATTTCTGTGGTTCATAAGATTTAACCTGTGTGCCATTCTGAGCAGTATGATGAAACCTCATGCCATTCTGCTCTATTCAGCCCATGACATGAATCATCCCTTTGTCCAGTTAGCCTCATTGTGTACACTAACCACCCTGTTAGTTACTTAATAGTCATCTTGGTTATTGGATTAACTATCAGGGTTTCACAGTGCTTGTGTTCAAGTAGCTCATGCTTTACTTATCAATGTCCCCAAAATTCCAGAATCATGACACTGGTAATTCAAATATGCCAAAAACAAGCCATAAAGTGTATGTATACATAGGAAAAGAGAGAGCTTATAGAGGATTCAATACTATCTACAGTTTCAGGCACCTACTGGGAGCCTTGGAAGGCATCCCTCATTCATAAATGGCAACTACTATAATAGGTTCCAGTGCTAAATAAATATATTTGAACAAAATGATGTCTTTTCCAGCTTGCTACTGAATAGCAGCATAAAGAGGTACTGGAAGATGCATCTCTGTGATTCCGTCATTGTTTTTCTCAGTCACTCATTTTTTCCTTTATGTATTTGGAGGTTAAACATCAGGACTGCTGGTTACAGGTTACCAGCATGAATACAAGGCTAAAGTAGTTTCCCAAAATTTACGCTTCATCTTAAAGCAGTTCTACCAATTTATATATGTAACATTTTTCCTTAAGTCAGAGTAAGAAATATTTCCACTTTAACTTTAAAAAAGTCTAGGTGCCTAACTTTTCTTTGTGTAAAGCTCTATTTGCCCTCTTCTTCCTGTATCAAATCACATATTCTTCTATATTATGACTTTTACCAAAGTTTCCTTTCAGTTATTGTAACTTTTTAAATGTGACATCTAGAAATAAATGATAAACCCTTTAATTACCTATGTTTCGTACGTGTCATGTGAGCAGGGCAGATGGACTAGCAATACTGCTAGAACAACCTGCACTGGGGAAGCCTCACCAAGGCAGTACTGGCAGCAGGTACATAGCCATTCGCTGCATGCCATCCTTTGAGACATTGCACAGCTGCTTGTCAGGTCCAGATATCACACTTAGGAGAATTTAGGGATCTCAACTTTTGACTGGGGGTTGCCCAATCAGGGAAAGCTGACCCTGCCTCTGATGACTTCAAGGTTAACAATGAAACATGCAAAACTTTGGCTTTAGCCCTGTTCTACCAACCCGACATCGTCCCAGTTGTGTGGTATAATCCAGTTTTGGGGAATTAACATCTGTAGTTGTAGTTGTTTGATGGGGCAATGGTTGGTACATCACTGTTTATGGCTGGGAGAGCTTCTGTCCCTCACTGCCCCCTTTCCATGGGAACTAGACTAGGGAATGGCTATGGGGTTTTGTAGTCGACCAGATTTGATTACTATCACCTCTTTCTGTGCACCTATGCTCCCTTCCTGGGAACCCAGCTAACAGGGGATCAGTCTTGGAGAAATGTTTCCTTAGCACTGAGTAAGATACTACCTATGTAAACCATAAAACACTGAATGTTATTTATATTACATACATATGCAGTAAAATTATTTTAAAATATGTGAGGAAGAAAAATTATTTTATCTCAGTTCCCATTTCTCTCATAAAGATTATCAAATAGTCTATTTATTTTGCACTGCCCCTTCTGTCAAATACCAAGTTCCCTTAAATGTAGAGAAGTATTTCTTTGCTTCTGTAATATTCCATTGGTCTATAGGCCTAACTTTGTGCCAATACCACAGGCTAAATTAATTGTCCATATTGCATAGAAGAAAAATAAACACTAATGTTCTCTAAAAACCTCTTTAAAGATATGTTGTGAAAAGATGAAGTAACAAGCTAAATATTATCATAAATGTTCAAATTTACTAAGGAAAGATGATGATATTGGCAAGCAATACAAAGCACTTAATGTTCTATCTCGAATATGAAACACATTATTCTCTAAAACAATAGTGTCTACTCCTTTTTCCACTAAATTTTAGGTTGTAAGTCATTGCCTACAAAAAACACTTGTGAATAATTAATGTTATGTGTAAGAAAGCATTAGAAGATGCATTGGGATAACTGTATATATATATATATATATATATGAATCACATTAAATAAACAAATATGGAAAGTTCAGAGCTACAAATATAAATGAGCTAAAGCAGAGTATTTGCTTCTTTAGGAGAAAAAAAAGTTACCTTTATTCTATTTGATAAACCTTATAGTTCTAGAAATGTGGTAAACCATGGCAAGAGGAATGCACATTATGAAGTTTTGATGAGAGAGAATATCACTTGTAATAATCAAGCATGAGATCACTATATATGTGACAATTTTAACAGGATAGTTATTCTTAATAGTCAAAAGTTAAATATTATGGTATTATGATGCCTATTATATACTCTTGAAATTTGATTACTCATAAGTGATTTAATTACTCAGAGTTTTTCAACCAAGTCTCTGAAGCATAAGATGGGAAAACTTGTTAGGCTAGGATATTAGATAAGGGTACAGAAATTATACCTGCTCTTTTAATATAACCCTTTATTGTACAGTATCAGAAGCCAGAGGCAACTGAGGTTGTAAGGAAAATCTAGTACCTCAATTCAATAGCTCTCATTAACTGTTACAATATCCTAGAGTACAGCAGTAATTACTGACCTGGTATCTAAGCCTTCTCCTTATACTTGTCCAATTTATTCTCCAGATGGCTTCATAGACACCAGATCAAACAAGCACAACACTTGAGTACAGAATACCTTACCATGGTGTCTGCCTAACTGCTTAAAATTATCCCCACCCACCCCTAACATACATACATACACCCTGCCCCCTAATAAGCATCATATTATGCAATATACAACCATCATGCATTAGGTACATTTGTTAAGTTATCCATCGCCTGCACAGGAAGGCACTGAGTATTTGTGTGACTCAACTGTTTCAAGGGTGAAGGATGACAATTAAAAACTAGAATTTTCAGACTCTAATCCCCAGTTTCCCATGTGCTAGCAGTTGTTAAAAGAGTTAATTAACTTCACTTTTTCTTCAGAGTCCTCACCTCTAACATGGAAATAATTGTAGTAATATAGTCCTTGATGTGGTCCAGGCAATGTCCTGGGAGCCTCAAACTCATGAATCCATGCATTGTCACATGATCCCTAACTGTAAAACTTCCAGGGTCATGCTAAAGCTACTGATTAAGTTACATTACATAAATCACTTTCAGTTTGTGGCATACAGTTAGTATTTATACAGTTGTGTGTACATGAAAAGTATGCATGAAATAAAGTGATTGGTATTCCAAAATTTCTTTACATGCAAAAATCTATTTTTAATCACTTTTCAGATTAATGTCATTTATGTTTATCCTTTATCACAAAATATTATCTTCTGTGTAATAATGATTGCAGTACATGCAATATTTTTTAAGAGTGCTCTACATTTGTTCCTTGACACTTTCTTTAAGCCTCAAACATTCATTCTGGCGTTTTCTTGATATTATCCTAAATTATCAATGGAAGATTTTTAGAAATATTAGACACTCATATTCCTCACTAAAGTGATCTTTGTGTGGAATATTGATTATATCAAATATTACAATTGTTCAGTTATACTCTAAAAAATAACAAATGCATATTTGCATACCCAGGTGAGGAACACTATTTCTCTTCTGGCTAATAGTAATTTTAAGGTTCCATGAAGTTAAGACTTAGTCTATCTCAGAGATGTAAACAAATGGCATTTTTGGCCAGAAAAATGTAATTATGCATACATCTCCTTAATTCAGCAGTGCTCCTGGAAAACAGAAAAACAGTGAATTTGTTGAATTAATAAATTATTCAGTGAGAGAATAAGATAATTATTAATGGCATTTTAGATTAGCCATGAATTTTGACCAAAAGGGTAGATCTTTCTTGTACATTAAAGTGGCATAAACTAAATTATATAGGTATAATTTTCTGGGGGAGAGTAGAAAAGTCACAGGTAGTTGTCTACCATCTAGAGTACAACTAAAGTAACTAAAACTTTAGTAGTTTTGAGTAGTTTGAGTAGTGCTGGCCCAGGAATTGTTTGTGACCATCATGAAGATATAGTTTGTTTCAGCATAGGAATCAATGTATTGCTTCTTTCATTGAGAAAGTCTTGCTACAAAAATGTAAATAAAGCTAAACTAAAGCATGCTTTATAAAGTATTTTGATTTACACCTTGGTGAAAACTTTTTATCTCTTCAAGCACTTTGATAGCATCATCTTTACTAGATTTATAGAGAAAAGATGAAGGAATCAAATGAATTATAATTTTGTAAAGTTAGATGGTGCCAGAATTTGTAATTCCTTAAATAGCAGACATTAATGAATGCCATTCATATGCTCTGAACATGTGCAGCTTTCTCAGTATTTTCTGCCTGCCTACTTGGGTTTCCTTACATGGAGCCCTTACATTTAAACCATACTTGGCTGTATGTAGTGCAGAATATACTTAGAAACATGCAAAACGTGCTACAATTCATTCTTATAAACATTGGTAAGTTCTTAACATAGCACACAATATTATGTACCGAAGAAATATGACTGAATTTGTTCATTGCCTTTTGCTCTTAATGAGTGGCTTTACTATACCCAAAAGTGTGATGAATATTTATGAAGTGGCATTTTTTCCAAGCTCATTATATCTTGCTAATCATTACATTTTACATGATGAGGCATGTTTTATTTGCTATAATTTCTGTCTTCCTTGTCCATTGTCATTTTTATGGGGGTTTTATCTTGTGTGTGAGAGGGTTGATATATTCTTTAATCTTCCTTTCCTTTCTCAACATCTCTTCTATAGTTTCTGAAAAGGTTTTTTCTTCTTTTTTCTTTCTTACAAATTTTAGTGATTTATATAGTTCTTAGTAAGTTAGCATGTTATTTTCATTAACACATAGCATTTTCAAAGAATATTTCAAAAAAGTATATAAAGTCCTTGGGACAGCCATTATAAAAATTTACTCTCCTCTTGTCATCCACCATTGTCATCACTGAATAATCAGTAGGTGTAGTTCTCCCAGTATTTCCTGCCTGCTTATCTGGATTTCATTACTTGGAGCTCTTGCATTAAAACCATACTTGGCTGTATTTGGTACAGAACATACCTAGAAACATGTAAAACATATTGCAAATGTAACTAGAGTTTAAAAAGTTTGCAAAGCAAGATTTAGATAAATATCCAAACTTGGGAGAAAATTGAGTATAACAAATTATAGAAACTAGACCAGTGTGATTTGAATTTACAGAGTATATATAAGTATGATTATACACAAATATAGCATTTCTACATCCTAGGCAGTATGAGTTTTTTTTCTTTACTTATATTAACGTATGTAATTATTGTAACAGGTTACAGGGAAAATAGATCATTTTTATTCTGGATGTGAAGAAACTGAGGACCAGGATAATTTGCCCAAATTCTCACAGGTAGGTAAATGTCAAGAGTTGTACCTTGGTACACACAGGAAGGCTCCAGATCTTGCACTCTTCAAAACCAGGCCATGCTGGCTTTCAGGAGATACATGCGGGAAAAATGGAGGATTTTGAATTCCAAGTTAAAAAAATAAGAAAACATAGCTACATTAGCAAATGTTTCTAAACAAGAAAATAACTTCGTTATTTAATTTGTACAAAAATGACTCTATTGGACAAGATTTTGATGAAATATATAACATTGGATTTAAAGAATTCAAGATAATAATTAAACTGCTGTTGAAGACAAGAATTAGAAGTCAGTCACTTTAGTGTTGTGTAATAAAATACTGTCTTAGCCTGTGGCAATGTCAGAGGTAATAATTTTTAAGTACTTTGTGCGCGTGTGTAACTTTTCAAATAATCTCACTTTCTTCCAGGGACACAAAAACAAGTGGATTTTTATGTGTGTGTTTCAAAAGAGGTCATATGCAAAGTAATTTTAGACAGATAATTAGAAATTGTAAGGTGGATATAGTATACATATATACAATTTTCAGTAAGAAAGAAGATATGTTATTCTATTAATAATAAGCTATGAATGCTGGAGGGGATGAGAATTGAAGGTCACAGGATAGATTTATTTATAGTGCTCTCTTAAAGGAGGAAATAGTTTGAACAAAGTTCCAGGGTAACAAGAGCTCTGAAAATTGCCTTTAAAGAAGCAAAGTGTTTCTGAAGTAGTTTGTCCTTTTGGATTTGAACATACTGATTTTTCCAGTGAATTGTTATGTCAGCACTTCATCTACCCCAGAGGAAAAGCATGATAAACCTGCATTATGCTTTGAGGAAAGAGCTTTACCGAGCTCTGGTATTAGCTTTTAAACCAGCTATTTGTAGTAACAGATCAGATTTAACCACTAGCTATTCTGCCACACAAGCATAGATTCACACTTTATGCTGAACGGGCTGTATTTTTTTAATGTACCTATTACTTTAACACTACTTACAGTATTTATTTTCAACATTTAATAAACGTAGTTAATATAATTTACTTTGTATTTTTTTGGATTAGGAAATACAATTTATTTCAAATAGTATCTGAATACAAAGTATCTTAATGATATGAAACAAGTCTTTTTAAACAGAAATAGTATCAAGTATTACTTCTGAACTGAATCCTATATATTATTATCATTGCAATTATTTATCAATTTACAGTCATATTTATATGAACGTATCTGTTTTCTTGTACACTTATTTTGATTTTAAGACAAATCAAGTGAAGTTAGAGAATATCCCCCCTGTGATTTTGTTTTACCTGCTTTGAAACAGAAACCAGATTGCCCATGGAATCTTCCCAAGGGCTCAGAACATGTTGGAGTCCATGGAACCAAAGGTATTAAAATCTTTCCTTTAAAAGGTTACTTTGATTAATTTCTTGTCATAACTTGATTCTTCCATTAAAGAGAAACATTCATATTCAAATAATATTAGCTTTGACTATCTAGACTTTCTAGAGTTGAAAACAATTACTAATAGGAAGAGTAAACACTTGGCTCTTGGAAGTAACTGGGAAGTTCAAGTTTTAGAATACTTTCTCAGAGTTTTCATCCTTCCCTCCTTTATTTCTGATTTGCTTCTGCAAGACATTGACAGAGCTAGCCTATTGTTAATCCACAAGGAGTTGAATCATTTAGTGGAAAATGCAGAAATGAAAAGAATGAACTATGTCTGCCTTTTCATCTACCTCAAGAACAAAGCTAAAAAGTTGTCATGAGGAAATGCTTAATTCAATATTCAGATTATTACTAAAAGCCATCTTCCCCAGCCCAAGCCTATCTTCTCACCTCATACTGTACTGTACATAACTTTCCATACATCATGATGTTGAGAGTTTGGCTATTATAATCAATAGCCATCAAAGACACGTAGCACCTCCTAAAGTTTAGGATCTTGTGCTACACAATGCAAAAACAAGGTGGTGTAAATATAAACCCTTCCTTAGGAAAAGATAGTAAGTTAGAAGAAACACACAAGAAATTATTTAAAGTATCAGAGGATAAGAATCAGATGAGTGGTACATCTCTAAAGTTAATCACTCTCAAATAGAGGAGAATACTAATGGAAATATCTAAGAAGATAACATAGGATATCCCCTCCTACTAGAGACTGAAATGAACTAATCCACTCTTATAACACTGGCTTTCTCCATCTTTCAGCAAAGAGAACAGGAAAAACTACAGATTAGTATGTCATTCTTGAGGATTAAGGACAAATAAAAGAGACTCACCAAGACCTTATGTCTTAGGGAAAGCCATTTTTAGTGAAATAAGGCAATGAAAGATTAATAAATTTTAAGATATAAAATATAGACAGTAGTAAAAGATGAATTTTGTGAAGCTTGCTCTTAACAATGACTGCCTTGGTCAAATGCTGAAAGAGAAAAATATAGAATGATAACTTAAAAAGGTGTCAAGGTCAAGAGAAGAGTTCTCAAAGCTATCTGAGCCTGGAAACGTTGTTTGTTTGTTTGTTTGTTTGTTTGTAAAAGGGAAAGGACCTACAGAAAAGGTGAGGCTAAATGCAGGGTGTGGCACAAATAACGCCCCCTTTTTATTACAAACTCTTTTATTGCAAAACCATAAGCATGTAATTCTGTAACATGTAATTCTATAACAGTATTACACTCAAGCACACCATATGACAGTTTAGGCAAAATGCTCAAATTAAAACTATAATTTATTATACCTACGATATTACCCTACCAACCACACTCAGGCAGGCCTTATCTCTGCCATATCCTGTATATATGAAAAATAAAAGGGTTCAGTGATGGACCACAACCCAAGGCAGTCCACAGGGACAAGGAGAAGAATAGAGAAGGAACATTTTACTTCATAATAAAAGAGTATCATCTCACCTTTTGAGACCTAGAAAAGAATGGCAAGATAAACGAATATAATGTATTGTAAAATAAAGGTGTTGAAAAATGAAAAGGTAGTTTGTAATGCAGAATCAAATTCAATGTGTGTGTATCTTCTAATGGCATCTTGCCGAATTTCATTCAGCATTGTCCAATATCCCTGAGTATTACAGTTAGAGGGAATAGGTCAAGAAGAAAGATATTCTGTAAATAAATATAGTGATTAACATTAGGCTTTCTGCTGTGCCTTAAGATGATGTTCTTGTTGTAAAATGACGGAAACGTTCAGGCTTGAAAAATGAAACTGTTTTCTTCTGGCTACGGTTTACTGCCTTAAGGGTTTTAAACCACATTATGTAAAACTAGTATCTATTTGGGAAAGGATCCACTAAAATTAGAAAACTCACTTTGTGTATTCTTACATATAATTATGTTAACGGGAGAAAGGGGTAGACGTGACAATACTATTATTTGTCTATTTTTTTAAGTAAAGGCTCCTTGATTCTGTTTTATTTATTGTTGGGCTTTCTCTGTAAGGAAGGGATGAGGTCCCCTATAAATACCCTCTGGCTCTGGGCTAAATGACCCCTATAGAAACATGTATTTCTATAACATGAAAGCACCTCATCATGGTATAACATCCTAAATTTAAATTTTAGGAGACTCTTGCCAAGCAGACAGTCAAATTCTAAGCATTGAGAGGATTCCTTAGGTAAGTTGATATCCTGTCAACTAACACATAGTCTTAACAATTCATAGAGGTTCAATATATGCTAATGAAGCCCACTATTCAAAGACCACCAGAAATACACCATTAGTCAAACTAATTAAAATTTGCTAGCTCACAATAGCAAGAGAGAATATACCTCAGGATAACCAGGGGTTGATCAAAAAAGTGTTAGAAAATGATATTAATAGGATTTGGAGGACTGAATTAGTCATAGGGCTATCTTTAAAGGGACTAATAAGAGTTCCTTGTGGAAAATAGCAAGGTAAGAATTCATAATCTGATAGTCTAGCAGGTTACAGTACATTGACAAAGCCAAGGAATCGCTGATGGACTGTACAAATTCTCACATGGATCTTTTCCTACTGCGATTTGACCAGACGATGTGTTTTGGCCAACAGGACATTAGTAAACATGGTATAACCCCAGGCTTGAAGAGTCTTGGTACCTTGGAGTTTGCTCACTTTTCGTTGGAGTAAACAAACCAGCCAACTAGATGATAAACCAAAGGGCGGATGGAGGTCCCTCCAGATTAGGCCTCCCCAGATGAATGGCCCCCCAACTGAGATGGTGACTGACTAGCAAATGAGTCAATGAAACTGAAACCAGGAGCACCACACAGCTGAGCCCCACCCAAACTATTGGCTCTTGTAATTGTGGTCTAAATAAAAGTTTAAGTTTCAAGTTTTAGAGTGGCTTTGTGTCTCAATAGCCAACTGATAAAGAGTTAATAGAAAAGGAACTAATTCAGGCAGTCTATCCATCCCCACTCAAGTGAGTGATCATTTATTAGCAATGTTCAGGGTTTCTATCAAACCCATGACTTGAGGGTAATCTGTTGATAGTTGCCTGTAACTGGTTTCCTTATGATTTATTCAATCCCTCTAACCACCCTGACCAGACACCTTTTTCAATGGATTAGAACCCTCAAAAGATACCTTAAATCGAACTAACAATTAGAGCTAATGAAGTGAAAAGAAAATCCCCATGCCTAGCACCCAGTACTTGTCCGTGCATCAAAAAAAGGGAGCTAGCCCACAAGGAGATGATGAACCTGCCCTCAGAACATAGCATGTATTGTATACAAATACACAGTGTTGAAAATATCTGAAAATTTGGGAGATTCAAAATTGTCTTAGTCTGGCTTCAAAAATATAGCTTTAAAACATATGCCAACACATATTTTAGTTTTTGTTTCCTTTCTGTGGGAAAACTCAATAGAAACAACTAAAAAGTTTGTGTTGCTTATAAATGAAAAATAATTTGGAGGAACAATGCAAATATGGTAGCTTAATTACAATGAAGAAGTGTGTAACATTTTGGTAAAGCACTGGCCCTATTGAAGGCACTGTTATAAAACACTGTTTTAAGTCATATTTTGTCATGGCTGTAATTTAACAGTTTAGAAACAAAATTAATGTGTTGTCGTTTCCCTTTGATTAATACAGTACATTTTATTCAAAGTGTCTTGCTATTTCTTTTTGTTTCTGCCAAAAAGTCCTGGTAGACACTGACAATGAAACAGAGCATTGTGTGGGCCAAATTTCTGACTTCCAGTTCCCTCAGGCATTTAGTACAAAGGAGAATAATCTGCTGTTTACAAGGAAGAGAAAAAAAAATCCCAGCACATTTGAAGCCAAATCCTTTCACTTAAAGGTGATAGTGACTGAGCATAATTTTCTCAGGAGGGAATTTTGTTGTGTGAAATGTCTGAGAGAAGACTCGTCAGAAGGGAGAGTGAGCTGAATCTTGTCTGTTTTGGTCTTCAGGTAGTTTACGGCAATGGTAAAGGAGAAAATTCAATCTGTTTGGAATCATAATCAATTTTTGACACAAGCTGTTAAAACAAAAGCAAACAAATAAAAAAACAAAAAACAAAACAAAAACAGAAAGAATCCAAACTACCTGGTAAGAATATAACATTGGTAAACCAGTGTGATGTAAATTTAAAAATTATACCTGCATTTAATTAAATCTGAGGAAACTACCAGCTCAGGTCTTTGACACAAAGTCACAAACAAATAGACCTATGCACACTTTTATCATCAAAAATTATCAAAGCATTTTTGAGGGTGAATTGCAAAGACAAAGGGAAAAAGGTTGAATATTATTACAGAGTAATTTTTTAATTAAATCCATTAAGACTTCTTTAACTAAAAACTAGAGGTCAAACATGACTGCAGGCATTTTAATTCATAACAGATGTGAAAGGAAAGAACAGGTATGAATTACTGACTCAAACTGAATAAAATAGACTAACTTACCTGTATTAGAAAATAAATTGTGTGCCTTTTAATAGTTAAACAGCAAATCCTTATACAATATTATCAAAGAAAGCAAAGGGAATATGACTTTATAAACAAACATTTTTATTTAATATACACAAATGTATATATAAATTATAGAAAATTTTCTTAAACTGGTCTTCATTTTCTATGATTCCGGAACAAATCTTTTTTAAAATTTTCTACAGAATTAGCCCTTTGGAAGAACCTAAATGTTTTAATTTTATAGGGAAAATATAGTTTATTACAATTATATTTTATTTTATTGTTTTCAATATTATTTTGTGTTAGATTCAGGTGTATAACATGTATTGCTTAGACAATTATATGCTTTACAAAGTGTCCTTCTTGATATTTCCAGTACCCACCTGGCACTATACGTAGTTATTGCAAAATTATAGATTGCTTTTACCTCCCTGTGACTATTTTATAACTACAAATTTGTACTATTTAATCCCTTCAATTTTTTCACCCAGTCCCCCAAACTTCCTCCCCTCTGACAATGATCAGTGTGTTCTCTGTATCTGAGTCTGTTTCTCTTTTGTTTATTTTGTTCTTTATATTCCACATGTATGTGAAATTATATGGTATTTGTCTTCGTCTGACTGACTTCACTTAGCATAATAGCCTCTACATCCATTGATGCAGTCGCAAATGGTAAGATTTCATTCTATTTTATGGTCAAGTAATATTCCATTGTATATATGTACCACTGTTTCATTACCCACTCATCTGTTGATGGGCACTTGAGCTGCTTCCATAACTTGGCTATTGTAACTAAGGCTACAATTAACATGGTGGTACATTTTGCTTTTCAAATTAGTATGTTGGGTTTCTTTGGATACATACCCAAAAGTAAAATTGGGTCACAAGACAGTTCTATATGTTTTAAATTTTCTGAGAAACCTCCATGCTGTTTTCCACAATGGCTGCACCAATCTGCATTCCCATCAACAATGCATGAGGATTCCTTTTTTGCCACATTTTTGCCAACACTTAATGGTTGATTTATTGACGACGGCCATTATAATAGCCAATTTTGCATTGTGACAGGTGTGGGATGATGATCTCATTGTCATTTTAATACGCTTTTCTCTGATGATGAGTGATGTGGAGCATCTTTTCATAGATGCTGTATGTTGGCCACCTGTATGTTCTTTTTGGAAACGTGTCTATTTTTTCCCTCTGCCCATTTTTTAATTGGATTGTTTGTCTTTTTGGTGTTGAGTTGTATGAGTTCTTTATATATTTTGGGTATTAACACATTATTGGATATATCATTGGTGAATAACTTCTTCCATTTAGTAGGTTGTCTTTTTGTTCTGTGGCTAGTTTCTTTTGCTGTGCAAAAAAATTTTAGCTTGATGTAGTCTCATTTGTTTATTTTTTCTTTTGTTTCCTTTGTCCAAGGAGATATAGCAGAACAAAATTGCTACAAAAAATGCCTAAGATTTTACTGTCTAAGTTTTCTTCTAATTTTATGGTTTCAAATTTTACTTTTGAGTCTTTAATCCATTTTGAGTTTATTCTAATATATGGTATAAGAAGGTGGTCTAGTTTTATTTTTTGCATGTATCTATAATTTTCCTAGCACCATTTATTGAATAGATAATCTTTACTAATTTTTAGTTCCCTTTTCCTTTGTCATATATTAATTGTCCATACAGGTATGGGTTTATTTCTGGATTCTATTCTGTTCCATTGATCTATGTGTCTGTTTTTATAACAGTACAATGCTGCTTTGATTCCTATAGCCTTGTGGTATAATTTGATATCAGAAATGTGATGCCTCCAACTTTGTTCTTCTTTCTCAAGGTTGCTGTGGCTATTTGAGGTCTTTTGTGCTTCTATTTAAATTTTTTGGATTATTATTTCTAGCTTTATGAAAAACAATGTCATTGGTATTTTGATAAGATTTGCTTTGACTCCATAGATTGCTTTGGTTAGCATGGACATTTTAATGATGTTAATTCTCCTATCTATGAGCACTTACAACTATATTTTACATTCATAAAACCGTATAAGGCAGAGTAACTTAATGATGTACTCGGGTAAAACTGTCTGGATTCAAATTTCTTCTCTGATAATTTAGCCACATTATTAAATCCTTCTAATTGCAAATTGAGTCAAATGATCTATCTTATCTCATAAGCCAGCTGCAAGAATTAAATGTGCCAATATGTATAAAATGTTTAGCATGGTGTCAGTTAATAATATTTATAATGCACTAAGATATGGGGATAAAGACCATTTGTTTTTTATTCTAATGAAAACACTGCAATGTCCAAAAGACTTCCTATCAAAGGAAAGACTGTAGGAGGCTAATTTATTTAGTTAACTCAGAAGAGTAGGAAATACTTTCATATAGTTCATTTAACTTCAAATTCTCAATAGTACTGCCTTTTAAAATACAGATGATCTCCAAGGAGGACGTACAGAGGGCCCAGAGATCTATGAAAGGGTGCTCAGCATCACTAACCCTCAGAGAGCTGAAAATTAAAACCACAGTGAGATATCCCTTCTCACCAGTCAGAATGGGCATCATAAACAAATCAACAAACAATAAGCTCTGGCGAGGTTGTGGAGACAAGGGAGTCCTAGTGCACTGTTGGTGGGAATGCGTACTGGTACAGCCACTGTGGAAAACAGTATTGGATTTCCTCAGAAAACTAAAAATGGAACTGACTTTTTAGCAGGCAATTCCACTGCTGGGGTTATACCCTAAGAATACTGAACCACCAATTCATAAGAAATTATGTACCCCAACGTTCACTGTAGCACAATTTACAATAGTCAAGTGCTGGAAGCAACCTAAGTGCCCATCAGGAAATGAGTGGATTAAAAAACTGGTACATTTACACAGTGGACTACTACACAGTAGAAAGAAAGAAGGAACTCCTACCTTTTGCAACAGCGTGGCTGGATCTGGAGAGCATTGTGCTAAGTGAAATAAGCCAGGTGGTAAAAGGTAAATACCATATGGCCTCACCTATAAGTGGAACGTAATCAACAAAACAAATAAGCAAGCAAAATATAACCAGAGACATGGAAATAAAGAACAAATTGATAGTGACCGGGAGGGAGAGCAGAGGGGGATAACAGGGGAAAGGAGGGGTAGAGTCATCAAGGAACATGCATAAAGGACCCATGGACAAAACCAAAGAGGGGTAGGATTGAGGGTGGGGGGTGGGGGTGGGGGTGGAGCAGGGGAAAGTGGTCACCGGAAAATGGAGACAACTGTACCTGAACAACAATGAAAATAAATAAATAAATAAATAAAATAATTAAAAACAAATACAATACAGATGATCTGCTAATAAAATAATATTTATTAAGCAACTAACATGTACCAGGAGCTCCCTAAGCACTAGTTATACTACAATAAATCAACCAAATAAAACTCTTATTCTCATAGAGTATACATTTTAGTGAAAGATGATATATAAACATTAAGTATATCTTATATCCTATATCAAAGGTTGACAAATGCTGCAAAAGTAAGTAGAACCAAAATGTGGATTAAAGTTGTCTGTGAGGTGTTTGCAGTTTTAAATGGTTATGGTAAGCTTCAGGAAAAAAGAGACATTTGTGCAAAAAAATATGAAGAAGATAGGGCAGTAAGCCAGGAGATCGAGAAAGCACTTCCCAGGCAGAAGAAATAGAAGGTAGATTAAATGTGGGTATAAAGACAAAAGAGGAATGAAAATAATTTCAGAGTTTTGGGCCCAAGCAAGTAGAAGAATGGTGTAATGGTATGGGAACATCTACAGACCATTGGCTTTAGAGATTAATGCTAAATGTTAGACATTAAGGTGACATAGATATTAGATGTGAAAATATTGAGACTGTAGCTGAAGCAAAAGTCATAGCTCAGAGAAAGCTTTAGGCTGGAGAAAAATGAAAGCAAAATACGTAGGTCGATAGGTAGTTAGAAAACATTTTTAAAACATAATATTGTCCTTAAATATACCATTTGTACCTTGTTTATACCTAAATCTTTTGAATTCTTTAAAACTCAAGACATGTGTTTTTGTTTTTTGGGGAACTTTCCACAGCCCAGAGCATCTGAATTAAGTTCTTTTCTTAAATATAGTATTTGCACATCTTTCTATCATTATAACATCACTCTGTGTTGAAATTATCTTTCTATTTAACATCTTCACTCTAGTACAGGGATCTCCACACCCGGGCTATGGCCTCGTACCAGCGCATGTTAGCAACCAGGCAGCACAGCAGAAGTTGAGCAGTGGGAAAGCCAGCAAAGCTTCATTTGTATTTACAGCCGCTCCGCATCACTCGCATTACCTCCTGAGCTCCACCTCCTGTCAGGTCAGCGGAGGCGTGACATACTTATAGGAGCGCAAACCCTACCACAGACTGTGCGTACGAGGAATCTAGGTTGCACACTCCTTATGAGAATCTAATGCCTGACGATCTGACGTGGAGCTGAGGCGGTAATGTGAGTGATGGGGAGCAGCTGCAAATACAGATTATCATTAGCAGAGAGGTTTCACTGCACAGAGACCATAATAAATCAACTGTTTGCAAACTCACATCAAAACCCTATCAGTGAATGGCAAGTGACAATTAAGCTGCATCTGGTGGCAGGCTATAAAAACATTGCCCCTACTCCCTACTTGTGGAAAAACTGTCTTCCATGAAACCTGTCCTTAGTGCCAAAAAGGTTGGGAACCACTGCTGTAGCAGATCGAAGGCTCCCGAAAGGAAGAACTTATTTCTTCTCTTTGCAGACCCACCCAGTCCCTGAAGAAGATGCATGGCAAACAGTTGGTGCTCAGTTCAAGACTGAATACAATAGTGTTACATAATCAGGGAAAATTATATGTGATTAAAGCAGTTATCATCAATAAGGAAAATTATGCAGAATTAGTGAAAGATAAGGAGCTTGAATTTTTTCCTGAAAAGTATGAAAATCTAAATAATTTTTAAGAAGTGACTTGCATTTTATAAAATAATTTTTACAGCTTGACAGAGGATGAACTGGGTGGACTGGAGTAAACACAATGGCGGTAACCTACTTTGGGAGGTGGCTGACGTTGCCTCAAGGCTATGGATACTGTTGCGCTGGGCATAAAGATGTACATCACAAAGATGATCTGAGGATCTCTATGGACAGCAGCTGAAACCTTGTCTTTGGGAGATTGTGGAATGAGAACAATTGACAAAGAGCTGATTTTTATAGAATTATTTAAATGTACAAAAAATTAAAAATTAAAATAGAGCCTAAGAATATGATGAAAAAGAGAAACTAGAGGTTAAGGATCGGAAGAAAGTTATACCACAAAAAGAAGTGTGTTTTTAGGAGAACGAAATGAATTAATATTAAAATTCTTAGAGAGATAGATAACATTAAAAAACCAAATTATCTATTGAGTTTGGCAATAAGTTAGCCACTGGAATTATTAGAAAGATTTCAGTACTAATGAGTTCATGGGCTAATTGTGAAGACTGAGAAAGGAAAAGACAAAATTTGAATATGGTGCACCATTACAAAACTTGGAGGTCAAGGAAGAGAAAAATGTGATCTTAGCTAAGAGCAAAGGGCTTAATAAAGGTTTCTGGGTTTTGTTTATTTGTTTAATGATGGGAGCAATCTGAGCATACTTGGTTTCCAAAGGGAACAATTTCTGAATCATTTACCACTGTTTCAGGTGTTCTGTATATTACAGTGAATGACAAAAATAAAAATGTTCATGACCATACTTTACCAGAGCTGCGGGCTTCCTCTGGGATGTAAGTATCTCATTTCCGCCATTAGTATAGATTGAGGAAATTTCAAAATCTGATGTTTCTAAAATAATTGTCTATCTCTGGGTATCTGGAGTGATAGTTGTTGGGATTAATGGGGCATCTGCTTAATAGTTAATTCTTCATAGTATTCTTTTTCACGACTCCCTAGATAAAACCTGCACTTTTTTATACCTTAAGGCTGTTATTAGTACAATGAAACACTTCTTGGAACTTAAAGAAAACAAGTTTTATTTGAGATATTTTAACAAGACTCTGTAGTCCATGAGGTAGGTTCAAAACAAACTATTTAGAAGATTGTAATCAGTCAGACTAATTAGTCCGTTGGAGCCAAGGGCTATTGCAGAGTAATATCTGTCTGGCAGACTGTGTTCAATCCTTGCAGGGGCTTTTGAGCACTTCTGATATAGTAGCTAAAACAAATTCCTTCTCACAATTATTTATGTATATTAAGATGTTCTAAGGGCTTACAAAAGAAAAAAATTATGTTTGAATATTTTCAAACTAAAATATAAAGCTAATGTAAATGTAATATCCCAAAGAATTAGTATGACAAAATGAAGGCCAGTGTAACTATAAGACAATAAATAGTCTTTTATTTTATACTTATATACAACACAGCCATTTTGGCTGAATAAATAATAAAATAATCTCCACGTTATATGTGAGCCTGTCTGTGAGTGTATATGTATACTAAATTTTGATTAATAAATTTCACTAGTTTCTAAGGGCTCATTAGGAGGACTGAGGGGGTTCTTTCTTGGGTGAGTGCAGTGGTGGCTATAATAATATACAAATTTTTATACTTTGTTTTGATTGTTGACACTATCACAGATGTCCCCATTTCCCCTGCTTTACCACCTCCACCAACCTCCACTCCCCTTGCTCTATGGCCATTACACCACACTGTTGTCCTTGTCTATAGGTTATAATATGCAAGTTTTGGGGGGATTTTTGAACAAAGCAGAATTGTTCTGTGTAATCTGGAAAACAAACAACTTTGCAGTTGGAAAATTCAAGAGGAAAATATGGCCACTGAAAATCTGGGCAATAAATTGTGAAGGTGTCAAAAAACAGAAGAAAACTTGATCCATAATGTAGCTATGAGAATTTGGGTTGGTAATGTCTCCTGGGAAATTGGGGATTGAAATGCTGAGCCCCTGGGGAATATGAAGTGGTCGAGGTCCATTTATCAGTACATGTGATACCGTGACAGTGTGGAAAATAGAACAAGCTTATAGATATATCCATACAGTTGTTTAAATGATGTTTAACATTACATCTTACAAAAAAGTGAAAATAGACAAGTACATCAGAGAAACATGACTGTATTTTATTTTCAGTTTATAAAGTTGAGGCTTATCTGTGTTTTGCTGTTAATGGGACTAACCTAACATTCTGATGGACCCAAAGGCAAGCATGGACTTGGGACTGTGTCACGGTTTTATCCCTGACTTAGTGCCTTTTAGCAGTGGCTCAGAGCATTTGAGGCAAATGTCAAGAATGCTTACATGTTTACAAGAGCCCGATGATCAAGCCTACCTTCTTCTAGAGCCTTATTTGAATTGTTATTCCTCTTTTTTATGGTATATTCTGAAAATGATAACAGATACTCCATTACTTCGGTAACTTTATAGGTATATAAAGTTACATATATAATATATATGTAATATGCATATATATTACGTATCTATAATTCATGTAAGGAAATGACCATGATGTCTATGTGTCTGATTTTGTATTTCATATTTTTTCTCATTAGACTATATGATTCATGAAGGATATTTTTCTCTTTGTCAGGTATCTCAGTAACAATTAAAATACCTATAATTAGAATAACTGCTTAATAAATATTTGTAGATAAAACATTACACTAAATACTTACAAATTAATTATTTTGGTAGGGAATTCTACTTTGCTATGGTACCAAATGACATTTCTGTCCTTTTCCTAAAACTTAAGTTAATTCTAAACTGTATCTAAATAAATATCTTATTGAAGCATTTTATTGTAACGACTGTAAATAATTTAAAAACATTGACAATAATATTTAACATCAATTGGGAACAAACTGTGTGTGAGACTCCATGAGTCATCACTTCCTCTACGACACTATGATGCGAGTTCCGTTCGTGTTTTCACATCCATGTTGCAGATGAGCCCTTTAGACAGAGACCCGCCGACTGCACAAGATCACGTGACTAGTGATGAAGAGGAGGGAGCTGCAATCCTGGCAGCCTACCTGTAAGTGTTTCACTCTTAAATACTTCGCTAGGCTGCCCCACGTGATTTTTCCTGGGAACTCAAAATGTTTAATAAATAGTGTTTGTATTTATTCTAGAAAAAATGTGAAAATGCCATTCATTCATTCATTTGACTGTTCATCGACTGCATGTTAAATATACATGTGGTGCTCTACACTGGGATATGCTGGTAGCACAAGCAAGAGTAGATGGGCCCTGCCCCTTGAGGACGACTGTTCAGGACCAGAGCCAGTGCAGCCCGGAGACTAACATTGTTGCCTCTGGGAAAGCCAGCTCAAGTCCACCTTTAGTTCCATGTGCTCCAGCTATTAACTCCTCCTTCCTTCAGTTGTCTCATCTGTTAAAGTTACCGCTGTATGGAATTAATGAGTTAAATACGTATAAAATGCTTAGTACAGAGAATTTCACAAGGCGAACACTAACTTCGCTTTGGTGAAAGGGTCAGGCACTAAACAAATTAAAATGCCAAACAGTTGAGGTGCTCTAGAAAAAAAGGAGCTAGGTCTTATGTCAGTATCGACCAATAATCTATCCTGTTTTAAAGATGCTTAGAAGCAACATCTATGAGATGAGGAATTAGCCCAGGAAAGTAAATCTATGTCTGCTGTGAGATAAAATATGGTGCCTTGACTATGATCATGAAAAAGAGGCAAGACTTAGTATCAGACGAGAATAAATTTTCTAGAAATCTTTGAAAAATAGATGCCCTTAGACCAATCCATTGTACAAAGATATTCAATCAAGGCATGTCCTCTCTCTTGACCACAAACCAACATGAAGCTTTGAGGTTAAAATTAAAATGGAGATAAACTAATTCAAGTAACATCCCTTTCTAAAACTCTCTAGATAATAGACCTTCCATACTTGATTATAGCTGTATCAGTTTATTTCCCTGCATCTTTCAGTTTTGAAGTCTATTATATAAGCCAGAAACAAGGTAACAAAGGATACAATATAAAAACAAAAGAGTAAACAAAGCCAAACCTAGTGACAAACTTCTTTTACTCTTTTTATGTCCTTCTCATTGTCCAAAGAAATATCTGTTGATTATGTGCTCTGTCCTGATAAAAGTGTTTTATGAGTTCGATTGATGTCATTAAAAATACTAATGCTCGTGCTTGTTATTTCATAAGGATAAAGAAAATGTTAACTTATTAGAAACATTTACAGAGCAAACTAGAAACTAGTTATATGGAAACTCACTAGATAGTCAATAAATATCAATTCACTTAGAACCTGACTATCCCAAGATATTTGGAAGAGCTGTCAAATTTATACACAGTAATTGAGACATATTTCCATTTTTATCCATGCCTTTATAGATTTTTAGGTCCAAGTCAGAAACTCCTTTTTTAAACACTCAAGGTTAGGTAAATGGATAATATTCAGAATGTTTAGTAATCAGCACTGTATTATAAATATATGAATCAAGATGTAAACAATTATATCTCCTTTTGTTACCGAAATCTTTTAAATTATATATTTTAAAAATATTTAACATGTGACTTAACTTGTAACACAAATTAATTTATTCTAATAATTTCCAATCATCTATTGATTTATAGAAGTTGTGGTGTGACCCCTTGGTATGACACAGCTATCACTATGCATGACAAGGAACTGTATTAATTGCTTTATAGACTTCATTAAATGACATCATTGGTGACGATTTGGTAGATGCCAAAGGAAACTGAAGTCTTCCCTACTGTCTGCCCTGCTCCCACTACTCTTTCTCCTTCACCATCAGTCAGGCCTCCTAATCTGGACACTGGCCACATGCCTGGAGCAAGGGTGAAGACACTCAGATCAGGTGGGGAGGGAGTCAGGGGGGTCTAGGGGAGGCGTGTGGGAATACACTGAGCTAGTTTCTGGTCCCAGGAGTTTGACTCTTTTTAGCCTGACTCCACCAAGGAGTGTGAACTGGCTGTGCACTCTGCATAGACCAATCAGTAAAGAGTTGCTTGCATACACGGAGGCAGTTGGCTGAGGAGGTCCACTTACTCAACCATTGTAAAACAAAGGGGACTTGAAACAGGGGGAAGAAAGTTTAAGTACTGACTACTGACAGACTGAGTCAACGCACAAAGGCTCTCCTTGAAACTAATTATTCTAGGCACAGGAGGAAGTAAACATTGAGGAGGAGAGAGAGGGCTGGTATGAGGCTTTTTGGTGTTGCAGAGAGACTAGGGAGAGAGAGGGTAACAATGTCATACCACCAGAAGATGCTGAGGTGTATAACCATGAGAACAAATCAAATGAATAGCTTCCCTCACTACAGACTTTACTACAGGGACCCAGAATGGCCCCCATTTGCTCATACCAACCACCACAAATGAAGTTTTCAAAAAAGCAAACAACTGCAAAGTTATCGGAGGAGTGAGACGTCTCCACATAGAAAATTTTCAACGTCCTGAGCCCAGACAAGGTTAGACATTACTTTGTGTCCAGGAGGTAGGGGAGGGACGCACAATAAGCTCTGTGGAACAGCCTGCGCCCCGTTCAAGAACTTTTCATCCTAGAGGCAGCCCACACCTGACAGAGCGAAAATATCCGTATCAACCCCACCCACCCTGCAACACAGCAACACAGCTAAATCTGTTCTCCAATTTCCAACAGGTCCTGTGTGCTACATAAATCACACACTGTGTCCTAGAATGTGTATTATTAAATAATTTTACAATTTATTGCATAGCATACTATTTACCAAGCTTGACACCCATACTCTATCAATCTTTTTAATACTCACTACAACTGTGACAATTCAAACTGACTGTCATGTAGGCTTCATATTAATTACATTTTGTTTGGCCAGTGTTCAGGGCTCCCTATTTTTAAAAAACCTTGGATTAATACTAAAGTGGTCGTTACAAACTATCCCTCTGCTGGTAGTTTGTCCCATTCCTGTCACGTACTTTTGTAATTTAAGCTAGTGCTATTGAAGTTTGCTATTTCCTGCCTTGCACTTGCTTTGTCAGCAAAGCACATGTTTGACCTAAGTATAATAATTTTATCCTTGAAAAATATTGTCTCAAATAACTGAGAACATGTGTGCCTAAGAGGTGAACAAGAATTAATTTTATTCTCCAGAAACATTTCAGTTTAATTGCTCTCAAGACCCTTGTCTAGGAGGACATATTAACTTATTTTGCTTAATTGCTATTATAGAGATTCAGTTTCCATTTGAACTATATTGATGGATTTTCATAGTTCCTCTATATGTGGTTTTTAAAATCACTGTTGTCTGCATCATTATTTGTCATTGAGTGTTGAAGGTTTAGAGCTCTGGGATTTGTAAAAGTTAAAATACTAATCATAGTTTATAACTGAATTATGAGATGTAGGAAAGAAAAAAGAAATGAATTTCCAAATATTCTAATTTAACCACTTAAATGAATTTTATTGAGTATAACTAAACACATAACTTTATACATTATATATGTAAAGAAAATAGATTTATATGTTTGCATGAAAGACAGGTTTTAAATATCAAAGTTGCTCATGATTATGAGCTATTGGAAATCTGTGAGAGTTTCACAATATAAAAGCATTAAATAAAAGACTGTGTGTATATGTCTATGTTTTAAAGTTAAACTCTATAAACATAAGTCATATTCTGGGATATACTGATGGAGAACTTGTTGATACCAGTAAGAAATGGTTTTTAAAAGTCTCTTAACTATGTTACCTAGTGATAGAGATGAAGCCAAGGAATTAATCAATGAACAAATCTCAAAGGGCCTTTCCAACAATGTGAAGTTTTGATTTCATCCTGAGGAAAATGTGAGGTTGTTAATGGTTTTTTAACTCTCACATCATTCATGTCTCTGCCCTGGTCACTTCCTCAGAGACATCTTCCCTGACTGCCTGATCTAAAATGAATGGTCTTATAATTATCTTCTTGTCCCCCTTTATTTCTGTTCATAGCACTGGCATTGCCTACCATTATTCTATTTATCTATCTTTTATATTTATTTGCTTAATGTCTAACTTTCCCCTTAGAATTTAATCTTCACAGGAGCAAGGACCTTGTTCTGTTATTTTTGTTGTTATTATTTCCAGAGCCTACAGTAGAACCTGGTAAATAAGCATTTTGAGTAAATGACTACTGTATAATAAACACATGAATTGCATATAATCAACAACAGTTTATCTATCTGTTGGAGGCCCTGACAACATCATCTAACCAAAGGTAGGTAAAAACTGAAAGAAAGAACACAGTAGTCACAAAGCAGCCTAAAATACAAAAAGTATAGATTTATTCTGTAATATAAATGCTTTATGAGTATTGAGGACAACCTTTGCTTCTTTCATAGGACTTATTTACTATTAATTAAATGGTTATCTGATTTAGAGGCCCATATTAAGTTAGAAAAGTAAATATTAGAGAAGGTGAAAGATAGTCTATTTGTAGCCAGAGCATGCTTTTCGAAACTCAAAAACAATCAGATCACACTACTCCCTGTACATGATTGAATAATCCTGCCCCTAAACTTGTTGTCCAACTAGAACCTGTGAATGTGACCTTCTCCGGAAATAGAGTATTAGCAGATGTAATCAAGGTGGGCCCTAAATCCAATGACTGGTATGGAGAAGGAGTTTTGGAGACACACAGAAGACAGAGTAATGTGAAGACAGAAAGAGAAATAAGAGTCATACAGCTACAAGCCAAGGAAGGCCAAGAACTGTAAGCGACCAGCAGACCAGAAGGATATAAGGAAAGATGTTTCTTAGGGTTTTCAGAAAGAGTGTGGCCCTGCTGTCAGTCTGATTTGAGATTTCTGAGCTGGCTTGGTCAAGTCCTACGTCATCTAAAAATGTTTATTCTCAAAATAAAAATTCTTTTTTTAATCATGGTCAGGAAATTTTCTTTTAAATTTTGAAAATTAATAATGTAAAAATAAATGTGAATGCAATAGAAGACAGGTTTTTGCCTGTGGAAAAGATGACCTCTACATTTTATTTCCTTATATATATGATATTAACCAGTTTTGAATCTATTAGCAAATTAATTTTAGCCTTTCTTATATGTATACACATATGTTCTTCATGTTCCCTTTGGATCAGTTTTAACATCTTAACGGTTTTCTCATTAATGAGATAACATAAGCCATCAACATACATTCATTTTTATGCTAGTATGAAAGTCATGATTTTGCACTTTGAAAATTAAAATTTACCATCCCATCCCACATTCATTTCAGCTGAAAAATCACTCTTAGTGGATTTTTGACTTAAAATCTCAGTCATATGAGAGGTAAATCACTTTTTTTTCCTGTTTTTGAATTCTACACATTTCCTAAATATATTTTCCTAAAGAAGAAAGCAATACCTGCAAGCCCACCTGCTTTAAGTTCACTAAGCAATTCTGCGAGTATCTGTAACGCCTGATTTTACAGACAAGCTATATATATTAAAAACAAAAAATTCCTTTAATTTCCCCACTTGACTCTTACTACAGAAGAAATTTTGGAAGAGCTAACCTAATTCTACCAACATAGGCTTAATAATGCCAATTTAAAAGTTAAGTCACTAAAACAGGATTGTCAGATAAAATCCAGGAAACCCAGTTCAATTTGAAATTCAAATAAATGACAAAGAGTTATTTTAGTATAAGTATGTCACAGGCAGTATTTGGGACACATACCTATTTACCTATAATAGTATTTATTTTTACCTAAAATTCAAATTTAAACACCATACTATATGTTTATTTGCTAACCCGGACAACTCTACACAGGTAGGCAGTAATACACGCTGAATGGAGCTGCCTCGCCGTTTAAAATCAAGCAGCAGAGGGTATAGCAGGGATAAATGGTAATGGGAGAAATACGATAAAATTTAAATTAAATTAATAAATAAAATCAAGCAGCAGAATCTGAAGAGAGAGGGCCTCTCTATAATTAAATTACTGCCTATGCCACATCTATGACTTAATAAACACTGTACCTCAGTGCGAATCGCCCCCAGCAGTAGCCTGCATTCAGAAGCCTGCACTAGCCGAGGTGCTTCTAGCTACGCTGCCTGTATTGTCCATATGCCCCAGAAATAAAACAGACCCTGTTTACTAAGTGTCTTAAGTAGACACTAAGTGTCTAAGTAGCCATTCAGGCTACTATGGCAAAGTACCATAGACTGGGTGGAAATAGAAATCTATATAAAGATAGAAAAAATAGAAAAGCATTTCTTATAGTTCTGGAGGCTAGAAGTCTGAGATTCTAGTTCTGATGAGATTTCTCTTCCAGGTTGCAGACAGCTAACAACTTCTTCTTCTTCTTTTAAGATTATATTTATTTATTTTTAGAGAGAGGGGAAGGGAGGGAGAAAAAGAGGGAGAGAAACATCAATAAGTTTTTGCCCCTCGAGCATCCCCTGCTAGGGACCTGGCCCCACAACCCAGGCTTGTTCCCTGACTGAGAATCGAACCAGAGGCCCTTTGGTTCACGGGCCGGCACTCAATCCACTGAGCCACATCAGCCAGGGCATGCAGACAGCTAACTTCTTAATGCATCTTCACATGGTGGAAAGAGAGCAAAAGACTTCACCTGATCTATTTTATAAAAGCATGAACCCTAGTCATGAGGGCTCCACTCCCATTACCTAAACCTCCCAAAGGCCAAACTCCAAATACCATTACACTTGGGATTAGGATTTCAACATATGAATATGGGGAGGACACAAACATTCACTCCATTGCATTTAGACTCCAAAAATGTATAACAGTTTTTTCGTTTTTTCATTTATGCTTCTGGTTCCTGCTCCCCACAGAGAGGTACCTTTGTTTTTACTGAGGCTGCTAATACCTGCAAGTTGCCTGAGGTCTACCTCTTTGCTTAATGTACACCTTTATAGCATTGGCTTCTAACCTTGCTTAAATGGACCAGCAATCACCTGGTGAGCTCGATGACACTATTGATGCCTGAGTCTCACCCTCAACATTTCTGATGTAACTGACTTGGGTTGCCTTCAGTTGACCCTAATGTGCAGCCAAAATTGAGAACATTCAAGTGAAGCTGATGCTGGTGGTCTAGGGAACCACTGCCCTGTAGAAACAGCCACTCACCTATAGAACAATCTGAGGTCAAAATATTAGGTACCCTATGGTTTTATTTTTCCTATGCCTCAATTCAATGGTAAACACCAAATAGACTTGGTCTTTACACATTACCAAAGGGAAAATGACCCATTCTCCAACAAAAATTCAAGTTTTCGTCCCAACTTCACCTAAAACTTATCCACACACTTATTTTATTCACAAATTCATCAGCATGGCCACCTACAAAAACAACCACCTAACTTTTACATCTCTCCCTTCAGTGTAGGATCTTTTTGGAACCCTAATACATATCACCTATTTTCTAGGTTCTAAATAACTTGAGGAATAACATAAAGAAAGGACATCTTCAAAACAAAATATCGTCTTAGTTTTGACATATACTAGGTTCAAGGATTTGACTTTACCTCTGTCCTTGGCCCAGCCCTACAGTAAGTCAGCCCAACTCTACAGTTATTAAGTCAGTACATTAGCTTCTTATATTAAAGACTGAATAAACTGTCAGGTTTTAATTAGATAATGGATTGATGCACATCATAGAAAATGTTATCATGAAACCAGTCTAGTTGTCTGAGTAAAAGAAGTCAATTTGGTAATCTTTCTGCATTACTAATCAATCTTTGGCAAATTAATGGATCCATTTCCCCATGAAACCTCTAAATGTCAATTAACTAGATTACTCATTTAACCTGAAATGGTCTGCTTACTCCTTCAATCTTAACCCTGTTAGATTTTAAGCTCCTAAGGAATGAAATTATTTCTTTTATCTTTACTTCCAGTTCTGTGACAAGATTAATGACGTAGTAAATATCAGTTGAATTTATACTGTAATACAATACAATAAGTGTCACTACAAAGATAGAAGAAATGGACATCTGTATGATCTTACCTGTAGCAAAAGAGTGCTAAGACACAGAAATGGCAGAAGAGCCTTCCCAAGAACAGGTGCCAACTCATGGAACTGAAGGAGGAACAAAAGAGTATGTTTCCACATTTGGAAGATATTGAGTAGTTAATAGACCTGGAAATCAGTGCATATAATAGGGTGTACTTGCTATGAGATATGGCTGGAGTAAGTTTATGATGCATCTGGTAATCATTCTAAGAGATTTAAAGGCCTATGTTTTCCTCAAGCAACTGTTATGCAAACAGCTATGCAATTCCCAAAGGAAAAAAGAAATTCACTTTTATGGCACTGGTGGACTTTTAAAAGTATAACACAATAAATTACATTGTCTAGGCTGGATCCTGTTCTGATTGATAGCTACATGTAAAGCTATAGATCTGCAAACCCTTCCTTGACCTTCAACCTGTTTGCCTGGAAACACACAAATAAAAAAAAAATTATTTCCTGTTTAAGGCTATAGGTCTTCATTTTGGTCTTTTAAGCAAAAATAGCAACAATAATAATAAAAACAACAACAATAATATTTTTTATGATAATATCTGAGAGCTGGCTAGGCAAACTCGTTTAAGCAGAGAGCCTATAGAGTTTGAGTGCAGAACTTAGCTTTGCCTCTAACAATCTGAATTACGTCACCTATGTCTATCAATCCCTTTGCTGTTGGTGGAAAAATCAGGCTCTTCCACAGAATTACAAGGAAAATATTCCAAGGACCCATGCACAAGAGATTGTGGTGTGGCAAGATGATCTATTTGGGTAGAAACCTGACCCTAAGTTTCTAATTTCCAGTCTCCCCACATTCTGCCACGGAAAAGTCTAACCATGTCTTCAGCAAGAGCAATATAAATGCTAAGGTCCAAAGTTTCTGCTTCATATTAAAGCTTAGTCTTTTGGATCCCACACCATCTGCTGCAGGCCCTGGTAACTGCTAGATCTGAATGGTCATGTGCTCCTGGAATGGGACGGCGCATGAATGAGTGGAGCAAAGTGCATTACCAGGTGGGGGAGGGAGAGAGAGAGAGAGAGAGAGAGAGAGAGACAGATTAAGTTTCTTTGTTCCTATGGGATTGTGTTAGCTCGGGTTTGGGATGGCCAGGTACTTTTTCAAATTAACCAATGAAATTACTAAATTTTTGCAGGCTTTTAGATGGGTCCACACCCTGGGTAGACTAACAGGTCTCTTTGGTCAAGCACCTTCCTTTGTGCCCCCTAACGATTTGCTACTGGAGGGGGAAAGGGAGGAGTGCTAACCCCCTTGGCAATGAAAAGCTATAATCTCCTGGATTGTGAAGCTGTAGCTTCCTGATGAAGCAAACAAGGTTATGCTCCCCATTTATTAAGCTCAATGCCCAATTTCCTTTGCTTTCTTTTTTTTCCTAATAATTAGTTAACTACCTATGGTAACATTCTCCCATGAAGGTCTTGAAACTTGTAATCTTACAATGGTGAGAGGATGAAGGTCTCATATTCCATAGGTGCTTCTTGGACAGTAGTCCTGCCCATCCTCAGGCTCAGGGGGTCTTCCTATCTGCTAGTGAAACAAAGGAGCTTTCCCTAGGAAAACATCTCATTTCAGGAGACGTTGAATCAGATGGACTTCTAACATAAGGCCCATACTGTTTAAATAAGCAATCAGGTAAAAATAAAAGTCTTAGGCATACACCCTATGAAAACAGAAGGAAGAACACAAAGGTTAATAAACAAAGCAAATAATAAACCAATGTGTGAGTCTGCAAGACTATGGGAGCTGAGAAGTTGAGAAGACTTCCAAATGAAAGGCTTTTGCCAGAATGAAATTAAGCAGTGACAATCTGATAGCTCTTACTTGTCTGCAGGTTGAACACCTTGGCAATGTCATCAGGTACTAAGGTAAATTTCGTATGGCATATACAGACACAATCTTAGAATTGAATAGTTTTAGTTCCCAATAATTTCTAGTCCAAAGACTGGAGGGAGAAAATAAAACATTAGCTTGGAGGGTTGAAGAAAGCTCAAAGAATTCAGGAACTAGTTAGCTCACAAGTCAAACAAAACTTTGAAGACATCAAGCCATAGTTGCCATGAAACTTTGCTTGAAATACCTTTAGGATGGGTAAATTCCTCAAGTTTTTGAGGTTCCCAGAAATGTCTTGAGGTTCTTTTCTTGCCTTCTTTTAGATAAGCAACCTTTGTTCCTTACCTGGAAAGAGTGTCATGAACCATGTGACTAAGCAAGGTATCAGGCAATTTCTTTAGTGGGATTTTATTTGCTTCAAAAGTCAGTCCAAAGTCCTGAGGCTTTCTGGTAACATCCAGAGTCTAAGCATCTCTTCCTTAGTCATTCCAGTCAAAACCTTAGTTAATAAAACCACAAATGGAAACTGGTCTTACTGAATTTATGCAAAGAAACATATTGCCATGACTTACTCATTGAGAATTGCCAAATTCTGGAGGGATCAGCTAGGAAGAAAAATATAAAGCAAAAGGGAAATTCTTGTATTTTTGACAATGAAAAGGACCAAACTCCAACTCTGTATTAGTCGGCTAAAAGTAAACAATTCAAAGTCTTTAGATTGACAAACACATTCCATAATTTTTAGAAACATAGGCTCCTTCAAAGGCAAACACACACTTTTGAGAAACACACTTCCATGAGACAGGTATTATACAGCAAAACTCACTGATCTAGAAAGTTACAGCTGAATTAAATTATATTGATTTGCTCAGATGGCCAAGGCTTTTTTTTTAAATAAGATCTACTTTCTAGAAATATGCATTTTAAAAGATGACTAAGATAAGAGTTCTTGGAGACCAGATATTTATATTTAAATGACAGACTTTGGTTTCATATAGGCAATTATCTATAAACACTTTTCTTGAGAAATATAGAGTTAAATATTTTTGCCAGTGTTCAAATGTGCACCCTAAAAAGGGTCTGTCAAGGCACCGTGGATGGAGATTGTATTGCCTATCGTCTTCAGGGAGAACAAACTTTCATCTTTGTAAAAGAGGGAGATAAACTTTCACCTTGTAAAACAAGGACATACTGGGTACCTGAGGGAAAATTTAAGTGTCCCCAACTTTCTCTAGCTCCACTGTTGTGTTGTCAGGGCCTAGGGTTGGCACGCAGCCCCCACTGCCAGCCTCAACACCCTAAGGCTCCTATGTGGCCCTTTCCACACTGGTAGCTGAGACTTTCACAAACAGAAACGCAGTTGTCCAGGGGTGGGGCCTTACCAACAGCCAGTGGTGACCGAGTACTGCTACGGACTTTGTTTAACACCACACAGGCAATTCTGAAGGCGTCTGACTGTCCTGGAGTTTTCCCTCCTTGCATCTGTATGATGGGCACCTAATACCTTCACTGCCTTAGGAAGAAAACTCATATTATAAATGACCTTTAGCGGTTGGGCAAGTCCTAGCAGCCTCCTTTAGGAGAGGAGGGAGCATTTCCTGTTAACCCAGCCAGAGATTTAACACCGCAAATCCTGCTGCAAATCCTGTTGGCCTTTTCTAGGGAGGGATTAATAAACCTTTACCCAGTCTCCAAGATCAGCGAGCACTTACATCTGAGGCTTTTTACTTATTAGTTATACCTGTAAAAGCATCAGCAGGCAGCTGTGTTTGCATCAGGAGCAGAAAGCAGCAGCTGTGAACCCCAGGCGGACACTCTGGCCCCAGTGACTGCTTCCACCACCCTAGCAACATGCAGTTGCTGGCGGGGGGCGGGGGGGGGGGACTATGGGTCACAGGGCAGCAGCAGTTCCAGCCAGTTGGCTTCCTCTCTGTCCAGGCTGTGCAAGCTTCACTGTGTGCTGGAGAGCAGTGCTCTAGCTGGAGACCCGTGCTCTAGCTGGAGACCCTTACCTCCGGCTTGCAGCCCAAGCTTCATGGAGGCAAGCCACATGTGGAGCTGCAGCCTAAGCCTGCAGGGGCTGGGCACTTGAGCAACTGCCTGAGGCTGGTGATTCCCAAGCTGCAACCTGGGCAGCTTGCCAAGTGCAGTCTCAGCCACTGAGACAGCGAGCGCATGCTGCAGGAGGTAGGGAGCCTGTGCAGTCTGAGCTGCAGAAAGACAACAGGAGAAGACAAAAGGGGAACTGAGCTCTGTGTCCCTGTGGCTCACAGCTTGGTCGGACTTGGCACTGGCTTATGAATGTCCCCCATTCTGCACACCGTGTTGGGGGTGCCACAGAAAAGAGGGATGGAGCCGCAGGATGAGGCCAGGATACACTCAATGTCCAATTACCTTTGATTCCTTTATTAAAAAAATAATTAGCTCACTACCTATCTAACATCTTCATTTGTAAAGTGGGTTTATTATAATATCTCATAAACTTGTCGTAAAGAATACAAGATGATCTGGAAAAAAATCCAACCATTGTTAATATAATGATAATGGTTTCCATAACATTGATGTAACCTGGCAGCCGAGGACAATGGACTGGAATGTGCATGTGTGCACAATGATGACTTCACTGTACCAGTCAGTGGGGGTGGCAGACACCCCTGAATGAGCATGGGTCCTATGTGGCAGTGTCATTCAAAATGACTCAGCATGTAGAGCAATAAATCTGCATCAAATTTTGCTTTAAGCTTGAATATTCCTCGGCAGAAACTATTCCGATGGTTCAGAAGGCCGCAGCTACAAGCAGCTGGTGATGGGCGGCTTCATCACGCCAACACACCTGCTCATGCATCACATCTCATGCAGAGATTTTTGGTGAGCCATCAAATCACCCAGGTGACTCGGCCTTCTTACAGATCAGCTTTGGAGCCCTATGACTTCTGGCTTTTCCCAAAACTAAAATCACCTGTGAAAGGGAAGCAATTTCAGATTGTTAATGAGTTTCTTCAGAAAAATATGACAATGAAGGGGCAGCTGATGGTGATTGGGAAACCTGTGTGAGACAAGGTGACTACATTGTAAGAGACTGAGATGTCATTGTCCTATGTATTGTTTCTTGTATCTTGTATCTTCTTCAATAAATGTCTCTATTTTTCATATTACATGGCTGGATACCTTCTGAACAGAACTTGTATATGAATTAACATATGTTAACTGCTTTTATTAGATACTGGCAAAGAATAAAGACTTCATAAATGGTATCTGTTATTAATGACAATGGCATATTATAAGAATGTTCTACTTAAAAATAAACATATTTTTCTAATATTTACTTACATTTGCAAAAAAATGGACATTGCATAAGTCAATATTTATGTTAATACTTTTGGATCTAACATTCTCTAGGTTTTGGTAAAGATTTAAATTATGATTTTTATACTCCATCTGCGAAAGTATTTGATAACAGAAGCCCAGTTACCCAGAAAAGGGAAAGTTATTCACCTAGGAACAAATAGTAGTTTCCTACATTTGGAAGCAATTTATATTCAGCAAATATTTAATTTACAGCAGTAAGTCAGGCATTATGTATTCAGAGCATGATAAGAGCTGGATTTGTTTAACAACCCTATCTTGGTCTGCAATGCAGCAACCTCATGGCATCAAATGCCTATAGTTCATTGACAATTGAAAGAAAAACATTCTCTCAAAATAATATTATATTCTACAAGCTTTACTTACAGATATCTTGTGCCTTGTGCTATAAATGTTCTTTTTTAATATTTATGTCACATGACATTTTGGAAAATTCTTGTATAAGAGTGATATAATTTTAAATATTGTTTTTGTTTGAATTATACCTCTAATTCAGTATGGAAGTTTCTTATGCATAATGTACAAAATTGAGATATAATTAATTGCCTATGAAGATATAGACAAAGACAAAGAGACACAGATTTATGTACTATTCTTGAACATCACCTTTAACCTTTCTGATATTCCTTCTATACTCTTTCTTAAAGAAAAAGAAAAGACACCATATGGCTCAACAAAATATTAAGATTAGTTCAATAATTGATTAAAATTAAGGTATTAAGATTATTTTCTATTTCACTTTTATTTTCCAGCATCACTAGTATTAATGAACACCCTCTTGATCTAAGAAATGTGTTTTTTTATTCACTACACTTTTGTTTGGGAACTAAAAAATGTCTAAATATCATGAATAATTCAAATATGAGTATATGTGAGCATTTAAATTATGCTTAGGGGTATTCTACATAAATTAAGTACTGCAAACATTACATTTATCATTACTATTTAGTTTGTCTTATAACATTTTTATGCTAGTATCATATGTCAGAATTAATATACTCTTCAAAGCTCTCAAAACTGTTTTTCTCATAAAAATATTTTATATTGAAAATAGATATTTATTGACTGACCCAGATACGGGCCATCAGAAAATTTGTATTTTTATTAAATGTCACTTTGGGCCAATGCAGATTTTGCAAAATTCTAGAGGATAAATAACAATTCTAGAGGCAAATGCAAATGGTATATCGTTTAAAAGCAGAAGTGGAAACAAATGAGATTTTAAACTAATTGCTTACTCCATTAATCTAGGTGTCTGTTCTCATCCCAGTATTACACAGTTTTGTCACAAAGTTTTGAAATAGGCAGTTGTTAGTCCATTCACTTGTTTTTATTTGATCTTGCTTGATATGATGCAGGTTTATTTGTAACATCATAGACTCAGTTTTAGAAAGTTTGAAAGCAATACCAATACATATTATATGGTTTCTTCTCAGCTTAGAATTTATTTAGGAAATAGAAAAGCTATATATATAAATAAATAAATGTGTAAATTTATATCAAAACATAATTGCTTACCATTCAAAACATAGTAACTAACTGTCCTCTCAGTCTTTTGAAAGTCCGGGTACACGGTGCTTTTCTTATTGTCCTAGAGAGTCCTCAGTGGAGAGCTTGTAGAAATTCTTTTTGTTAACCTCATTAGTACGCTTTCATGTACGATTTGCTGACTATCATGCTCTTACCCTGGAAGAGCTGTCGCAAAAAAGTGCACTCACAGAAACATTTCTTAGGGAACCTCTGGTGAACACATCAAAGCTTCAGGCATTTGTTTTCCAATGTCATCTGTTTTGACATAAAAAATTCTCCAGGAACCCAGAGAAGAATGTAATGAGGGAAACTAACTCTTGTCATAACTTTTAAGATATTTTTGCTCACCTGACTTTAAAAACAAATCGAAGACCTTTAAAAAATGTTTTCTTTTTACCATATTATGAGTTTACTATAGAACATCAGCTTAGTTTGTCTATAATATCTCTTTTAAAAAGGAATATAATTATAAAATAAAACATCAACACCTAGTACAGTAGAGTTCAAGAACATTTTCTGTTATTAACTGAATTCTTATTAATCATATATGATTAAAATGGTGATTTTTAAATTAAGGCCATTCGGAAGTAAAGGTAATGGTTCTGCTTTAAACATAAGCATCCTATGATGTTTTCTGAGAGAACTTTTACAAATCAGCACTTCAAAAGAAATGAATGATTTAATGCAATCAAAACATAATTATTTTAATACGATTATTCACTTGATTGTTTTGTTATCTTAATGATGGCACTTTATTTAATTTGGTCTTCCTTTATTTGAAAATCTACTGCCCTTATTTAGTCTTGAGTTCATAATGCTTTAATATCCAGGTCTATCAAATATTTTTATGCCTTTATAGATATTTTATCTGTTCTGCAAATCTGTTCCTTTTATTTATTTCCTGTTTTCACTACTGAATTTTCAGCATAATTAATCCTGTTGAGTTATCTTAGTAATAATAAGATATTGTGGCTTGATTGAACTGATACATTTATTTGTATTTCAATAGAACACAATTCCAGATCACTTAATTTTGGATGAAATTTGGTGACATTTTTAACTTCCTTTGTCTCTGTGTCCTCCCTCACCTAAATACTTGAGTTAATCATACTTCTTATCAAACAGGTTGATGCAAAGATGAAATGAGTAATGAATTTAAAAGAATCAAGGATTCTTCCTAGAATGTAATAAATATAAATATATCTTTAAATTATAGTAAATTTAAATATAATTAAATATGTTAAAAGATTATCATCTAGTTACATTTATTATACTTATTTCCTATTTCACCCTAATTCTCTTTTAAAATAAAATGGTTATATTTTCATGTTGTATGTAGTAATTAATGACATAAATCTAAAAATCTTAGAGTTTTAAAAATAATTTCATACTTGATATGTAGCTATTTGTTCTTGACCCTGCTCATTAAACCATTATCTCTTCAACTATTCTACTATTGACTAATTATAGATAGGAGATATTTCAGTATCTACGTTTGGGTAGTATAACTGGAGATGTTTGGGGGAATTAATTAGAAGGAAAAGGCATAGAGGTAAAGGTAGAGAAAAGATACAGGAAGATATAATCCAGTGTAAAGTCCATACTAAAATATCTTTTAACAAGTTATTTTGAAAATTGATTACAACTCTTCTTTATAAACATTAATATCATTTATTTATTTAATCTGTATTATTAGCTTGCTTTTATTGAATGTCTAGTTTCTTAAAAATAAAAGTTCAAGAAATTTAGCTTTAACAGTTGGTTTAAATTATCTTTGAAATATGGGAATTTCTAAGTTAAGAAAAAAGGTGGATTTATTAAAAAAATCATGAAAACCGTAGTCATATTGTTTTAATTAGTTATTTATGAGAACATATATTTGCATTTGGTTTTCTGTCTTAAGTTATTTCATATTAAAATACCTTTTGCCTTGGCCGGTGTGGTTCAGTTGGAGCACTGTCCCATAGACCACAAGGCTGTAGGGTTGATTCCCAGTCAGGGCACATACCTAGATTGTGGGTTCGATCCTCAGTTAGGATGAGTACAAGAGGCAGCCTATCAATATTTCTCTCTCATATGAATGTTTTTTTTTCTCTCTCTCTCTCTCTCTCAAATCCATGAAAATCATATCCTTAGGTGAGGATTTAAAAAAAAAAACTATATTCTAAAATGTGATAGACCTTTTTCCTTTAAACGCTTTTAATTACATTCTTCATAGTGATTTGAAGATTTTTTTAGCAGACTCTATAGTAATTTAATGTGATATCTTAGAGGACTCTTATCCAATGTATTCAAAATAAGATAATCAAGTAACAGTTTTACTATCAGAACATACTAGAAAAAATACTTTAATTTTAATACTCGGTAGCTAGGATAGCTACTAAGCCATGCAATAAATGGATCTGAATTCTGGCTCAGCTATTTTGTATAGGTAAGTGAGTACTAAAATCTTCAACATGAACTAGGAATTTTAAATGGATATTCTTCCTGCTAATTAACACATTAATAATAAATTATTAAATTAACACTTTAATTGTGACAAAAATTTGGACACAATGTAGATAGAAATTGCCTTTTTTAATATTTACCACCAAATGTTTAATTCTGTTATAGAATTCTAATCTATTAGCAAAGAACAAAAAAAACAGAATAAATATTTTCCAGTGAAAGTTTTGTTTTATTGATTATGATATATCAAAAGTGTATTCAAAGGTTATAAAATTATATACAGAAATTATAAATAAATCTTTAACCATTAAAAAAATAAGCTTACAATATAAACTTTTCCTATAAGAAGGAAATAACATTATAATTATCTGAAATTGTAGGTAAATGATGTTTGAGTATCTCTATAAAGGACAAAAGAAAAAAGTGCCTAGAAAGACAGTTAATACTCAATTATATCTTCCAAGAACCTGAATACTGCTTTAAAATTAAAACATCATTACCCGAGATTAAGAAAGACCTTGATAATACTATTAGGAAAGTATGTTTTTTGGACAGAAGTATTAAGAGTTGGGAAATTTAAAAAGAGGAGAATATTGAGCTACCAACGTTCTAATCAGTGCAGGTTTTGTTTTCTATGGCACTGGGGAAGAGTTTACCAACTAATTATTATAATTTAAAATACTGTATTTTACATCTAAAAGCACATTTCCCTGTTTTTTTCCCCATTTTACCA
Source organism: Mormoops blainvillei (assembly GCA_004026545.1). Taxonomy (NCBI): domain Eukaryota; kingdom Metazoa; phylum Chordata; class Mammalia; order Chiroptera; family Mormoopidae; genus Mormoops; species Mormoops blainvillei. The sequence goes on along the minus strand of PVJD01002397.1, from coordinate 43,927 downwards.
TAGTTTATTCTCAAAAGATAACCTTCATTTATGTCACAAGGAATATAGGAACCAAAATTGATGCACTTTCTGGATTTTCCTATCTACTTACAAATTGATGCACTTACTTTATAAAAACTAATTCTTGCATTTTTCTCTTTGCTTTTCATTGTAAAAAATGAAGCTACTTTCCTTTCTACATTTTACCTATATTTTAGCTATTTCTCTAAGGAATTCTTTCCATGACTTATCCCCTGTAACTGATTAGGATCTAGCATCTAGTTACTAACTAAACACTAACCTAGGCACTTCTGTGAAAGTATTTTGTACATGTGATTAATACCTACAGTCACTTGACTTTAAGTATAGTGCATTAAACTGGGTAACATAAATGAAAACCATTAATTGAAAGAATTTTAGAGCAAAACTGAAGAAGCGATGCTCATACAGCAGCACTACAGACTTTCTGAGACATGCATAGAGGACTGTGGCAGAAGAAAATCCTTCGAGCAGACAAAACAAAGCAGTTGGTCGATGGGTTTGCTTGGATGGATAAATAACAAGAGGTCTGCCTCTGTATCAGTCCATAAGCAGGGGCCAATGGTTTGACTTGAGGGTCAAAGACTGGGAAAAAGTATGATAGAAAATTTAGTAATAAGGTGGTCTAGGAAAGTGGTATGTGAATAGACCTCTGTGAATGAGCAAAGAATATGAAAATATTTGTGCCTCACATCAGTGCTTGCCAAAATATGACGTCACCAAATGAGAATTTTAATACTCAGATAGAATGACCCAGTCTGTGGATATCAGCCAGCCTCCTCTCTAGCCACTCCTGTCGTTGCCCAGTGAGGTCACGAACAAAGTGTTCATGGGAACAGGAATGGAAGCTATACATGGGCAACACAACATGGGCTTCCATTCACCAAAGATGACCCACGAGTGACACCCTACCACCATCTTCTCCGTTGAAAAAAAGTCATTCTAAAGTGCTTAGAAAAACAGTTCCACATGATTATATATCTCTAAGACCCTTAGGACATTCAATTTGTTTGATTTTAATGGCAAAACTTCCTAAAAGAGGTCTAAACTCTTGCTACCAATAGTGCGGTCAACAGATACAGTATCTTCATCACCTGAAAACTCTTGAAAATGCTCATTCTCTTAGGACCACCCAAAACACGGAATCAAAATCTTTATTGTAACTTTGTCCTATGGTAATCCATCTGAACATTAAAGCTTGGAAATACTACACAGACTCATGAATAAACCCTCTTCCTCAGCATCTTAACTTCTGTAACCATCTATCTTCTGCATAATAGTACCCAAGGTCTCAATTTAATTTCTAATTTTAAAATCCAATGCAAATTTCAGTCTATATGCTAAATTGCTTAAATTGCCTTTTATTAGCAAACATATAAGGTGGGGCAAAGTAGGTTTACACTGCAAGTATGCAAAAGAGTTTTTTTTGTAATGTTATTTATTGATTACTATATTCTTTTCCACACAACAACTATATATCTATTTTTTGCCTCACCCTATGTTTCCTGAGTCCTCTTTCATGTATTCAGTATCACAAAACAAGTTCATATTTTCTAAAGCTTAAGTTGTCAACTATACAAGGTTTTTTTTTTAATCTATTCCAATATATAGGTGCAAGTCAAAACAGAAAAGTGAGAGAAAAAAAAAAAACAAGAAATTGCTGTGTCTCACTGTCAAGAACTGTAAAATATTTACAGATAAAAGGAAAAGTCAATTATATCAAATCCAGCTTAAAAATTGAGTTAAATAAGGACCACAACATTCTAGGATATTCTAATATAGGTCAGGGGTGATCCCAAAAAGAACAATTTGAAAGTAGTGATGAATGTAAAGTTTGATAGAAATGTGCTCAAGAAAGAATATATGAATTTGATCTGAATGGTAGGGAAAGTAAAAACAAAAATAAGTGAGTGGGAATATATCAAACTAAAAAGCTTTTGCACAGCAAAATAAACCAACAATAAAACAAAAAGGCAACCAATTGAATGGGAAAAGATGTTTGCAATCAACACACTTGATAACATGTTAATATCTAAAATATACAAAGAACTCATAAAACTCAACAAAAGCAATGAAAACCCAAACAATCCAATTTAAAAAATGGATGGAGGATTTGAACAGACACTTCACTCAACAAGACATAAAAATGGCAACATATATTTTTTAAAGATGCTCAATTTCTTTAGCTATTAGGAAAATGCAAATCAAAACTACAATATGATACCACCTCATACCTGTTAGAATAACTGTTATCAATAAGACAAGTAATAACAACTATTGGAGAAAAATGAACCCCTATTCACTGCTGGTAGCAATGTAAACTGATATAGCCCTTATGGAAAACAGTATGGGGTTTGCTCAAAAAATTAAGAACAGAATTACCATATAATTCGGCAACCTTCTTCTGGGTACCTACCCCCAAAATTTGAACTTATTTGAGAAGATTTATGTACCTCCATGTCCATTGCAGCAGTATTCACTGTGGCTAAGACATGGAAACAACCAAAGTACCCTTTATCCAATCACAGATGATTGGATAGAGATGTACATATTTACAATGGAATACTACTCAGCCATAAAAAATGAGATACTATTATTTGTGACAACATGGATGGATCTGGAGAGCATCATGCTAAGTGAAATAAGTCAAACAGAAAAAGTCAAAAATCATATGATTTCAATTATAAGTGGGATGTAAAACTGAGAGCAACAAATGAAGAAACCAGAGAAACAAAAACTCATAGAAACAGACAACAGCATGGTGGTTATCAGAGGGAAAGGTGGATGAGGTAAGGTAATAAAGGGTAAGAGGGGTCAAATGTATGGTGATGGAAAGAGATTTGATTTGGGTGGTAAAAACACACAATGCAATATACAGATGATGTATTACAGAATTTTATATATGAAACATAATTTTATCAAGCGATGTCACCTCAATAAATTTAATTTAAAAGGCAGCACATGTAGGCAGATAATTAGTGGTATTTTACTCTAAAGAGCAGACGAGGATACCATAGTTAAGTGGGTTGGTTATAAGGATCTTGGAAGGATTTTTAAGGCAGAAGACATTACAACTTGCTTTCATTCTTAATAAGAAGTTTTGATGGTGTATAAGAGAGCAGATCATTACTGAACCAAAGCCACTGAGGAAGTGGATGGTGGCCATTGCACTAAAGAGTGGTAAGAACTTGGAAGACTAAAAAGCAAAGATTATGGTTACAGATGCAGGTAGGTTGTTAGATAAAGTAATGATGATAGTTCACGTCTGTTAGCTTCTATTCTCTCAGTGAAGTAAGAAGCACAATAACAATCAGAGAAAGGAAAGAGAGGGGGAGAGTAAGAATGCATATATATGACATGTAAGAGAAAGTTATAAAATGGCTGCCTGAGAGAAGTTAGTATATATAAAAGGTTCACTGAAAAAAGGGTGGAAAAGAAAGTACATAGTATATAACTATCATGAAAATCTAAACTTTAAATTACAAATAATTAAAATATTTTATTTTGGTAGATTTTAAAATAAACATATATATTAGATAATGTAAAATAAAGTTTTAAAATATAACTGCATAAAAGACCCATTGACAAAGCCAAATGAGGGAAGGATTGAGGGTGGGAAGTGGGGGGGTGGTTGGGGCTGGGGAAAGCGGTGGCAGGAAAATGTTGACAAAAAAAATAGATGGGTGGGCGCTAAGAATAGTAAAGGAAATTAAGAAACCAAAGAACTGATATGTATTTCCCATGGACATGAACTAAGTGTGGGGGGATGATGGGATGGGGTGCAGGGCAGAGGGGATAAAGGGAAATGGGACAACTGTAATAGCATAATCAATAAAATATACCACAAAATAAAAAAATAGAATAAAACTGATAATATTTTAAGATTATACATTTTAATGTAAAATCTATTTTGTTACAGCTTTGAAAAGCAACATGCCTTACTGTACTGAATTTTCAGTGCCTTATCTAAGAACATTTTAAACTAACTGTTCTTATGGGCAATATGCCAAACAGCTTGCAATTTGTTGACTCATTCATAGCTAGCTGAAACTGAATTCTAACTATCCCCGGTGGTACAAGTTTAATCATTTGGATCACTGCTTGCTCCGGAAACAAACTGAGCAGAAATTGAAATTATCGTCCTCCAAAAGCCAAGCAACATTCTCAGTGGCATTGACTTATTTAAGATTTCCTGGGTAAACTGCACTAGGCTTCATTGAAACTCAGACCACGCTATCAAAACACAATGTTGTCCAGGGTATGTCACACGTTTCACATGGCCTGCAACTATTTATTCAAAAAGGAAAAGAAATGTCCTGGCATCCTCATTCCCCCGCCCCACAGCTTCATTTATTCTTCTCTACAGGTAGAAACATTTCACTCAGTATTTATTGAACATCTCCTGTGGGCACAATACCAGGAAACTGGTGATAGCAAATGAGCTAGATTATATTGTTAGTAAGCAGATGTTTGAGCATTATTTGTCACCTGTGACTTGTGGGGTGCTTGACTTCGCCGATGTGTGAAAACTCAGCAAAGCAGCTGGAATCCTTTATGGGAATGTGTGTGAGATTTTTGCAAGGATATTAGTAAAAATGTAGTTCATAGGTGATTGGTTTCCTGGTGTATAAATTCAGAAACCGCAAATATCAGAGCTCAGGTTGCTTAATAACAATGAAGGCATCCATAGATATTATGGAAGATATTTATGTATTTCTTCCTCCATCTCACCACTTCTCTACTGAAAATGAGTTTTAAGGAACACAAAGATGAGCTTACAAAAGGAAATCTGAGATAAAACCAGGCTACCATTGTAAATATCAAATGGACTTTCCAATTATTTACCTGCGAAATATATTATTAAATTAGAATAGTCAAAGGGATCCTAAAGTCATTGCCTCTCCAAATACTGACAAAATATATTTACTCCTATAAAAAGAAGCCTCTTTATGTGCAAAATAAATCAACTAATTTCTTATGATTATCTAGAAATATTGACTTAGGAAAACAACTTTGATTGACCTGAATCTTCCTCCCAATCTTAATTATTTTGCATATTAGCATTTTCAGCAATGGTTCTCTCACACTTCTTCCTTTTCTCCCATGCTCCTTTGTGCCCTCTACCTCCATTTTTAATCTCATTCTCTGTAGAAGGAAAACATTAAAATTTAAAAACATTAAAATATACATATAAGTGAGATATTAATATGATTAATAATACTCAAAACCTTAGTTCTGATCCCCTCATCCCAAAATTTTTCCATCAATCTCCATAAATGGCAGCTTAATTCTTCAGATTACTCAAAATCAAAATTCTGAAGTCATCTTGCTAGATGACTGGTCCCCTTGTCACACATCCTACATCCAAATTATCAGCAATTCTTCTTGGTTCTATGTTCAAAGTGTAATCTGATTCCAGCCACATCTCATCAAACACACCAGCGCTATTCTCATTCAAATGATCATTTGTCTTGTTGCTTTTAGTAACACCCAAACTAGTCTCCTTTCTTTTGTCCTTGCCCTCTTCAGTTTATTCTCCATGTTAGCTGAAGTATTACTTTAACATTGAAATCACATCGGGTTACCCCTATTCCATACTCTTTAATGGTTTTCCATCTTTCAAGTTGGCCTACAGGTGCTATATGTTTGGTGTCTTGCTGTCCTTCTGATACAGTCCTCTAGCAGTCCTTTGTTTCCTTGCTCTGCCGTAGCCATATGCATACTCGCTACCGTACTACTGCTCCTTTCTAACGCCAAATGTGTTCTAACATCAGAGTGTTTGCAATTCCCTTTACTTGGAATGCTCTTACGTGGGGTAACTCCAAGAATGCTACTGTCCCTTCCTTCAGGTGTCTGCTCAAATGTCAGGTTGTTGAGATACATCTTCACTTACTAGCCCATTAGAAAAACCACCTTCCTTTCCTATCCATACGTTTTATCTTCATGAAGAAATATTTTTCTCGTAAGCCTTATATAAAAGAATAAATATTGATTTCTCCATGTTTTTTTAGTTTCCTATCATGTAACGGTAAGCTTTATGAGAACAAAGGTTCAATCTATCCAGAAGCTTTTAATATTGTTTAATCTTTAAATTTATTATCTCTAGGTCATAGCCTATTTATGTGCTTTGTATTTTTTCAACACAAATTAAAAACACATTCAAACTTAGATTATATTTTAATCATCTAAAACAAAGCCCATTTTATGTAAAAATAATGAAAATGTACTTCATAACTCTTTAATTATTGGACCTAATCTCCACATTCCATCTACCTAATGTGGGAAATAACTGTAAATAAATAAATTTAAATCTCTGTTTCTTTGAAAGATTTTTCAGTGTTTGCCGGTCACCCGAAATGAAAAAAAGGATTCTGGTCTTCTAAATTTTAAGTAATTCATTCAGAGGAGCCTATAGATTAACACAGTAGATGAAAGAAAATGAATGCAACATCTGTAATTAATATCACTAGAGAGTTCGTTGCTCTGTTTTATGTAATCTCTATATAATTTTACTTCTAGAAAATAGTTTAAAGGAAAATATTCTTAATATTATGAAAGCACAGTTACACGAAAACCAAGAAATAACCTCAACAACTTGAGTTTCCTCTTGTAATTATATGATATAAAAATAAAAATTTGGACTCCATTTATAAAAGATCTGAGAGCCTGGGTCAAATTGCATGGTCTGGGAAACCTAATTCTCTTAATCAAGACACCAAGAGACTATGAAAGAGCCAACCAAAAACAGTCATCGTAGAAGGAATAGAAGTGGCAGTCAAAAGAAAAAAAATTAAAATTAAATAAAATATAATTTCATATAAAATTTAAAAAATTTAAACATATGACATACAAATTGTAGGTCCATAAACTGTACCCTGTACACAGAGGTCAAGGAAAGACTGAAGAAGGCTGGGTGGGGGGCACTCCAGATTGGTAGGCGGCAGATTTAATAAGCAAAGGGACTTACATATGTGGCTTGTCTTGGAAGGATACAAGACAGCAGATCTCTGCATCCAGCCAACAGAATCTTAAAAGTTTATCAAGAGATTGTAATTGGGTTCACTCATGTACTCAGGCCAGATGGTCTCAACAATACTTTATTTTCTCTAGCTTCGCTCTTTCTTGAAACAGCTCCTAGTGTGGGAATGTTGGGTGGAAAATACATTCCAAGGACCGGGTTGCGGGTGAGGGGCCTCCAACGTACGGGTCAGCTTGTGGTCACATCCTCTCAAAGATGCCCCCAACACAAATATTAAATAAATGCGTGTTAAACATAACTGACATACCTACCATTAATGAGGAAGTACACAATTTTCAAACATCTGTTACATCAAAACATTTTGAGTTTGTGGGTGTTAATAGGCATTAAAATTGTTTAAATAAAATTGCTGGGTTGGATATAAAACTATTTAATGTTATTATTCAGGAAAAAATTGTTTTACAATTTGATGGTGGCAGCTCTGTGTTATCTTTGGAGATGCTGGAATGTCTGGCTTGATTGTTAGTCAAAGTAAGGCTTCCCTGACTAACCAATGATTTGTGACATACTGTTTCAAACCTAAAAGTCCGCTGGTAGCAAGGAGTGTTTGTTTATGAATGTCTCACCCCATATAACAGGTTAGACAATTTGGTTTGGCTAAATAACCAGAGGAACATAAAATACACTGCTGGAAACATCTGTCTGGAGGCTCCTTGAAACCAAAATTCATCGCACAAATCTTGAAAGTTTAATTCAAAGACAAGGTACATCTTTGTGCAAATAAAAACCTCAAGAAGCATAAGCCTTGATATCTCTTGGACCTCCCCCTAAGGTTGCCTGGGCTCCCTTTCCTTTGCTGCTACTATTCTTTTGTCTTGATTACGAGCCTTGCTTGTGCATGTTCTACAGTCTCACGAGCCCTTGGAGTTATCTCTGTAATATTTGCAAGTATAGAAGGCAATTAAACAACAACAACAACAAAAAAAAAAAAACACAAAAGAAAATAACACCAAAATAAATCTTTTAATGTAATTTTTTGTGAGAGAGAGGATTCTTTGCAGCTCCACTAGATAAAATGCACAACCTGATGTCTAACTTTGTGGTACCCGGCTCTAATTGAACAATAAATAGCAAATTAAATAACAATACATCATTTTACAGAATCAAATAATCCTTTAGAGGGCTTGTTAAACATTGCTCCAATGTGACATTGAAAGGACATGCTGTTTAACCTTTCTTTCATGTCAGTTTTAAATCATTTTTCTTAAGAATGATAAAGTAAAATTGATATAGTAGTTATTATATTTGCTCCTTTCATGATGCTGTAATGATAATACCTCTTTATTCACTTCCTGGAGAGTGATATTTAAAGGGCATAGTTAATAAGATCTGGGACAATTTATCTAATCTGCTATACTTAAAGATATCTCTGATAGGAATGCAAATCTTATAAAGAAATTACACATTACACTTGTTTAATCTAGATATCTATAGCACAAGTATTGTGGTTGAACTTAGTGCTGAACAAAAACCTCTGAAACAATGTGTCATGGATTATTTTAGGTATTAGAAATAATGTAGCGAACACACTGGGCGTTCTGCTAGTTTACTATATAGCTAGAGATGAAGGGAAGAAAGGAATGATATGGAAGCTTAAAGTGAAATTAAGAACAGGGGAAAGTTTTTTCCATAATTTTCTTGCATATTATATATACATATTCAAACAACACACACAAGTATGTATATACATGTGGGAGTTTTACATTTGTTTGTTTCTTAATAAAAGGCAAAATTAAGGTATAATGTGTCTAATGTATCTGAACACAGATTTCAATAGTGTAAATTAAACACTCAAATAGTACAAGCTAACAATATCAATTTAAAAAGAAACAAAAGCTTAGGTCATAAAGAAGTGATATTGTAAATGTGGAATATCCTTTTGAAATATATGATTTTTTAAAAAGATTCAAATTTTGATTTATACACAGCATTAATGTGAAGTGTTCATCACCAATTCATTTATTTCCTAAAGTGAAGTGTGAATTAATCACACAGAATCTTAAATACACATCTATGCTGTAATGTTTGACTTGGAATCTCAGGGAATCACATTTTATATGATGTTAATATCCACTTCCATCAGTTCAATAAAAATGCAAAATATGAACTTTGATATAGGAGATTTTGGAGGTCATAGTTTATTTCGCGAGTTATAATTTGAATGCAATTTCATGGTTTCCCTTTATATAATTATGTGTATAGGAAGTGTTTATTTATGATATTTCCTCTGTTTTTTTTTCTAAAATTTTTTTAGCCTTTCTAATTATAGCTAGTTATTCCAGGAGGTGCCAGAATTTAACTACCCATTTTGTTGCTAATGGCATTGAGATCTAACAGCCCATAGTTAACTTTGTTCTATCAAGAATATTTTTAAAGCATTTACATGAAAGCCTAGTCAGACATTTCTCACAGAATAAAGATAGATTTTTCTCTTTAATTTAAAGAAAAATAATTTGTCTAGAAAATATATTCTATTTAAATCCTCTGGAGATTTTATTATGATAATTATGAACCCTGCTTTTTGTATATTCATTTCTAAAATTAAATTCTTTGTAATTAACTGAAAATAATGTGCTGCAGTGTTTTCAAACTGTAAAAACAATCTGGTCTCAAAGATTAAAGTACCTCATTAGAACTAAAATATAATGATCACTTGAATATTTTTCCAGCAGACTAATTTTGCTTTACCACATTTATTACAATATAACTCTACCACATTTATTGCAATATTTTTATCACATAATGAGAAGTATGTAGGTGCTTCATGCTGACAAGCTGGGAAACTCACACAAGCTCCTACTCCAATTAGAACGTGGTCTAGAGGTCAGAGGAAAATGTAAAACTGTGAAGAGTTGCATTACATCAGTGAGAAAAATATGAGGAACAAGAAGGTACTGTGACCCGATGGGGACCAGTCTCCAGATCTCAGGGACACGTAAGGTAATAGGTGGAGATTTGTGAGCCTTCTTTTTCTCTCAGACACATTCCCTGAGCAAATTATTGTCCATTCGCCAATGCAGGACAGAAAATTAATGCTACTAGAGCCACATCTGAGGGACCCAAAATCCCAAATCCCAGTCACCTGGGGCCTAGAATCAGTAATTACATGGACAGGCAGGTGTGAGCGTGTCTCTTTTACTCCCCACTCTCAACATTCTGGTGCTATGTGCATACAACAAGGAGGAGAGTTTTCCAAAGGGAGCAGAGTGCAAGGAAAGGGCAGAAAGAGGTGACTTAAAGGTCAAGCTCCTGATGTGTCTTTACTAGTAACAAAAACAAGCAAAAAAAAAAGTAACATCTTAATGGAAAATGAATTCATAGGCAAAGAAACAGACTTAATAGTGGTTCCAGTATGGTAGCATAAGCACCAAAGAATTCTTCCAACTAATTACAGTTAAAACTTAGCTCCACGTGTAATCAACACGGTTCTTAAATGTAAATAAAAGCTTTGCAGATTTCAGAGGGAAGTCAACTTGGAGAAGCAATTCTCAAAGGGAAGACTTCTTTTTTTTTCCCCCTTTTTTAAAACCTGGACTCTGCTCTTTAAGAGTTTTTTATTTTTTTAACCTAAAAAGGACAGGTTTATTGATGTTTAATTGAAATAAAAGAAGTTCACTTAACGTACACAGTTTGATGATTTTGGACATATGCAAACATCTCTGATACTATCACTGTAGTCAAGGTGATAGATGTATCCAACATCTCCCAGAGTCTACTGAGTCCTTTATTATTTGCTTGTTAGGGGGTAGAACATTTCATGTAAGATCTACCCTCTTAACAAATTTTGAAGTGCACAATTGCATGTTGTTAGCTATAGACAATGTTGTGCAGCAGGTCTCTAGAACTGACTCATCTTGCATAACTGAAACTTTATACTCATAACTTCCCATTTCCCCTTTTCCCCACAACTGGCAACCAGTACTGTATCATCCACTTCCAAAAGTTTGACTATTTTAGATTTTTCATAACAGTGGAAATACACAGTATTTGTCTGTCAGTATCTGGCTTATTTCATTTAGCATAATATTCTCCAGGTCCATCCATAGTATTCCAAATGGTAGGATTTCCTTATTTTTTTTAAGGCGGAATCATATTCATTGTAGGCATATACCAAATTGCGCATTTATCTCTTGATCGACATTTGGTTTGGCTCCTTATCTAAGCTATTGTGAATAGTGCTGCAATGAATATGAGTGTGCAGATACTTCTTTAAGAACCTGATTTCAATTCTGTAGGACATATACCCAGGAGTGAGATTGCTGGGCCATACGGTAGTGTTACCAACACAGCCATGAGGTTCTACTGCCTGCTGCTCAATAGAGAAGCCCCTGTGGAGGCAGAGGTTTGGTGAAAAAGGAAAAGCATCATTTGTTCAACAGCTACATAATTTTGGATGAGTGGCAATCTTCTAACTTAGAGCCCATTCCCTTGAAAACCCCCCAAAGAAAAATACTCTGCCACCCTTTGCCAGGCTAGACCAGTCCTAGCCTGCACCAGGAGTTCCTCCTCCCATTTAAAAATACCATCTCTTGGGAAACGCAAGTGGCTGCAGTATGATCATCCAGGTGGCTTAGCTGGTTCCCGGTCACAGACCGCCTTCAGGCGTATTTTGAAGTCTGCACACACTGGCTTCCCCTTTCTTCCCCATGCTGACTGCCGGCCGAGCACCAGCGCCCCAGCCTTCTAGAGGGTGGTTCGCCAGTGTGTCTGTGCACCAGGCAAAGCAGGACCAGGCAACACAGGGACAGTTGCTAGGATGCTACTATTGCTTCTTCTGCCAGATGGGGCCTTAGAATGCTGCCAGACCATGTGGTCTCCAGGACCTGCTGGTCTGGGAACTCTAGGCTCCCAACCATGCGAGTGGCCCAAGCCTCCATCCACCCTCCCTTTAAATCTTCCATCCCAATTTGCCAGCTAAACCAGGCTAAAGTCCATCACACCCCTCCGCCTATGCAGAGTCTCTGCCCCTTCTCCTGCTGCCATGACAACCTCCATTGTACACATGCATTGTGACCTTTTCAGTTCACACATACTCCGTGCAAGTTTCCTCCAGCTTTTCACAAGCTGCTAGTTTGTTTACCCTTACCTGGGGGTATTGAAATATATCAAACATCGGCTGCAGCTTTAATTCTGCTGCCTCCAGCACTTCCAGACCCATTTCTGAGGTCCCTCTCCTCTGTCCGGTGATCTAGCCAGAACCCCTGTAACAGTAGTTCTATAGTTAATTTATTGAGAAATATCTGTATGGTTTTCCAAAGCCACTGTACCACTTTACATTTCCACTGACAGTGTAACAGGGTTCCAATTTCTCAACAAACTTGTCAACTTCTTATATTTTTTAATAACAACCGTCCAAACAGTATATGAAGGGAGATAACCTACTTTTGATTTTCATTTCCCCAATAATTAATGATGTTGAGGATCCTTTAATATACCTATTGTCCAGTTGTATGTCTTCTATGGAAAAATATCTAATGTATACTGAAAACTACAACATTGGTGAAAAAAATTAAAAGAGACATAAATAAATAGACATATATATCTCATGCCCATGGACTGAAAAATTAGTATTGTTAAAATGTTCATACTACCAAAAGCATCTACAGATTCTATGCTATTCCTATCAAAACCTAAGTCTGAAAACTATGCATAAAGTGAAAGCTCCATCACACGCCTTATGGCCAGCTCGGCAGTGCATTTTCTGAGACGTGAAATGAGCGCTTTGGTCATTAACAGTAGTGTCTGGAACTCCTCAAAATGTTAGTGCCGTATACAAAAATGAAATAAAAGCAGAAGGGGATGTCCTAAATTAAAAGAATTGGTGGAGTGACTGTACTGGCCACTGAGTTTTTTTATGGTGTAATAAAATGTCCCAAAATTGATTGTAGGGATGGGATACATGTCTGTGGCTCTCTACTAAAATCCACTGAAGTACACTTTTTAAACAGATGAAGTATACGATATATAAATTATACATTAATAACTATTTAAAAATAAAAACAATGAAAGCAAAGAAAAGCTAGAAGTGTATGTACGGGATGCAAATTATTCAGTCTAATGACAGTCTAGTATGAATACTGCAATTGCACTCCATGCAATAGCTGAAGAGGTTTGTGAGGTGTCAGCATTTCATGACTAGAAATCCGGGGCTTTATATATAATATTTATTTAATATAATGTATCCAGAGGGCAGAAAGTAAATTGGGAGGGAGTGCTAAGAAATAAATCTAGGAAGGCAAGCAAGTTTATCTTACCAATGCACTATTGTTGATGAGAAAATGTTCCATAAATTCTCAGATTGACAGGAAATTCAGAAGTGGGCATTCTCAGACCCTAGACCCCTGCCTTCTGATATTTTCTTTGCTGATCTAATAAGGAGGAATGGTAAGAAAACAATAAAACCTACAAACTTCACGTGTCAGATAGCTGAAGCAATGACCCGTGAGCTGAGCTGAATGATAGTATCAGCGTTTATGACTTGTCAAAGCCCAAATACTAGCTAATGACAATGATACCTGGAGTGTGCTGAGGCCTCTGAAGGAGGCCAATGAATGGCAACCTCTTCACCATCTGAGTTCTGTACAAACTGATAAATAAGGGAAAGTGTTGAGGTAGGTAGGAAAAAAATGTTTATTTTTATTACAGATAAAGCCTAGGTTAGAGGGGATAGGGCTTATCTGCAGGTAGTAAGTTTGCTGATACCGAACCCCATCTTTAGACAGCAATGTCCAGTGCCTCAGTCCCCATGCAAACAAAAACATTACTGGACCAGGCCAAGCCTCAAACTGCCTATGGGCAAAGTGTTCCAGCCAATAAAGACACGCTGAACAGAGTCTGCCCTGTTCATTCTTCTAAACTTACCATTTTCTTAAGGAATATGGGTCCTCTGCAGAGAAGGATGAGAGTGTGACACTAACAGAGCTCCCATCACATGAAATAAAATGTGAGTGGCAAAAGGGCATTCTCACAGAGGGATTAGCTCTTTAAAAGCAAGCAGGGCAAAGCGGAAAGAACTAGGGACGGGGACCCAATGTACTGGATCTTCTTATCCCCCAGGCTCTGTAGTCAGTGTATTAAATATGAACATTTATTTCAGTGAAACATACAAGATAGTTTTAGCATCTTTATCTCTAGTTATAGATGAAGAAACTGAGAATTAGTGAGACTGTATTATTCCTCCAAGACTAGATTACAAATGAATTAGCTCCCAGCGGGGATGGGCAATGGGTGTGCAGCCCGATTCTAGCAAATGCAGGCAAATGGTTAGCCTTCCTGGGACACATTCCAGATCTGGATCAGAAGATCGGTTTTCGTATAATCTGTACTAGTGACATATTTTTAATATTCTGTGTCATTTGATCAAGCTTAAAGCAAATTGGGCACTCACTAATCAACATAGAGCAAATTTATTATGCAACAAAAATTTTCAGGTTTGATTGAAAAATACGCACTTGGTCATTAGAGTGAGAGATGATTAATGGCCAGAGTCAAGTGGATCTCTGAAGATTATGGGGACTGGTCGTCATGTATCCAGAAACTATAAGCAAATTAAGGAGAACTCATTTTATGTTAACACTAATTAATTTTTTATCAGACAGCAATATGACCTTTTGTTTTATAACAAGCTTATTAAGTATATACATTTTTAACACTTTAGACTTGTTTTGTGTAATAATGATGTAGTTTAGGGGCTTATTAGAATTTCAAATCAGTGGTTATACATTTTATTCTCATCTATCTACATTCTGCCACCCTAATTACGGTTTCTACATATAGTATTGTGTTTTTGCCAATGTAACTGCATCAAATTGCAAACATACACTTTATAATACATTTAGATTTCTTAAATTTGGATAGTGATTGTCATATAAGTGTTCTAGCCAGCTTAATTTCATAAGCAATACCTGACTTGGAATCGATGTTATAAATTAATAATTAAATTTTTCTTAATTTCTTTAAATTTACACATTTAATTTAATCTTGGAAGTGACATAACAATCATTTCTGTTATATGCTATATAACGAAGGCCAACTGAGGTACAATGTGGAAGTCTACGTGAGAGTATGGATACCATGAGGCAAGGATCACCAGAGACATTTAGGAGACTTGGTGCCACACAAAGCAATTTCATCTTTAATATTTCCAAAACTAATCTTCTGAATGTCTCTCTCCTTTAAAGACCTCCTCCCAGCCTTGCGTGTCTCTGGAGAAAGCTTTGAAATTAAACCGATGCATCCGTTTCATACCTCATCTAATTCAAAGGCAGGTCTTCTTCCAAGTGTTGTCTCTGAAACGGGTCCAGGATATGATTACCTTTCATGTCCTCCAAACTCTCAGCCTTGTGCAAACCTCCGGTAGTGATCTCCTGAACTAGCGCAATAGCTTTGCCACTGGTGTCAATACTTGCCTGACTGTCAAATCTGAAGCTCGAAAGCTACACAATAGCCAGAATGATTATTTTAGAATACATAATATCTTCTCATTCTTCTCCTCAAAACCATATAATAGCTTTCTATTTCACTCAAAGTAAAATCTGAACTCCCTGACATGTTATAAAAGTCTCCAATAATGAACAGCTGGCTCCTCGATCTCTTTGTGCCCCAACCAGTCTCTACTTCATTCATTTCATTCCAGAAACAATGGTCTCATTTCTGTTCCTCAAACACTCCAAGCTACTCTCATTCTAAGGTCTTTACGCTTACTCTTTGCTGTTATCTAGAATCCCAATTTCCCAATCAACAACGTGGATCCCTTACTTCTATTCTCTGTTCAAATGTCTACTGACAACAGTACCTTTTATGGCACCTCTATAAAAAATTGCACCCGCTCCCTCTTCAGCTTCACACTGAGTGTCCAGCTGTATTTATCTTAATAAAAGTTATTGTGACCTTTATTTATTAACTAATTTTAATAATATAAGTTTAATTAGGGCAGGTCATTTGACTTTGTTCTTCACCTCTTCATTTCTGTGTCCAAATACTACAAACAGTAGACATTCAAAGAATATTTCTTGACAAATTGAATGTTGAATATGAAGCTCTTAAATTCTGTCAAACTAGGTCATAAAATAAATTTGAACTTTATAATGATTTACTCATCTTCCTAATATGGGTACTTTATGGAGTGTACTTACAAGAATATATACAAAATTGATAATAATATGAAATGGATATCAATGTCTTTAAATCTCTATTTGGCTTTCAATATTCATGGACAGTAATTTAAGCTACGTGTATCTTTTAGGCAGAGTGGTTCCAAAAATAGAAAGTCAAAATGTAGCTCAACTATACAAATACAGATGTTTTTTCTCAAAATAATCACAGGGAGGTATAAAGAAGAGTTGAAAGCATTATTCTTTCATAGACACCTCTTCCTGGAAATATGGGGTCAGAGCAATAGGTGTTTACCTTAACATTTCCCAGCTCTCCTTTTCCTCACGACCACCATCTGAACATGCATATTGGACTTAACCAATAAGCCTCTGTTTTCCAGATGTGCACGTTGTCCTTGTTCCATGTCTCCATGCGTCAGTCTCCATGCAAGCAAAGCGGTGCAGGACCAGGCCAAGCCACGGTGCAGCAGGAGTTTACCAGAACCACCCAGATTCTGCGTCCACCGCTATAAGGCAACTCCAAATACAGCACATCTGCACTTTGTTGGCCCTTCTGAGCTGCTGACAAGTGGTTTAACTTGGACCTCAGAATATCCTGAAGTGACTTAGAACAGAAGTTTTTCCACTCCAAGTTCTCCTACGACTCCTGGATAATAATTATACTAAGTATCATTCTGTTTCCCATACTACATTGTCAAAATAGCCACTTAATGGTTATACAAGGAAGCAAAATCATATCCGGGATCTATTCCAACACTAATATGACAGTAATGTATTACTTGAATGTAATTGAATCCTTTCAAATTACTAAATAACCAATAAAATATCAGTCAAAAATTTCTATTTACTTGATAATTGCTTATAAGTTCATACAACCAATGGCTACTAACCAAGAGGTCCCTCAGAAAACTAAATAGATGGCTACTATGGCCGCAGTGGGAAAACTGCAGCTGTGTGTGCTGCCTGTGAATGAATCTGTATGTTTCATTAGTGGAGAAATTACTGTGGCAGCACACGTGTGTTATGCACCTGATCCAGCTTTTATCAGAAATAAGATGATATGGTGCCTTGTTTGATATATAACTTGATTTTTTAAATGAGTTTGCAATATATATAATGCCAATATGCTCATGTATATGTGTGTGTTACGCTGTTCATATACAATTGTGATGGGAACCCTAGCACCTTGGGAATTGAGTCATTCATTATAACTTCTAGCTTTGTGAATTTACTTTGTCCTGAGGAGTTGTATTTTCTTCTGTTTTTTTTGTTTGTTTGTTTTTTCTTCCATTTTTTGCATTTTTAATTGGTTCAGATACCAAAGTGAATGAAATAGGCTGAAATAGGCATTCCCTTATGGGTTATCACAATGTCAGAGGATCAGAGATCAGCAAGTAACTGTCTTCCTTCATTTTGCCTTTTTAGATTCTAAAAATGTGTAAAACTCAATCAAAAGGCAGGTCAGACTGCAAGAAGAATTTAAAAATGTATCATATTTATCACATTTAAAATCATTTATATGTAGCGAATAAAATTTCTAAGCCTAAGCCCGCAGAGAAAATTATGCTACCTGCTTGTAAAATCTACTTGTCTCATCTATAAAAAAAGACTATACAGAAAAATAATTCATCAATTTCAGATACCAAGAATATTTCTATATGTGTGGCTTTAATAAGGATGAGACATTAACCTCACTCAGAAGTAGATTAATTCATCCAAAGAGCATTTAGTAATTTTCATGAAAAATTTACTTGGGTAGCTTTCAAAATCATTCAGGACACAAGTTTGCCTTTCTTTAGAGATAAATCTACCAGATGAATATGTCTTAGGATTTTAAGCAAATATAACTTATTTTTATTAGTCAGAGATGGCATAAAGTCATGCCATCTACTTATGTGCAGAATAATGAGTTTTATTCATTGAATAAGTAATCAATATTGCATATTCAATTCAGTTCTGCCTTTCTGATGAAAATTAAGTAATGCTATTCAAATTATTTAGTCTTTTCCCTCTCAAAAAGCCATTTTCTGAAAAATAATAAAAAAAGCTGTCCATGAGTGTGATTTTTACTGATGCCTATTAAGTTATCATCATGAATGATGTGGTTAAAAAATTTAGGTTGTCTGTAACTCAGAGATAATGTTTTATCTTTTATTTTGCAATTGAAAAATTGTATCTTGACTTCTTTTGGGGGGGATGAGAAGGGGGGCTTAAAGACCAGTGTGTTAGTATTACAAACATTTCACTGTTTCCTCCCTCCATTTCGATAGTCTAGAAAATTAATCTATTAATAACAATTTATATCTTTCAACCAAGTAATCAATACTAATTGATGCACTGTTAAAATTGACATTCATCACAATCACTCTTTCTGAGGCAATGCCTTTCTATCCCACCTTACAATTAAATTTTAATGTAATGCCTATTTAGAAAGCACGCTAATTATCTGCTTCTGTAATTTATGGAATACTTTTTACTTTTCTCCCAAATCAACTGGGGAAACAATGTCTTTAAAAAACGCCCCCAGAGCCACAACTTCAAGCATTTTAAGGTGTTTTAAAAATTGGACAGTCTTACAGATTAATTATATAGAGAAGGCAAAGCACCCTGCACACCCACCTGCCAATAACCACATGGCAGTTGCTCACAGTGCATGCTATTTATGTGTGTTTTCTGGTGCAATTTCAAGTAACTTTCTAGCTCGCATTACTTTCCTACATCAAGAGTTACTCTAGGTGCAGCATATACCCTTTTGTAGAAGTTAGAAACAAAGAAAGAAACACTTAGCATACTGGAAACAGGTATTTTTCCAACACTGTCAGAATAGCCTGTTTTGTGCTTTTCATTCGCTTCCAAAAAAGAGATATTTCTTCTCATGAAGAGTAGAACTAATGGTGCAGGGAAGCTTAAGTCGTCATTAAAGGCCCACAGATGCATTGAATCAAGATCATTAAAATGACTGGTTTGAATAAAGTACTCTGTATTCATAGGATTTGGCATGATCACTGCCTCAGACATGACACTAAAAAACATTAGTTAAATAAAATTTAGTTTAAAAATATATCTGAAACAGAAGAAGAAAAATAGCATGTATATACTTCTGAGAGAAATGTTTGGAATTTGTAAGGGCAAATTTTCAAATGTTAAAGGATTACTATGATACAGGTTAGAAGAGGCCTTTATATATACGAGGTTATGACCAGGAGTAATGAAAGGAAGCTACAGAGAGACAGCTTTCAGACCAATAGTAACAAGAATTCTTTACTCCTGTTGCCATAAAGCAGATTAGCTCTCTTAAGAAGTAAGGTGGTAGCCATCAATTATAAATCTTATAGGTATGGTTCCTGAATTGGTAAAAGTTAGAAGAGATTATTGATCAGATTCAATTTATTTTCCAGGTTATGATTTCATATTATCCATATGATAAAATCAGTATATCCTAATTTCTACAGTAAGATGCCATCAAAGGATTTACTGTTTAGTGTGAGACACACATATAAAAGGTAAGAACTTAGAATCTAGAATCTCACTTTCTGGATTCCAGAATGAACTCTACCACTCACTAAGTCTCACACCGGACAAATAATTTAATATTTCTAGATCTCAACCCCCAACCCTCAAAATGCATGGGACCTATTTTTATGAGAATCAAATTAAGTGATGTTCATAAAATATTTAACATATACTAAATAGAAAATCAGTGCTAATTATTAGTATTAAATTCTGAAAATATTTATTGGTTTCATGGTATCTTCATATATCTGTTCTAGAGTCACAATTTTCAACTGAGGTCTCCATATTAAATATTCCACTAAATTTATTTTTATTTTAAAAATTGCATCTTTTTTTATTTTTCAATTACTGTTTACATGTAATATTATTTTGCATTAGTTTTGGGTATACAACATAGTGATTAGACAATTAAATACTTTACAAATTTATAATCTCTCTGCCCCCTTCATTGAAAATGCTCTTCAAAGACTGATATGTAGTCTCTGTCACTATTTACTCACATCTTTCCCCTTAATATCAGAATTTAAAGCTTTAATTTTTTAAGCTTAACTTTATCCTCAAATTGTGATATGTTGAATTCTCCTTTTTATTTAATTATGTCTATATTCTACTTTTTTTAAGATTTATTTTTACCTGTGGAGCATGTTATTAACTTCTCAAAATTTGGGTGATTTCTAGATTTCGTGTTTTTATTGACTTCTGTTTTCATCCCATTTCACTATGGGAAAAAGAAAAACCATACTCTTCACCATTTTATCTTGTGTAAATTTTTCAAAATATATGGTCTAAATTAGTAAAAATGTCATGAACGATCAAAAAAAGAATATATATATTATAGTCATTATTAATGCTGTATTAATTGTCAATATATTCAGGATAGCTAATAGTTGGTTCATGTCCCTGATGACAATATTTTCTTATCTAGTCCTATCAATTTCTGATAACAAGGTATTATTTTCTCCAGTCATAAATATGAAACTATAATTAGTTCATGTGTATTAGGCATTACAGATTTGTTTGTTATGCTTTCTTGGTGAACTACCCATTTATTATTTTAAAGGATACAACTCAGGAAGAGCTGAAGGTAAGAGCCACACAGGGTAAGGCATATGAGAGAGGGCTTAGAGCTTCCTTGACTCTCTGGGCATGTCAACCTCCCAGCACTGAAGCTCTCTGAACCTCTTCTGTTAGTAATAAAGAATTTTCTCTCAAACTGTGAATATTGATAATAAGCAAAAGTAGAATAGAGAAGGAGAGTGTATGAGCAAGTATACGGGCCCTCCTGAAGGAGTCAGAAACACACACACAAATGTTTATTTCCCTCTAATGAAAGTGCAGGCATTCTGAAACATTCTGTGGATTCTTTGTTGGGAGACATACATGGAAAAATAGATGCTGTGTTCTAAACCATGCAGAATTTCAATGCATTAATTAGTTCTATAGTGTTTTGTTTTTGTTTTTATTTATGCTTCTCCATTATTCATATTATAGCAATTTAAAAGAAAATATTACATACACTGAAATTCACACCCCTCCAAGTCTGGATAACTGCTCTTCTCAATATCAAAATAACACCATATCTGGTCCATGATAATATTTCAACATATGTTTACTGCATACTTAGTTGAATGCATCGATATGTGGTAAGAAAACGTGTCCATGTGCCAAAGAATAGGTGCTGTTTAAGGGACCGTTCGGGATCTAGAACTAGATTATATGTTCTTTGATTTTCCTTTCTATTCCTAGAGTGCTTGGATAAGTGCATCAGAATCAATGTCACCCTAGCTTAACCTCAATGGTAATAAGTTTATGGCTGTCTCGGATCCTTCTGCTTAGGGGTTTCATAGGTGTTAGCAGTCATTCTTTACCCAAAAAGGAGCAATCCTCAAAAAATCAAGCATGTTGGTAATCTCTCTTTCTTCATGACCAAAGAACCTAATATAAAACATAAAGATGGGAGATGGCATTTAGTGAATTCCCCAGGAAAGCAATAACTTCCAGTTAAAGCAATGCCTAGGCATCTTAATAAGCCAGAGCTCATCAGTAATTAGTTCACACTGGGTGATACATAAGTTTTCCTTGGGGTATATGTCATGTGGAACTGACACATGCTAACTTTATCTTCTTAGTTTAAACCTTAAAACTATAACTATAAGGTGTCTTCTACATCACTGCAGGCACTGCACACCTGCCACAGAAATGCATACGGTTCTCCAGCGTATACCAACATAGTTCACTAACTAGGTAAAACATGCCACATAAATAAATACTATGTATGAAATTCGCTCTCACTTGTCTTATGCCAAGTACCCCAAATCAACTGGAGAATCCGCAAGATTTCCCTTACGTAATCCCAATTTTCATTTATCAGCACATTGTTCACCTGCAGTATTCTTAAATTCTGAGCTGATTTTGAGACTTCAGTCAACTTTATGAAATTTCCCCTAATTCAGCATATTCAAACTGACCCACCTTTTATTTTCAGACTGGGATCTTTATTTTTCCTCTTCTTAGCTCTTGTCTATGAATATTACAAAATATAAATGTGTTTATTTAATACCTTTATTAATCCAATCAGGTAGATTATTATCCTTTATTTTTTAATTATATAAATTGGTCAACTGGGTCTGCCTCTGAAATAAACATCTTAGTTTTTAAGCATGTTTTAGAATATGGTGGAATGTACTGACTTACAAATTCTAACTAAATTACCTTTGTTATGTATAAAAATCAACTTAAGCTAAAGAGCAAGATTTTTGAACCTTTCTCATGCCAAAAAATATATTAATAGTGGGATCCATGTTAATCAAAATGTTTTATGGGTGATTTTGGGCTTCCCAATAAGTATTCTTTCTCTACAGTTTTATTCAACTCTCCAAAAAGATATACATAATATGTCTTAACTTTAATATTCATGCTGCCAGAGAACATGAGAGTTCTTTAGATGACTCATCTTATTTTGGCAGTTTCTTAAAATTTATCTTTTATGCACCCATTGGCCATCATCAAAATTTTATGAAATCTGAATATCAGAGTTGGCTGTGGATTTATTTAGAGCAAGAAAAAAGAGAAAAGTGTTGTGGAACTGAAGAATATATTAGTCCATGCTATGCCCGAAGGAGAAGGTATGAATTAAAAAATTCATTCAGCTAAATACATCTCTGAGCTCAACTGATTCTTACTGAAAGGCAGGTTTGTCCCTTTCAGGGTATTTTTAATCAAATTGTAGTGTCTACTTCACTAAGGTGGAGGTATGAACCTTATTTTGTTATGTATGGTACTTAGTCTGTCCTAGTCTTCATACTCTGTCAGAAAATCTGAATGCCTATAGTCTACGGCAGAACCTCCACACTAGGCAGACCTCCTTTCAGAAACGATTTAAACTCCAGACTGATGTCAGTTACTGGAAAAATAATTTTTGAAGACAAGATAGCAGTAGAGACTTTGGAAAAATTTTATTACCAAAAAAAAAAAAAAAAAAGAACAAGAGTTTCATTAGAAGCCCACTGGCATGATTTCTGAAATAGGTACCATCTTTTTTCATGTACTAAATGTGGTTCTTATTAGTATCCATTGATTATTGTTGGAGTAGAATTTAAGAGAAAATATGCTCCCATTCATACTATTATATTATAATCTTTACTTTTTAAATCAACTCACATTTTTACTTACATAAAATTATTTTCCAAAAGAAAATTTTATCATAGCATGTAAAGTTAAATGCAAAGTCATTCCCAGCTAAGAAAAGATGTAGAAGTTTAGGCTGGTGGTTCCTTTGGCAATACATGCCTTCAAAAATTTATAGATTGGTAGACCAGTCTACCATTCAGTTCCACATGATCATAACTTCCTCTAAAAGCAATTTTTATGCATATCAATTCTTCTTTTTAAGAACCAGCTCTTGATTTGCTTTTAGGCTGGGAGCTGATAGAAATTAAATATCTGTCCATGGAAGACTGCATGGCTATGAGACCTGAACTGAGAAGTATCTATTCCACCAAACCATAAATTGGGAGGTGCTAAGTAATACTCCATTAAGGCGAAGTGGTACATATAACATCAGGTTTGAGCAGGTTTGGAAACCATAGGTTCCTCCATGAGGAGGCGTCCTCCACTCAGGACAAACCATACATACACACACACACACACACACACATGCATGTACATATGTGTGTGTACATGTATATGTTGTTGTTCAATTACTGTTGTCCTTTTTCCCCATTGCTCTCCCCTACCCCATCTCCCCCACTCCCAAAGTCCATCTCCCATTGTCCAAGCCCATATGTCCTCTATTCGTGTTCCTTTGCTTACCCCTTCACCTTCTTTCCCTCGTTATCTCCCTCCCCCCTTCCATCTGGTCACTGTTAGTTTGTTCTTATTTCCAAGTCTCTGATTCTATTTTGCTCATTTACTCGTTTTGTTGATTAGGCTCCACTTATAGGTGAGATCATAAAGTATTTGTAGGGCGAACTATATTTTGTCTCCGATTCTCCCATCCATACTTATAAATTCACAGAGAATCTTCTCTCTATATCCAGTTATAAAAGAAAAATGTATTGATTTACTGCTGCTGCATTACTGCCCCAATCAGGGGCTGACCCGGAAGACAGGAAATCTTTTTTCTTTCAATTGTTGTTACTCAATTACAGTTGTCCCAATTTTTCCCCCATTTCTTTCCCCTGCCCCATACCGCTTGCTCCCCCAGTCAGTCCCCATCACATTGTCCATTACCATGGGTCCTTTATACATGTTCCTTGACTAGACCCTTCCACTTTTTTCCTCCATTCTCTCTCTTCCCCCACCCCTCTGACCAACACGGTGGGGAAAATTTTTCAAAGAGCACAACTCAGGTTTGAGTTTAAATAAAAGGAGGTATGAGCTGAGGCAGGGATCTAAATAATGTCTAATGACTTATCTAAGGGTTTATCACAATCACCAAGGACTTTGAAAACACTAAAATTGAGTGATCGCAAAGTAGACACTCCTGTCTCTCCTCAGGTAGCTGGACTCCCAACAGTACATGTGAAGTCAGAGACCCCGGTCACCGAATAATGTTTTGTATGTCTGGTTTAATTCTCATCCATAGAACTTTGTTTCTAGCTCACTTCTCTGTTCCCTGAAGTCGAAGAGCCTTCCTTTGCACTGCACCTCAGAGTGTAGCATCTGGGAATTGATCTCCTGGTCCTACTGTTTTGTGATGTCATCCAGCCCAGGAGACCAGAAAGAGATCACCAGATGTTTCAGCTCTTAAGCCTAGAAATAATATGGCTCCTTTCTCCTCACAGCCCAGTATTATCTACTTGGAAAATACGGAATTATACATAGGCATAGAACTTACTTTGAACTGTTATTACAGGTATTCACAGCTCAAAGGATACACAATCTAAATTCTTACTACCCATACATAACAAATACATTAAAACAAAAATTTATAGCTTGCAGGGATATAGCATGGATTAGTATATTAGAACAGTATAGTTAAAAAAACAAAAATTTGTGTGAATTCGAATTTCTTGGAAGACTTAAAAAATAGAATTTTCATTTTGAACTAAGACAACAACAGAGACATTACAATAAATTCCACATATCCTTGGGAAAAATCAGGAAAAATAAGCAATATGAAAGCAAGAGTCCCTTTGATGGACTTTTAGGTAAGATATTTAAATTATGTATGTGTCATAGATTGTACATGCCCTAACTAGGTTCTGATAAGTATAATATAAAATAATATGTTTGAAAATTAGTATTATACTTCAGGAATATTAAGAAGTAATTGTATTAAGCAAAGAAATAAAAAAAGACTCATATACATGGAAAACAGTGTGGTGATTGAAGTGGGGGAGAGGGAACAAGGAGGATAATGGCAATGGAAAAAAATTAAAAATGTGTAAAGATGATTGAAAATAAAATTTAAAAAAGAAGTATCTATGAATAATTCTAGATACCACATAGAATCCACAACTATTTTACCTTAAAATACTAAGTTTAATATGATATGGGTTCTGTTCACACTCCCTCACTGTCCCTCTCATTCATCTTACCACCTCTCCAGCCCGTCCCCATCCCCCACACATATGCAGCCTTTGGCTTCCTTAGGATGTCTTCAGTTAAACTTATAGTTTAGGTCCTCATACTCAAGATAGATTTATTTATTTATCAGTTTAACAGGAATCAGTAATGCCAAAATCTCCAAGCTGAAAAAGGATTTTGTGTTCATTTGGACTCAGCGAGTACACTAATGCTTGACCTTTTCAGAAATCAGTCATCCCTCTCCTTTCCCCCCAACAGTCATCCATCCCCAGCAACTCTCCCTCATCACCTATATAACTTTATAGATTTTTTAAAGTGGCATCTGTATCTGACACTTCCGTTAATCAAAAATAACCACTTTTTTTCTGAGTCATTGGGAAAAAGGGAGTTAAATGTGTACAACAAACAGCTTTATATTTTGACTAGGTAGGTTGTAAATCTCCCTTTGAAATCTGAAAAATTATTCTGTTTTGAGACAAAAGCAAGTAATAAATTTACCTATTTTTTAAACCAGGGTAAAAAAATAATTCTTATCAACAGGGAAGCATTGTTATTTTTACACTGGTATTGTTATCTCCAAATGAGGACAGAGATTCCAAGTTCATTGCTCACAAGGACTGAGGGTCCTTATGACTCTGACTGAATTTAGTTTAAAACCTAACTCTAGAAATAGCATATATCTCTCTCTGTCTATATTTCTCAGAAACCTAGTCCCCCTGGACAAATATCAGAAACCCCTAAAACAACTGAAGACAGTAGCCCAGACCTGACTAATAGTCACATGGTCCAAAACTCTGCCAGAGATAAAGACAGCACCTTGACTTAAGTTATGTTTCACCTACTGAACTCTCAGGTGGAATGACACTCTGTCTACACTCCCATGAGACCAGACAGAGAGACAAAAGACAGGCATCAGAGTTGTCCTCAAGACCTGAAGGAATCATTCATCCCTCTTACCTCACCTCCAACCAAGAAGCTCCCAACATGACCCAGAACTGTCAACCCAAAGAAGGTGTCTTGTGATTTTGCCTATATAATTTGTAACCTTCTCACTATCAGGGAGTTTGGGTTTTTGAGCATTAGCTACCTGTTCTCCTGAGTGGTGCCATTCATAATAAAATAGTCAATATTTCTCCACTGTAATTCTTGGTGTCTAGTATTTGGCCCCTCTAGAGCCAGGTAGATGAATTCCTTCAGTTCTATGATAAAAGATGAGGAAAAGTTTGTTGCCTTCAGAAAAAAAAAAAAGTAAGAGTAGAAGTTCATTTAACTGGTGAATTCAAGCAACTGAAATTAGTAACAATAATTATTGATAAAATATCATCATAATAATCATCAAAGTCTTGGCTGTAAGACTTCTGTTTACATTAGATTTCTTAGTCATGCATTTCATTAAAATTATTGAAATTAGAAGGACATCAGCTTCTGTATGTAAATTATTTTGTTATATAGCAAATTGTATGGTAATAGAAGGAAATTATGACCTCTACTATAGAATGCACTATGTTTGTGTTCATAAAACTCAGTGTAATTCAGAATTCCATTACACATACTGCTTTCTGTGTAGCAAATCAGACAGTAGATTTAAAGAAAATAATACTATCTATCCATTTTTAAAGTCACGAAATTTTTCAAACCCTGCTTTGGAAAAGATTTGGGATCTTTTTCTCCGTTATTCATTTTTCCACTTTCTTTTCTTTTTTTATTTTTATCTTAGAAAGAATAACAAAATCCTAATAAAAAATAAAAGCATATTTATTGCCTATTAATTTATTGAATAAACTTTTCTTTCTTAAGTTTCATTTAGGAGCATTAAATATCCATTCTTACCCTAAAAATAAAAGAAAATAATACTGAAATCAGTTCATTAAACAGTACATTAAAATTTGTTACATTCTGGTAAGATGCCTATAACCTAATTAAGTTAATTTTTTTCAATTATTTTGAAAACTTGTTTCAAGATTCTGAATAATTTAACCTCCAAGAGTAATAGAGACCAGTGAAACATTGAACAAATGACAATGTTGCTTAGTGAAGATGCTAGTTCTTCTGGCAAGGTAAGCCATTCATCAGTGAACCAAAAAGGCAGAGGTTAATTAAACCTTTAGTCTAGAAAAAAGAAAAAAAAAAGATTTACAGTGTTAATTTACTCACCCAGGTTATCTCTTTCAGGATTGGTATTAAATCCTTAGTCAGCTACTCAAAAAGTCAGAAATATAGTATCTGTGACACCATTTACTCATTCAAGTGGAGTTTAAATAAAACACCTTCCTCCCGTAGGATTCTAATTTGTAGCTTGTATTCAAAGAATCTTACCAAGAGTAATACCACGTCCCCTCCATTCAACCTTTTCCTATTTGCAAGGCAAAAATTGATGATGAAGGAAAAATAGAAGAAACTAGTTTTTGCTGTCCACATTTACTGGAATACTTTCACAAAAAAAGAGCTAAAGATAAAACTCTTTCATTAAAAAATAAATAGGTGTTGATGATGCTTCTGTACAGACTGGAGTAAGAAAATTGGGACAGAATCCACAAATTGACTAAAAGCTATGACCTTTGGCTCCACCTTAACTTTATATAAAACTAATAAAAATTTATGGAACTACAGAATTAAGACCATCTAGCCCAGGCACCAATCTTGACAAGTATGAGGTACTTCTTAGTTCCCTTACTATAGCCATTATTACTGTGGGTCTTATGTCAGCTTTAGTCATTTCAGAAGGAACAGGAAACAATAAATAAAACAAATTATGTACTGTTACAAGTTAATAAAACATTTTTTTTTAAGTAACAGTATAACAGGGTAAAGGGGAGCTGAAAAAGTCAAAGAAGTAGAAGTTACAGTGAAAAATTACTTATGGTAGATCTCTTTGAGAAGGAGCATTTGGACAATTTGAACAGCATATTATAGTTATGCAAAAAACAAGTGGTCATGGAAGACACTCTTTGTGGACATTATTTTCTTTTAACTAGGAAATTCTCATGAGCTTCTCTCTTCTCTCAACATTTACTCACCTACCTCAGAGCTCTGAAGATGTTAAAATTTCAAAAGAAAGTGAAGCAATGATGAATGTTACAAAGAATAGAGTAAGAAATTTTAACAAAAACGTTTTATATAGAGATTCACATTCTTGGGTTTCTGGGTATTCTATCTGATTTCACCCCCTTATTATTATTGAGAGCCATATGAATAGAAGAATAATGGCTATATAATATAGCAGCAGAAAGTTTCCAAAGATGAATGATGGGATTATGTGCTATATATTTTTCTCTGTGGTGTTTGCATATTTCAATATTTTTCAATGTCTCTGTTTTATTCTGTAACTATTTTAAAATGTCTACCTACTTTATTGTATATTCAACTTCACTAATTGTACCTAGTGTTGTGTGAAAATAGAGCATCTACAAGAGAAAATAGACTGAATAAATGTTCAACTATATCATTCTACTCTTTTAATCATTCCATGAATCTTAGTGTGGGAACAATATTGGATTGTGATATATTTTTAAATCATTTTTTATTTTTTTTATTACAGGTGTTCCAATTTTCCTCTTTTACCCTCCCCTGCCCCTCCCACCACCCTCCCACAGATTGTGTTGCATTTTTCATAAGTTATTCAAGGTCAATTTAGTGATATTCCAAAAAAAGAAATGCAATATTATTGTGGATTGTCAACAACAAGTCTCCTTCACTTTTGTTAAAAACCTCAGACATTAATTGGTCAAACTTTACAGATGAAAAGTGACTTTTCCTCTTAAGGGTCTCAGTGCCAAGCTCTCTCCCTTTCCACATTAGTGTAACAGGGTCACCCAGATGCCAGTGTGTGTACCAAGGGTACTGATTTATTCTTATTTATGGGTCCCTATGTTTGGAAAATATTCATTTGTCCAATGCATACACTTTGAGGAACTAACATCTGTGATTGCACCCTTAGAACACTACTTTAAACTGATAATGACATTATAAATTGATCTCATAATACATTGTAGCATCAGAAATCCTAAGGTTTTACAACAGCAATAAAAAAACTACTCAATAATAGCAAAAACAATAAAGTTACAAATCTAGTTATGTAGAATTATGCTTCTGCTTTAAATGCTAATATGTAAACTCACTGGATTTTTACTTTTAGTCTCAAAATATCCCTGTTTCTTTAGACATTAATTAAACCACATTACCCTTTGAAAACTGAAAACTTCTGTACATTGATGAAAGGAGGTGGTGGTCTGTGGCCAGTTCTAAGTGAACAAGGTCTATGTTCTTAACATTTGCCATAATGATTGGCATTAATAAGTCCCTTGGCTGGCAGTACTGTCAGGCAAAGGAAAAATTATGTGAGATAAATACATGAATTTCCATCCCTACCAGAACTGAGCACCTGTTGCCAGGACTTGGGAATGTGAGGAGGGCACAGGAACAAGTCATAGCTGTATCTTACACTGTGTGGGTCCTGTACTTAGAGTCAATTTTTTGTTCACCTTCTCACTTGAGAGCTTCAAGCTTGTGCTTGAAAGTTGCACAATGGTAAGGCTGTATTCATAAATTTGAAAACAATGTCTCTCCTTAGTGCATTAAAAAATGGCACAAATTAGGCAGTGATAAATATTGATGGATATGCTATTTCATTACATAAAATTTCAGAATTCTTATAGTGTATACTATTGAAAAGGACATGCATTTAGCCCAAGTGAAAGCCACAGTAAGATATAATAATGGTGCCCTAGATATAAGCAATATAAGCACTTTTTATCCACTTTTCTAAACTGACCTTTTTTTTAGGGAATAGAAGTACTGACTCTTGCAGTCATAAATGCAGGGATGTTGCTGTCTCAGATGGTGCTTTGCTCCAAATTCCTCTGCAAAAGCATCTCTCTGGATCTATATTTTTGCATGACTTGAATCATGAAAGCTTAGAATAATAGAAAATTCAACTGGGAGAAAAGTTAATAATAATCTACATGATATTGCATATATCACATAAGTCTATACAATGTTGTAGTTCAAGTTATCACAATTGACCATGACATTTGACCTGGAAAAGGAAAAAAAAGAGCATGTTGAGTAGGTGAGAGAGCATAAAAATTTGGTGGGATCAATGGATCTATGTCCCAATGAGACTGAAGAAGAAAAGAATGATCTCAAAAGATAGAACAGATATATTGATCCAGAGATGGGACTCCAAAGGTGAAATTATGGTGAGAGCACATAATATCAAGGAGAAATGTTCAAGGAAATGAGGGGAGCTAAAACCAACAGAAATGTCAAGAATACCAAATTGATTGAATCAGTAATGGGTGCACAAAGATTTACCTGAGATATTGCCAGGTCGAGAGAAAGAGGATCCAATAAGTCATTATTAAAGATACAAGTGAGAAAACAATAATATTGTAAGATTATAATCTCCTACTCAATATGTCTAATTATTTGATATAATATTTTTACCTGTTACATTCTGTGAAATATAGCAGAAAATAACTATAAAATTGGCTTCTTATTCTTAACAGAGTGCACAGCTTCTTATCCCTCGAAAGCAAACATCTTAGTTTCTGCCCCTGAGCTCTCTCCATGCCATTTTTCCCTTGTATACTTTCTTGTCTCTGTAATTTTGTATCATTCGCTTTCATTATAAAACAGCTTTAAATTCTAGGTTTTTCTGTATAAACTCTGTTGCGTTCTGAACTTTTCTTCTCAGCATTTTGACATTTGCGCATGATTTTTTTATTGCTTAAACTTGACATATATTAACAGTTCTTTCAATGCTAATTTTATGCATATTCAATTTATCAAAATACACATAAGCAAGAACTGTGTATATAAAATATAGAAAATATAAGTTGTAGATAGGTCATGGTAATAGTGTACTAAGACTGGGAATATGTGTTCTCCATTTTATTTAAAACTGTACTTGAACAACAGTATAAATAAATAAATAAATAAATAAATAAATAAATAATCTACCAGGGGGAAAACATATTTTGTAGTGGCTGATTTTATTTATACTTCCCTCATTGCACAAAAAAGAAAAAAGTTGCATACCTGTCTTATGCTTATTAAGACAGTTTGTGTTTTATCATGTTTGAGCCTGCATTAGGGGTCAGATGGCAAGTTGAAAGAATTATGAGTTAATAAAAATGAAATGTTTAGAATAGTACCTGATACACAGTAAGTGTTGCATAAATATTAGTTAACTTTTTATTTATATTACAAAACACCTACAGATTCTAAAAGCAGTGGACTAGAAATGAGGAAATGAGGCCCAGAATAAAATACTGCCTTCCCAGGAAGTTCAAAACCAAGAAATAAGAACTTCTGAGAAATATTAAAATATGACTTTGCCTCTCCCATATCTACCTTAAGTAAATATTTTCTTTTGGTAGCTTAATTTGATATGACCTGATAATTGCATAAATTATTGGGTTATACAGCTATTCTTATGATTTGGCTTATTCTAAGCCTCTGTTTCCTAATCTGTAAATCAAACATAAGTAACAGTACTTACCTCAGAATTTTAGCAATAATTAAATAAAGGAAGTTATACGATGTACAATGCAAATTTTTCTTCATTATTATCATCATCATTATTTATGACTTGGGAGGTAAAGAGAAACAGGCATTAAGCTAAGAAACATCTAGCACTTAATATGTTCCTATCACTGCAATGACCACAGGTAATAAAAGTATACATAATACTATCTTTATATATTAAATTCTATATGAAATGTCAGTCTGAGTGTGGCTTCGTTATTGGTGCAGACCTTTTAAATATCTTTAGAAAGAAAATCATCTCTTGAGCTCCCTGGAAGCTTCCACTTCTTATGTTGGCCAAATAAACCTGAACCTTCTTGCTTTAACCTAATGGTCCTTCTTAGAGCCACACGGGCTTGCCTCCCTCAATACAAAGATTAGCAGTAAATCTAAATTCAATTAAACGGTTATAAAATAAGGTGAAGAAAATATTTACAGGGTCAAAACTACCTTTGCATGCTGCGTATTTAGTTAAGTTCTCTGTTTTCATTTTGGCAAACCAACCAAAAACGATAGGTTTGTTTAACGCCATAAAATCAGTCAGAGTAACAAGATGCTAATGTGCTGGAACCAACAATAGTTTCACAGGTCTCAAGTCACCTGGCCCTAAGGAATACATTTTCATTAATTGGAACAGTCACGTGAACTGCCTTGCACAATTTAAACTTTCCATTCTTTGCCTTTTATTTCATCCAGTAAAGCATTCGTGCAAGTGAATAATGGGTTGGTATAAGGATCTCCGTTTGGGCAAGTCATTTATGGCTTTGCATGCCAGCATAAAGGGCTTGAATGTTATTCGAAAGAGAATGAGATGTCATTCAAAAGGAGGAAGAGGCATATTTAGGAGGAATATTCTAGCATACAATGTTTTGCAGAAGGGGAGTTTTGAAGGCACAAAGCCAGGTAGAAGAAATTGCAACAGTCATGAAAAATGACTGTAATCAATATAGCATTTTGGAAATATAGCAAAATAGTCAAACCTCTGAAATTTTACAAAAGGAAAGTAATAGGCCTTGGTAGAGAAATAAAGCGCTGGAGAAACAAATACATCTCCAAGGTTTTAAGCCTGTATGACTACAAGAAATGTAGTCTCTTTGGCAAACACAAGAAATAAGGCCGAGAAATAGTCTTGAGGTCAAATAATTTATAGTTTTAAAATGCTGTGTAAAATATGGTAACAGAATATCAATAAGAAATGTGTCCACACAGAAATGAAAGCTTAGAACTTAGAGGAAAAGACTGAGCTGAGATGGATTTGGGAGACATATATAGAGACAGATAATCGAACAATCAAAACAATTTTACTCAATTAAGAGCTTCAATTTCATTAGACGTTATACATCTAAAGCCAAGATGTGTTACATTGATACTATTCATAAAATTTTCATAACATAAATTTTTAATAAACTGGATCATTTTTCATAGTAAATAATACTATATTTATTGCTTTTTTAAAAATTCTGTGAAAGTTAGCTATATGCATTATATATAAAACATGTCTCTTAAGCAATACATTACATTGCCAAATAATTTAGGATAATATTATCTAACTACATTATCTAAGTGTATGTTTATATAGCTTTAATTATGAACTATAATTAAAGGTAAGGACATTGTGGTGGTTCAGGTCTACCATAACAATAGTTGTAATATAAATTATATTAATTTTTCTAACCCTAATTGGTCTAATTCATATTTGTGTAGTGTTTGAAATATACAATAATTCTGTTTTTTTTCCATTATCAAATCAGTGTGTTTAATTACATAGCATAATCAACAAACTCACATTAGAAAAGTACAAATATGTAAAATAGAAAAATATAAATTCAGAATATATTTGTATCTCAATATTAATTTTTCTTGGATAAAAAAAGCTACATTTATTAGTGTTCATTATTTTGAATCAAAATAGCAACTCACACCAAACTAGTCCAAAAAAATGCAAGTCTAAAACAGTCTGTGGCTACTAGTTCATAACAGTTTGAAAGCTGAAAACAAATCCCCACTGATGTAAGCTGCAAATAAACATTATATACCAAAAAATTAGGTAGCTTATTTTTTGTTTTGCTTTCCAAACTAACTTTGGACAAGTAAACTTACTTCTCTGAATCTCGTTTCCCCATTTGGTAAAAATCACACAATAAGATATATAAGTAAAAATGATCCATAAATTATAGAGTGAATAACACAGGTCAGAATGGCCATCATAAACAAATCTATAAACGAGTACTGGCGAGGTTGTGGAGAAAAGGGAACCCACGTGCACTGTTGGTGGGAATGCAAACTGGTGCAGCCACTGTGGAAAACAGTGTGGAATTTCCTCAGAAAACAAAAAATGGAACTGCCTTTTGACCCAGCAATTCCACTGCTGGGATTACACCCTAAGAATGCTGGAAACACCAATTCAAATGAACTTATGCACCCCAATGTTCATAACGGCACAATTTACAATAGCCAAGTGCTCGAAGCACCTAAGTGCCCATCCGTAAGTGAGTGGATCAAAAAACTGTAGTATATTTACACAGTGGAATACTGAGCAACAGAAAGAAAGAAGGGACTCCTACCCTTCACGACAGTATGGGTGGAACTGGAGAGCATTGTGATAAGTGAAATAAGTCAGGTGGTAAAAGACAAATACCATATGAGCTCACCTATAAGTGGAACCTAATCAACAAAACAAACAAGCAAGCAAAACAGAATCAGAGACACTGAAATAAAGAGCAACTGACAGTAACCAGAGGGGAGAGGGGAGGGGGATAACTGGGGAAAGAAGGGGAAAGGTAGTCAAGGAACATGTACAAAGAACACATGAGCAAAACCAAAGGGAGTAGGTTCAAGGGTGGGAGGTAGGGATGGGTGGGGTGGGGGATGTTGTGTGTTGGGGGTGAATGGAGACAACTGTACTTGAACAGCAATAAAAAAAATTATAGCGTGAATGAGATGGATCACCCAGAAAAGTCCTAAAATTGCATGTCATAACAACAGAAACAAAACACTGTCCATTGACCTCATAGGAGGTCACAGTCAGAAACTTCGTTATAAATTAGTGATAGTTGAATAAACAGACAACAGTATGGTGATAACCAGAGGGAAGGGGGAGTGGAGGTAAGTGGAGGTGGGAAAAGTGGGGATAAATGGGAATAAATGGGGACGGAAGGGGACTCTGCTTTGGGCAATGGGCCCATGATGCCGTGTGAAGATGACGTGTTGTGACCCAATGACAGCCCAATAAATTCAGTAATAAAAACATTAACAATAGTTGTTTTCTTTATCTATCACCTCCTCATCACTTTTCAACCTACTTTACTATGGCTAATATCCACAGCATTACACTGAAACTGGTCTAGAGTCTAGACAATGTTGTTCTTGTTGCTAAAAATCAATATGTCCTTATATATCTAGAATTTTAATCAGAATTTGAGAAAAGTTGCCATATCAAGAGAACGCTTGGGGAAATTCTAGCCCCTGTCATTTTCTCTATCATTTCCCTCTCAAGTCACAGTAAATGAAAATATATAATCTGGTCGCCTATCTGCCTCCAGTCCTATGAATTCAACCCTCTTGTTAAAGCTCTGCTATGTAAAAATTCTGGAGCTGCCGCCGTGACCCATCTCCTTCATGTTATGCATACTTTCTTGCTCGCTCTCTCTCAGTTTTCCAGGACACATGTAGCTGCTCTTTGAGGGGCACTGTGGTTGAACACTCCTTTTTTATCTGGGATCTAAATGCTGTAAATCATGAGAACTTGAGTTTGTCTTCCTCTTTCTCATCTGTATTGTGTCTATAAATAATCTTATCAATTCCTGGGTTTTCTGACAGCTATATGATGCTTCTTCCCAAGCTTACATATGAGAGACATTACAGAACTATTTTTTGAATTCCACAATTAATATTGACTTCTTATTTGGTATTTTCAATTGAAATCTCACATGAATTTTCATTTATCATTCCCAAAATTTAATAATTTTCCTCAAAACAAATGCCAGAAATGTCAGTCTATGCAAGTCAAAATACAGAGAATCATCCTTAATCATTTACTCTCAACATCTATTCATCAGTGAATTAATTTGTTTGTACTATCTAAAAATAATCTCTAGCACAGCCATGTTTCCCCATTCATACTGCAGCTACATCCTCTTATTCTACTCATATTTCTTTAATGAATTTCCCACAGAAAATCAGATGGTATTTTGAAAGTACCCAATACTTATTGTAGAATTTCACATTTTCAACCCTCCTGCTTATCTCTCGAGCTTTATCTGCTGCCATAGTTTTGACCTAGCGCTATAGAAGGTTTCTTTACATTTTTAAAGATATTCATTTATTTCCTGCCTCAGAGCTTTCATACACATTATTTTTGTCATGAAAGCAGGCAGTCCACTCACAGACCACTTCACTAATTCTTTCTTTTCTATTCTTCCCTAGATGTCTACTCTTAATTCAGGTACCATCTTATATCTCCTATAAAAAACCATTCCCAACTATTGCAAAATTCACATACCTCTTAATATCTCTTATAAATTTGTATATTTTACTGTGATAGTTGCTACAAGTTATAATTAAATGTCTACTTGTTCTTTTAATTATTTTGTGTCTCTTTTTACTCCTTTACTTGTACCCACAAAAAGAACAAGGACCCCTATACATCTAATGTTACTTCAGTGCCTGGCACACTGTACAGTCACCTATCAAGCTTACATAGCAAAGAAAGAAATGGAGGATTTTGAATGATAAAATCTAACTGGTAGTAGTTTTATATATTTGACAAATTATCAAGGAAGAAAATATATTGATACCTCTAGCTATAAAAAAAAGACCTAGGCCATTCATGTGTTCTCACACACAAATCATTTTATTTATTTTACTCTTTACAATGTCTTAAACAGAGTAGTTACTAATTTATCATATTTTCATCATATGTAGCAACCTCTTACTATAGGTCATTATTGCCTTTAATTTGTAGATAACAAACCTAAAATTCAGAATAAGTGAATGATTTTTTTCTAAATAATAGAACTAACAAAGACTAGAACAAGAGATATTGCTCAGTTATTTGGATTGTGAACGCAGGTAAAAAAAAAATCACCTCAGATGAATACATTTAAAATAGAAAGTTCTACCCCTCTATAATTAACTTTGTTATTTCTCCATTAAGCACCCATTAACTTTAAAATGTGACTTTTCAGGCAAAAGGTCAGCGTGTATCTTCTATCAGTCCACTTTATTTCTACCATCACTGAAAGTCTGAGTGCAAGATATGTTGCTTGAGGTCTCAGATTGGAAGAGCTCAAGCAAAAAATAAATGATTCCTATGGCTTCTCATGTAAAAGTGGCATCACTGACATATTCATAAAACTTGAACTTTTAACCTATACTCATAATATTGAAAATCATATGTGCAGTTTAGCTACAATAATTTAAACAATACTGGTGATAAAAACTTCAACTATTGGAAAGGAAGAAGAAAAACTATCATTATTTACACATGATATGATACTGTACATTGAGCACCCTT
Source organism: Mormoops blainvillei (assembly GCA_004026545.1). NCBI lineage: Eukaryota > Metazoa > Chordata > Mammalia > Chiroptera > Mormoopidae > Mormoops > Mormoops blainvillei. The sequence goes on along the minus strand of PVJD01002397.1, from coordinate 6,171 downwards.
AAGATTCAGCAAAAAAAAAAAAGGAAGAAAAAGAAAACTACTAGAACTAATAAATGAATTTAGCAAAGTAGTAGAATACAAAAAAATCCAGAAATCTGTTGCAATTTTATGAATTGCAATAATGAATTACCAGAAAAGGAAACTAAGAACACAGTTCCATTTACAATTGCATTAAAAAATACCTTGGAATAAATTTAACCAAGAACATAAAAGACCTGTATTTGAAAAATTATAAGTACCAAAGAAAGAAATTAAAGAAGATACAAGTAAGTGGAAGCATATACTATGTTCACGAATAGGAAGAATTAATATCATTATATTGTCCATATTACCCAAAGTAATATATAGATTTAATGCAATTCATATCAAGATACCAACAGTGTATTTTACAGAACTAAAATAAATAATCCCAAATTTATATATGGAAACACAAGAGACCCTGAATAGACACAGCAATCTTAAGAAAGAAGAACAAGTTTGGAAGAATCATACTACTTGCTTTCAAACTATACTACAAGGCGATGGTAACAAAAACAGCATGTCACTGCCATAAAAACAGACATATAGATCAATGGAACAGGACAGAGAACACTGAAATGAACCTATGTTTTTATTTGACCATAAATTTATCAATTAATATTTGACGAAGGGGAGAAATATATACAATGAGATAAAGACAGTCTATTCAATAAACAGTATTGGGAAATTGTGCAGATACGCACAAGAAAATGAAACTAGATCATCTTCTTATATCATACACAAGAATAAAATCAAAATGAATTAAAGACTTAAAAGTTAGACTCAAAACCATAAAAATCCTAGAAGAAAACATAGGCAGTAAAATCTTGGATATTTATTTTTTGTTTACAAATTTTTTAACTTTAAAAATAATTTATTTTCAAGTACAGCTGACATCCAGTGTGATTTTATGTTAGTTTCAGGTGTACAGTATAGTGGTTATACAGTTACTTAATCGATGGGGTGATTCCCCCCAATAATTCTAGTTCCCACCTGGTACTATACATAAATATTAAAATATTGACTATATTCCCTTTGCTGTACCTTACAACACCATGGCTACTTTATAACTACCAGTTGGTACTTCTTAATCTCTTCACCTTTTTTGCTCAACACCCCTCCTATCTAGAAATCTTCAATGTTTTCACTGTATCTATGAGTCTGTTTCTGTTCTGTTTGAGTTTTTTTGTTGTTCACTAGGTTTCACATATAAATGAAATAATATGGTTTTTGCCTTTATCTGTCTGAATTTTTAGTCAACATAATATCCTGCAGGGTCATCCATAATATCATAAATAAGAAAATTTTATTCTTTTTTATCCCTGAGTAATATTCCATTATATATATCACTCTTTATAAAATTTATATTTTATTGTTTAGATTATTACAGTTGTCCCAATTTTCCCCCTTTGTCCCCCTCTACCCAGTCCCCTTCTCCCTCAGACAATCCACACCAGTTGTCCATGTTCATGGGTCATGCATATATGTCCTTTGTCTAATCTATTCCCTATACTATACTTTACATCCCCAGGACTATTCTGTAACTAGCCATTTGTACTTCTGACCTCTTGATGGTTGCTGTATGGGAAGGGGTTCTGGGGAATTGATGAAAAAAGATAAAGGGATTAAGAACTACAAATAAGACATTTCTTATAGCAACATTTTTTCTGACATATTGACTTGGACAAAAGAAACAAAAGAAAAAATAAAGAACTGGGACTACGTCAAACTAAAAATATTTTGCACAGTATAAAAAAACAAATATAAACAAAATAAAAACAAAACCCACTGAAAGGGAGAATATATTTTCCAATGATACATCTGATAAGAGATAAATATCCAAAATTTATATATAGAAATTATAATACTCAATGTCAAAAAATAAATATTCCAGTTAAAAATGGACAAAGGACCTGAATAGACACTTCTCCAAAGAGGACATACTGGATTTCCAATAGGCCTATGAAAAAAAACTCAACATCACTAATGATCAGAGAAATTAAATTAAAACTACAATGAGATATCACCTCATACCTGTCAAAATGGCTACCATCAATAAACAAGTGTTGACAAAGATGTAGAGATAAGGGAACCCTCTTTCACTGTGGATAGGAATGCAGATTGGTACAGCCACTGTGGAAAGCAGTATGGAGTTACCTCAAAAAAGGAAAAATGGAACTACCTTCTGATCCAGCAATTCCATTTTTGGGAATATATACAGAGAAACATGAAACACCGTTATGTTTATTGCAGTGTTATTTACAATAGCCAATATTTGAAAACAACCCAAGTGCCCATTAGGAGATGAGTGGATAAAAAAACTGTGTTATATTTAAATGATGGAATGCTAGTTAGCCATAAAAAAGAAGGAAACCTTACCTTTCACCACAGGATGGATGGACCTGAAGGCATGCTGTGTGAAGCCAGTCAGAGAAAGACAAGTACTATATGATTTCACTTATATATGGAATCTAATTAACAAAATAAGCTAACAAACACAATAGAAACAGGCTCATAAATACTGAGAACAGACTGACAGCCATCAGAGGGGAGGGTGGTTGTGGGCCTGGGTGAAAAAGGTGAAGGGATTAAGCAAATAATAAAAATCTCATAGACACAAACAACATGGTTATTACCAGAGGAAAATGGGATTGGGGGAGGTAAAAGAGGGTAAAGGGGGAATAAAGGGTGATATAAGGAGACTTGACTTGGGGTGGTAAACACACAATACAATATAAAGATGATTTATTGCACAATTGTACACCTAAAACCCATATAATTTTATTAACCAATGTCACCCCAATAAATTCAATAAAAATTTAAAAAAAAACTTCCACTAAATTTCCTATAAAAATTTCAAAGAAACAGCTAATGTATAGTTCCTTAGATATATTAATTGATAATTTTAAGTGTTATCTTATTTTAAAATAAATTCACTAGTATCACATCATACATTACACATTAATCGAAACTAAATTGGTATGCAGCATCTATATGACAAAAACAAAAGCAATATATTAAGGTTATTGTGAATAATTACATCTTGTATAAGATAGGTCATAAGCACATTTAGATTTAATTTTGTATACATCAAGATGAATATAATGCAACAATGTTAGTAAAATGATGAAAAATAATATTGTCATGATTTCAGTGAGTTCTTTGTTGAGCAGATGATGAAGAGGAGAAATTGAGAGTAGTTCGTTTTTGAAACTCAATAAAGCATATGGAAATGAATGTTTTCATTAATTATTGGAAAAAATAATGGGAAAAAGTGTTCTCCTTCTCCTTGGAGGAGATTATATCAAATACTTGTTTTTGATAGGCCAAATAATTATTAGAATGCCTTACATCTGTTAAATGATATAATTATAAAGTATATTTCACCTAAATCAAAGTACCCATCTTAAGGCTTCCCTCTGTTTTGTATTACATATTTTTTTGCAACATTATTGAAAAACACAAGATAAAAAGTCAAATTCTCATATAAATGCAATTTCCCATTTGAATTATACCTCTTCCCATCATTATAGTAAATAATTAAGATGTCCTCAATCATTTCCTAGATAGTGGACATCTTAAGACTGCTTACTCTTTAAATTTATCTTTGAATTTACTTTTTTTCCATCCCCATATACAATCAATTTAGTTAACAATTAGTTATATAAAGTCTTCAGTTAAATTCAGTTAAAAATAAATTAAATAATAATAATGTTTCCAGAATGTATCATATAAAGATCTAAAAATACTTAAGTGATAGCCTTTATCTTCAAAGAATAGAATATATGAGAATCTACTAGAAGGATCAATGATAAACAACAAAACAATAATGAAAGGGCTAGAATAGATGCACAGAGGACTAGGAAGGCGTTAGGAATGGTCCACGAAAGTGCTATTTGATGTGTGCCTGGGAGGGCAATTTACTTTTCTATTTAATAGAAAACATCACAGTTACAATGGATAGAGGGAAACATGTATAAATTTTATAACTGTTATGGTCTGAGCATGTGCATAAATTAAAAAGAAATAAGAAATGAAGAAAACTATTATGGGGTGAGTGTAGGAGATAAAATCAGGCATAAACTAACTTCAGATTTTATATGCAAAATAATTGTGCCCTGAGTGGACTGACCTGATTAATCGTTTCAGATGATTTTGGTAAAAATTTTAGAGTATACTAGATTCAAGAGAAAGAAGAGGCAGATAAAAAGCATATGTTTTAAAAGACAAGTCCCAAAAGGAAGAAGTATATGGGAAGAAGTATATTACCTTTGCCTGCTGTATGAACTATCATAAAATAACTTTAACTGTTGTCTTCATATTTTCCACCTTCTACTTCCACATTATACGATTTATCATAAAATAATCTCATTTGACCTTGCCACATTTTCCTGAGCTATCACATGGTACATTATTTACCTTTGTTAACATAATTATCATTACTTTACAAAACTGATTTTCATTTTCTAGTCACAAAATACATAACCTAAATTTGTAACATAAGATTAATATCTAAAGACCACATTTTTATCGATTATTTATTCTATACACACATTTGGAAAAGAGAAAATCCACCCCCAATAGGCTTTACAGACAAGTTTAGTGAAACATTTTATGCCAACTCTCATTTAGTCCTGCAGATGAAGCCATACATATTTTAAAACATAAGTAACCTTACACTTCTATGAACTGCTAAAGAATGTTCTGGATTATCAATCACTGGGATGGTATTAAATGCTAATGATAAAAATTTAAACCTCAACAGTGTTATTCAACTATTTGCATTTTTTGACTTAACATTAAGATCTTCAAAGATGCTGGCCTATGAGATTCATTTCTACATTTCTAAATTCATGTCACTGATGAATTAATTTTTGACTCTCAGAAACTGAAGATAGCACATAAATATTTCAAAGTCAGATAAACATCTGATTGTTTCTCAGATTATCATGGGTAGATGGCATGTAGTATGGTAACAGGGAAACCATTTTGCCATAGAAAATATCTAATTTTAGTGTACTATTCACAAACTGTTCATCAATTAATCACCTACTCACCATTTATTGTAAATTAAACTAGTCATTCTTTACTATGACTCTAATTATCATATATACTTCATCTTTAATAAAATTGAGTTTGGGTGATGCATTTATCTTTTTCTTGTTTGCGGAGATTGTTAACTGTAATATAAATTTCAGCCAATGATATATATTTTCTATTCTGGTTCCATGATTTTTTGACTAGATGTTCATTTCAACCTCGAATACAATAAAATTCAGCAACATCTTTATACCTACCCTGAGTTTTTTCATTTGATAGTAACATTTTTATTGGGTCTCTATGTTCAAGATAATGTGCCTATTAAGTTCAAAGAACTATGGAAGAACAGGGAGTTAATGGAAGGTGCTGCTCATTGTCAAAAATAATCTGAGGAGAGAAGTAGGTAAAACATTGCTCTAGGGAATACTGATATTCTCACCGTGATGGGGGAGAAAGGTGGTCACCAAACTTCTTCAGTAATTCTGCAAGAACTATTTTTTTCCTGGTTTTTTTACACCCTTGCCAACTAATGCAGCTTTGAAACTGAAAGCTCACTAACACTGCTTAGACCAATTATATGATCTCTTAGCATGTTCTGAATAGGTTTTTTACTGTAAGGTTCTCAGCATAAATTATATTATTCATGGCCTTTGGAACACTAGCCAAAACTAAAATTGAAGTATTTTTTAAAAAATCCAATATTGTTCACTTAAAGTCAGAGAATAGAAAAGGGGCAGAGTCAGGAGTATTTGTGTGTGTGTGTGTGTGTGTGTGTGTGTATTCATTTCTATTTAAATATTAGAATATTTGGGGATTTCCTTAGGTTTGTGGACCTGCAAGACTGTGGAAGTTTAATTGCTTGGTTTGCCTCACATTTTATCAAGTGTTTTTTTCTGCTGAAGATAAAAATTATAAATATGTAATGGTTATATGAATGCATCCTTATCCTTTTTTGTTGCCAAGAAGAAGAGGAGTGAAAATTGTATTTGACACAAATTTTGCAAATGGCGTTGATGGTGGCATTAGGGGACAGAGTGAAAAAGACTGTTGAGATATATGGAATTCTGGCAGAAAGTGTTCTTTTCATTATCGTTGTTAACCAAGGAAGCTCGG